>CM053616.1:66858820-66881446 GCA_028646535.1 Procyon lotor
GCCGGGCTGTACCTCTCCCACATCATCTCACCAGTCCTCAGCCACATTGGGGAGTATGATTATCCCTTACTTTCCAGGTAAAATTTGAGGCTCAGAGAAGTTAAGAAACTTGCCCAAGTTTAAAAGGGGGCAGACATGATTTGAACCCTAGATGCTTTCCATTCCTGCACAATGCCAATGCAAATACATAGTGACCACACTTTAAAAAAAAAAAGTCTGCTAGTCTTGTTTTAAAAATCTACTAGTGTGGCTTATTTTTATCAAAGTTCCCATACTGGAATAAGTATGATTGAGATTAAAAATCAATGTACCCCACTTAATGTGACAAACATATCTCTGAGAAGTTATCCATAAATCAACATTTTCTTAATAGTTTCTATTTTTTGTTGTATCGGTATTTTTGCCTACCACAGATTTGAGAAGCTCTTAATTTCTCATTTATAGAAAATTATCATTGCTGCAATTCTCTTGCAAGTTCCTCCTTATTTCTTTTTAAAATATTTTTTTAAGACTTAAATTCAATTAACATAATAATGTATTATTTGTTTCAGGTCTGTGATTCCTCAGTTATACAATACTCAGTGCTCATTACAACACAAGGCCTTCCTAATGTCCATCACCAATCATGCTACCCCCCATCCCGCTCCCTCCAGCAATCAACCCTCAGTTTGTTTCCTAAGATTAAGAGTGTCTTATGGGTTCTTATCTGACTGTACTCTTTTGCAACGTTCATAACCACTGTAATTATCTATTTTGAAGACCAGATGGACATCTATCGAAATTCCATGAAAAGAGGGGATTATCATGCATTTTTTAAAAAGAGTTAATAAAGTTAATAAAGAGTCAATGCAGTTGGGGGTTCCTAACTTCCCCTCTCTTGCCATCTCTCTGAAACACTCCGGGGATGGCAATTTACAGCTATTTTTATATTACAAATAGAGCATTTACATTTACATAAATGGCTTTTTAGGGCACAAAATACAAAATGAATCTGTCATTGTTATTTGCTAATATAGTCCAGGATACTGCCTTGCTAGGGCCCACGGAGACAAAATAACACAAACTACCTACCTTTTCCCCTCTAAGATACACTAGTTGAGAGATGCCATCACAGAAATAGTGCCTCTGCTAATTAATTAGTGCTCGCCATATTCATTTTTCTAAATACATGTAACCAGATAGTGTGACTTACGTTGTTGTTGTTTTTTTCTCCTCCTCTAGTTAAAATTAAAAAGGCCAGGATAAACTCAGCTGAAGAATGTTGCATACAATGATTCCTTTCTTCTAATTACTCAAATCAATGGGCATTAAAAAAAAACCCCTCATATTCAGTTTGGTTGTTGGTTTTACACAATAGAGTGGCTAATTAAAACTACCGCACATTCTTGCACATTCCAGTATGCAGTTTATGATTGTGAAAAGGTCACATACTTGAAAATAAAGTTCAGTACGCCTCCCGCATTTAGCTAAATAGTCACAGAGGGTGTTTAAAAATAATTTCTATTCCTCTCTTCCAAGCATGTTCTTTTCTTTTCCCTGCTTACTCATGAATGCCCATCAATACCACTTCTCTCCCTCAGGGTGATCATACTTACAGGGGATCCCCCCCAAATACCTCAGCAACATGGAGGGCATTAGAAAACAAGGATTCTGGTTTGGCTCTGGTGGCCACAAAATGACACAAAATCCTGAAAATAATGACATTCCTGAACATTCCAGAATACTTAGCTAAGCCTCCACTGGCTATCTACAGCATTGATCTTCCAGGTAAATGTGACAAGCATACACTTTATAAGCCACTGCTCCTTGGTTGAGAAGAGTGTACCAGTTGCCTCTGGTGGCGGGGGGGTGGGGTGGGGGGGGGTGTGTTCTAAATTCAGACAGAGCATGCACCTTGCTATTCCTCAGCCCACAGTCCTCATCTATCCAATGAAACCCGAGCTTCATCTGGTCTTTTCAAAATGAACCATAACCCCAAGACAAGCCTGGATCTTTCCAGGCTGTCAGTGTCAGGTTAGCCCATTTGTGGGTGAGTACACTCCAGTTTTTGCTGTTTCTGAAATTCACTCCCCTTTACTCTCCCGAATCTTTATTATGTGTAGTTTCACACTGCTCTTTAGTTCCCAGATCCTTACTCTGTTTTACAGTGTTGATGGGTCTTTTGCCTCTCATCTATCTGATGTTTGGTAGAGAGTAACAACTGTGGGTTATATAGCATCACTTGCATTATGTCAGCTGCAGATAAACAGGAATTTAGGAAGTGCATAGATTCATCATGCTCCTACTGACCTCTTTCATGTGGCTTTTTCCTTTTAGCGGCCCTTTCTGCGATGGACTTTTCCCCAGTCTTATGCACTTTTATCTAGTCTAACGCAGATTATCTAGTCAAATGCAGATTACAGGAAAGAAAAAGATGTAGTATTTTTAATTTAAAGGAAAGTGTGGTCATTGCCCCCTGGTGACTATAATTTCAAATAGAGCCACTTTGCTTAATTAAAATATTTTATAAGCTTTCACAGATATTTTGATGCCAGTGTCTTACTGCTAGGTCTACTTGACTTAGATTATGTATCATTTCCCACTTATGATGCCTTTTGCAAGAGGTAAGTGTTGCCCCTTTACTTTCTGAGGAAGTGAGAGACAAACTGCTGGGAGGTGGTCTGTATGCTAGAGGCAGCAACTTATGAAAAACCTAAGGTTGCAGGTTCTATCCCAGCTGCACCTTCAACCTGCCGAAGGAACATGGGAGAAATCATGAAGCCTCCCCGGTTTCCACAGCTAAACCGCCAAACTGGGATCAGAGCAGTACAGTGAACAACAGTATCAACCCAAGGGGCTGTCTAGTGAGGACTCGTAGCAATAACTACGGAAGATTGAATAAGGAAAGGGTTAAAGCATAGGCAGGGAGAGATAGGGGGCTCGGCTCTAAAACTATTCCTTGCAGGCAGAACAGCTAAGCCGGAGTGAACACCAGATAAGGAAACAGACCACCTGGCCCTGAATGTTGGGGAGTATTTTCTTTGGTGGCTACAATGTATCACCAAAAATGGCCAAACCTCAAAGAATGAAGTCATTAAGGATGTCTTCAATAGTTCATGTGCCAACCCCGACAGCCCAAGAAACTGCTCACCGAGGAGTCTGCTTCTCCCTCTACCTTTGCCCCTCCCACGTGCTCATTCTCCCCCTCTCGTGAATAAATAAATAAATAAAATATTTTAAAAAACAGTTATGTTAATATTAAATGCCAACTAATGGACTAATAACATTTACATTCAAAAATTGAAAATTTTAAAGTGGAGAGGTTAAATGGTTTGCCAAGGGCTCACGATAACCGGTTTCTGAGCTAAGAGTGCCCATAACTCCTTACATGGCTTCCTCACCCTATGTTAAATTTAACCACAGTAAAACTAAGCCGATCAATCCTCTTGCAAGCAGGAACCTGAAGTGGCTTGCATGCCTCTAGCGAGCAGGGAACGTCCCTGCAGACGAGACCTACAAGAATTCTGACCCTGGAGACCACCACGACTGCAGTTCTAAAGAAAAGAAACAGTTTGGTTCCTCACAAGATTGCCAGTTTTCAGATAACGAGACGACAGTAGCACATGCTCAGTATTAAAATAACACTCCATACATTTTTAACTGGGTAATTTTAAACTCTGGCAACTTAAACATTTTTTTTTCTCTTTGAATGTTAAACAGAATTTGTAAGGACACCAATAAAACAAAAGTTTAAATTACTGAAGCTGTGACCACGTCTTATTCCGTGTTCTTTACTACTAAACAAATATGAGAAATGAGTTACTGTAATTTCTTGCAGTAAGTAAGGGACTAACCAAACAAAATCACAATAAAAGCACAGGTAGAATTAGTTAAGTGTAAGCAGTAGAGGGGTTCTTGTTGGTCATGTGGGACACGTGGTTCTGCCATCTCAGAAAACCCCCCCTTTCTTGCCAGAGAGAACGCTTCGGCATATGGTCCAAAAGTCATGAAACTACTTCAGTAGGAAAAATGAGAATAAAATAGCTTTCAACCGGTAAAATGATCATTATTTGTAGGTGACACATTCATTTACCTGCAAAACACAAAACAATTCCATGGAAAAGCTACACATAAGAAGAGAATATGACCCAGTGGTTCAGTGGAAATTAACGAATAGAAAGTGGCCGGCTTTGCATACAAACGATGCTAGCTGGAGGACATCAAGGAAGAAATGATTCCATCTTTTATAGCAATGAAAATAATAAAATGCTTAGGAATAAGCTTCATAAGAAGGCTGTGATTTCCACATAAGGAAACTAAAAACACTATCAAGAAATAGGAAAAAAAAATAAGGGAAATAGGAAAGATTTGAGCAGGGAAAGGCTTATTATGTTTAGCTTCATAAAGAGGCAAATTCAAAGTTACACCATGAATTTAATAGGAACTCAGTAAGACTACTAACAGGATTTTGTTTTTGTACCAGAAAAGCCGATACTAAAGTTCATTTGGAAAAAAGAAGAAGTGAGAGTAGCTGGAGAAATTCTGAAAAGGAAGAGTGTTAAGAGAGACAAAGTTGCTATTTGGATTTTAAGATCTTGTATAAAGCTACAGCAATTAAAACACTTGGCGTGGTACTCACACATGAGCAGATAGGCAGATCAACGCAAATAAACCAGCATACATAAGAGAATTAACATATGATAAAGGTGGATTTTGAGCCAGTAGGGAAAAGCTCTCCCATTCAATCAGTAGAGTAGAGACATCTGGACAGGGAGCTAAGAGGGAAGTTAAATCTCTATCTCACACCTGACATAGATATAAATTCCAAATAGAGCCATACTTCCAACTAAAAAAAAAAAGAAAGAAAGAAAAAGAAAAAGCAGTAAAATGATAAGAAACCATGGTAGGTTTCTTTTAAGGAAACAAAATCCCCTTCATGTGACACAAATTTAGAGGCCACAAAGGAAAACACTGATATATCTGGATACAAAAAATATACTCAAAAGCCATAAAAAGTGCTATTAGCAAGTCCAAAGACAAATGATAAACTGAAAAGTAGGGTTACAATTTGCAATACAGAACAATGGCTAATTTCCTTTTATATACACACAGAGCAAAAGAAAAAACAGAAACAGGATTTAAACAAGCGTTCACAGAAAAATGAATACAAACAACTCTTGAAACAAAAGATGCTCACTCTCACTCCTAATATTATTTTTAAGTCTATTTGATTAGGTTGGACAAACATGTTTCCCGATACAATATATGCCAAGAGAGGCCCTCTCAGACAACGTCAGAGGGAGTGTATGGGTCTAAGTTTTATGGAGAAGAGTGTGGCTTTATCTAAAAGGCACACCCCCACTGACCGGCAATTCCACTTCCAGAATCTATCCTACAGACTCCCAGAACTGTGAAATGGTGAATGCAGAACACTCTGTTAAGCATTCCTTACGCAGCAAACATTGAAAACCACCTTAACGGCTGTTGACAGGGAACTGGTCAAATAAATTATAATATATCCACGCAGTAAAAAAAGGGTGAGGCAGCGCCATATGTACTAATATGAACCATCTGTCATATTTTATTGCTAAATGAAAAGAGGGAAGTGCTCAACAATAGATACAGCATGTCATCACGTGTATAAATATGTAACACACACATTTAAGTATGTAGAGAGTTCCCTCTGGAGAGAGAACAGGGAGAGGGGTCAGCGTGATTCCCCTGGGGAGGGAAGCCGGCTCCGCAGGACAGGAGCAAGACGGACACTTGGTTTCCACTGGGTCCTCCCCCTTTATATCTTTTGAACTTTGTATTTGCACATGTCATGCCTATTAAAGATCAAGAATATGCTTTTTAGCTTTCTAAAGATCTGGCTGATAAACCCAGTAGCGAGCAAAAAGCCAAGTCTGGGAGACTTATTAAATGAAAGTAGGCAGAACACATGCATATGTACATTTTCTGACTACTTATCAAGTATTAATTTTCATAGTTTTACTAAAAACAAATGAAGGATTAGGTTTGTTTTCAGAAAGAGGAGGCTGTTATGGGGGGGAAAAGGCAATGCTAATTCACTATTGGTTTAGCAGGTTTCCCTTCTCATACTTGTGTGTATTTCTAACATCAGCTGGAGCATTTCAAGTTTATTGCAGAGAAGAGAGAAAAGGAAAAAAAAATACGTATCTTTTTGATTCCAGAGTCTCAAGGGTGATAAAACTTAGCCAATCATCTTATTCAAGCAGGACTAATATATTTGCTTTGTCCTCTACTTCAAAGTTTGCTAAATAAACTGTTTCAAAATTGTCTTCTTTACTGCTATTCTGATTTTTCCTTATTTCATTAGTTTTCTAAGAATCTTCTGGTTTGAAATTTCACTGCATTTAAAAATCTCTTATAATAATGATGTAAAACATTTACGAACAGGCACGTGAACACAGAACACGAGGCAACCGACCTAAATAAATCATAAACAGCCAGGCAGCTCAATCAAACCCAAGAGTATTTTTCCTTTATAAATACAAATGGCACATTGCTCGGAATTACCCAATGCACTACCAAATTCATTATTCCTACCGTCTCCTGTTTCTCTTTATCTAGCTGGTTCCGTGGGTTTTAATTTTACAGTTGCTCTTTCACTAGATGGACTCATTAAAATACTTAATCCAATTGTTACTTGCTAGGAAACGGGGTTTATGATCACTGAGAAAAGCCTCATGGGACCCAAGTTTCAAGCCCAGCTGTTTTTTTATGTTTTCCCCCCATAGGACCAGGGTGATGATGAAGCATTATTTTAGTGTCAATTTAAGAGACTTTTGCAAGCTGACCCACCTGTTTTCAAGAAGCGTTAAGAGAACCATGAACACAGTGTTCCTGTTCTTGATAAGATGAATCCCTCCTTCACCTCATTTCAGATAGGCAGAGAATACATAAGAAATGCTTCTTCTCTGTGCCCAACTTCTAAGTATTTGCAAGTTGCTGGGAGGGACTAAGACTTGTCTCTGGAGAAATTCAGAGATCAGAAGCATCTTATTCTTGTAGTGGAGGGATTCATTGGGATATAGTTACTATGTTCCACGTGTGCAGGATGCTTCCCTTGGAGGTAAAAATCTAAGAATGGAAACTTGATTTCTACAAATCCCAGGTTATATTGGCTTGATATATAGGTATATATAGGTTAAGTTATTTTGCTTGCAATATGCAAATGAATAACTGGTAGAACACAGATCTGTAACAACCATCACTCCAACTGCATAGCCAACGGTAGCCTCTGTTAACACAGGCTCGAAGGACTACGGTTTGGAAAGCTTAATTCTCTACCTCCACTTAATGGCATTTGAGATCATACAGAGGAAGCTTAATGATAAATGTTAGGGAATACCTGGTTCTCCAAAGATTCAAGCACGCAACCAACCCCCCCGCCCCCATCTCTCTCCCAGGCTCTTAGATGAGGACAGCATAGTACTTCAATTAATGCATAAAAGTGTTGGTTTTATGCAGAACAGGGAAATAAAAATTGGCTCCACAGTAGTTGGCACTGGGAAGAAAGAGTTGATAGAAGAACTTGGAAAAAACATAAGGAGTAAAATAACTCACATCCATAGGCAGGAGAAATAATACTTGGAACAAGTTAGGATAAGTGGAGCATCTGTGTACCATTCTGGTCCAGTGATTAGAGAGAAGAAGGACAAGAACACTGAATCTATTGACTCTGTCTATCTTTTGGACCTGGCCAGTAGGCTTCACTCTCCCCAGGTTGGAGACTGATACAAACCACACCATGACAGATGTTAACACTGCTCAGAGATAATGTGTGACCCAGCTCCTGGGGCATTGCCCCGGTGACAGGCATCTACAGAGCTGGTGAGTCTACAAATAACACAACTCTCACTATGTGGGGTGGAGGGAAGTGCTGCCAGAGAAAACATATCGCCACTGGGGAAGATGTGAACACGAACACTTACAAGACAGATGAGCAAGTATATATGTAGGTACATACCGTCCTCTGTGTCATTTTCAGCAGAATGGGTACCATGTGAGAAACGCTGTGCTTCTGCAGCTCATTTGGTCTAAGCTATTACTGGAAAGATCCCGCAAAGAGGAAGCATTTATAACTGCACTCAGTTCAGGAGAGAGGACACGAACCGCCGGCCCAGCTAGGGAGGCCGATTCTGATCTTTGTCTAAGAAAGACTCCAAGTATTTCCTTGGGTTTGGGGGAAAGATGGACTCCATCTTGGGGGAAGGATGGAGCAAGAAACTACTTCTTAGTATCTGTGAAAAATAAGGTTCTGTATAAAGAAAATGCAGAGAGTGTGTCATAGCCACAGGTGGCTTCTCCAAGGGAAGAGACTCATCTGCATACTAAGGAAAAATAGGATTTTCCAGAGTAGAAAATGTATTTTAATTTTTTTATTTTTAAAGACTTTTTAAATTTATTTGACAGAGAGAGATCACAAGCAGGCAGAGAGGCAGGCAGAGAGAGAGGAGGAAGCAGGCTCCCCGCCAAGCAGAGAGCCCGATGCGGGGCTTGATCCCAGGACCCTGAGATCATGACCTGAGCCGAAGGCAGAGGCTTTAACCCACTGAGCCACCCAGGCACCCCAGAGTAGAAAGTGAACTTTTAAAATAATTCTAAATATCTCATTTTTGTTTTGTCATTACCTCTTCTCTATTTCTCAATATTTAATATAGATTTATCTAACCTACATGCTCTCATCAATGTAAATTCTTCAGCATTAACATACTATTTTTCTAATCTCATTATAATGGAACCAAAGGGCTAGCAAATAACTTTCGCTGTAATGAAATTTTGCTGTATTAAGTATTTATGTCACAATGAGATTTAACCAATACCAATGCAGATCAAAATAAGTTATTTAAACATTGTTTTAATAGAGACACTAGAAAATGATTCTAGAGGATACTGGAATCATTTCTTGATTATTCCCCTGACTTGGTGATCTTTTAAGAGACAGTTACACTGAAGGGAGGAGTGGGCACATTGGTAAATAAAAGATGGGCGCTACAATTGTGTCCACGTTGAAGGAGTATCTGACAGAAAGATATCAACAACACAAATGCCTACATTCTACTGCGCAAGCAAGAGGGAGCGTTTGGTCAAATAATCATTGCCTCATAAATAATGAACAATTCTATCACCCATTTCTGCATGTTATCATTGAGTAGGTGTTAGGGGCTGGACGTTTGGGTCCCCCTCTTAAATTCATTGTTGAAGTGTTGAACACCCAATGTGATGATATTTGGAGATGGGAACTTTGGGAGGTAATTAGGATTGGGTTAGATTATGAAGGTGGGGTTGCCAGGAGATGCCAGAGAGCATATGCTCCTGCTGCATCCCTCTCTTCCCCACAGAGAATCCCCACACCAAGAAGAGGTCATGGTCATGTGAGCACATGGCAAGATGGCATGTAGGCTACATGCCAAGAATTGGCATGAAAAATATCTTGCCAGATCTTTGATCTGGGACTTTTGGCCTCCAATGTGTACTATTTTGTTATGGCAGCCTAAGCCAACTAAGATAGGTTTCTAAGATCACTGTTGTAATGAAAATTTTGAAGGAAAAAGAAAAAGGAAAAGTTTCTTTTGCTTTTAAAAATACTCTGCTACGTATCTGAATGCCAGGGTTGGCTCTTTATCATTGTCTAATGACTTCTTGTCCCCTTTCTGAATGTCTGTACTAAAAGCAAGCTTTCACTTTTTAGGTTTTCCCCCTCACTTAAACCTATGCAAATTAACGGGTGAGGTAAAGTGCCCTAGATCCTTTCTTTTTCATCTTTCTTTGATTTGGACTATTACACAATCTCTTAGTTGACTGATTTTTCAAAAATTAAGTTTGACAGGGGGTTATTTTTACTTACACAGACACACACTTCTCTTCTTCCTTCCTGTGTTCTGGGCCCTCAGACTCTAATAGTGACACTTGACAAGTGTGGTTATCCCAAAGTCTGAACTTGAATTAATAATAGATTATGACATTACTGATTGAAATACTCAAAGTGATGATAATCACTGAACATATTAGACAAACAAAATTCACAATTACAATAAATGTTCATTGGCTTACATCAAAACGATTGTTAGGAATGTCTGAGTATCAGGAAGAAATACATATCTTTAAAAGAATCATTTTCATATATTAAACTTTACTCATTCTCTCCCTTTTAAATTATAAGAGCAATATATGTATGGTAGAGAAATAGAAGATATTTCAGAAAAGCTCGAAGAATACAGAAAGAAACTACAACACTTAGAATCTCACTTCCCAGAAATAAACCATGCAAGATATTTTTGGGTTATAGTTCAGACTTTTTCCTCTGCAAATAATTCAATAAACTTAAAAAAATTCAATAGATAGATCACATTAAAATTTCCCCTAGGCCAATGGTTCTCAACCAAAGTTAATTTTGTCCCCCTCCACTAGAAGACATGTGAAAATGTCCAGAGTCATTTTTGGTTGTGATAATGGGGGAGGGGGTTGCTAATGGTATCTAGTGAATAGAAGCCAGGGATTCTGTTAAACATCTCACAATGCATGGGCAGCTCCAACAACAAAGAATTATCTGGCCCCAAACGTAGGCCTCAGTAGTGCTGAGGTGAGTGGAAGCCCCACCCTAATCCAATACAGAACTAAAAACCGTACTAATCAGAGTCTACTCTACACAACAGGCAATTACTGAGCACCTGCTTGGGTGTCTATATTCAAAGATAATTGGGACCCAGGCCCAACTTTGTTGACCGTGGGTGGCAGAGAAACAAATAAACCTAAATGAGTGAACCTTTTACTCACATCTCTTTTGAGGCAAGAAGCCCGAAAAGAATCTAAATCAGTCCTAGTCCAAAAAAGAGAGGCACTCAAGGACAGGAGGCACCTAAGACAGCCCGTCTTCGGGTCAGCTCGTCCCGCACCCCGGCACCCCAGCAGCTGACCTGTAGCTCTCAACTCTCAGTGGTAGAGTCAGAGGAGGAAAATGTAAGTCAACATCGTTTTATTGCCATGTTACGAATCACTGTTTCTATAAAATCCAAAATGTCTTTTAGTCCTTGACTCTTAAGAGTTAAAATAAAACAATAACGACAGTGAAGCACGTGGCCCGCGCAGAAGACGCCTGTGTCACAAGGAGTAGACAGCAGCCTCTGACACATGTGTGCGCTCGCAATCCAGAGTCAGGCTTGGCGCTGTCACATAGCCATTACCTCTTTCAAGGCTCACAACCACAGAGAGCCAACACCTCGGCGAGCAAGCCGAGGTTTGGGGGTGAAGGGGGCTGCCCCATACCTGTGACCTGCCCACAGCAGAACCTGGGGGCCTGGGCCGTCAGGGCCATCCATTCTGCTGGTGAGGCCCGTGAAGCCTGCATCTCTGGGTCCAGGGTCGCATCCCAGGGGAGAAGCAGGGTCCTCTAGCCACAAGCCGCAGGGCTGAGCAGCACCAGGGATTTCCAGGACCACTCCCGCCACTGTCACCCATCAGTTTCCGACTGCTTGATGAGCTGCTGGACTTCATGGGATCTTCAAATGATTCATTCCCCTAGTTGCTCTTAACCTCTTGGCCTTCTTTCTTCACTCTCTTCCACTGTCTGCTCAGATGTAGTGGAAATTTTTTCATGTCCTACAAATACTTCACATTTCCTTATTTCTCTGTCATCTCATCGCAACCATCTGGCCAAGATTGCAGTCTGAGAAGAACACCCCTAACTGCTTTTCTCTGAGCCCCCAGAGGCATGGTACGGGCAGACTGGTTCCACCGAACATTCACAAGCATCAAGAGCAAGGGGGCCTTCAGTGTCGCCCACCCAGCAGCCCCATGGCTCTGCCCTGGCTCACCTGTTTTTCCACTCTCCACACACACTGCTGCAAACCTCCCTGCCCCCGTTCCAGCACCTGGCTTTTCCCAACTGCGGCCCGTCTCTGGACTTGTCCAGCAGATGATCCGCCTGCCTACTTTATAGAAAAAATAGAAGCCGCAAACTGGACTGCCTGCATTTCCCTAAAACCGAGCTTATGGAAACAGTCCCTCTGCCCACCTGAGGCTAATCCTATCTTCTTGAGCCTTCTCAGAAACTATGACCTCAGTGAGCCCTTCTGTCTTGTACAGATTCAACTCGCTTCACAGGATCCTTCCACTGGTTCTGGAACACTCCTGAGCGCCTCTCATTTAACACACACACACACACACACACACACACACACACACCCCACCCTCCTAGATGCCCCATCTGCTGCCAGGCCTCACCCATCTCCCTCCTGAGCTTCTCAGCTGACCTTCATGAATAAGATGTCTCATTGGCTGTCTCCATGTCTAGCCCTCCCACTCTCTCCTTAGTCACTTGAATCTGACCCTGGCTCTACCATGGCTTTCACTGCTGTCTTCAGTGACCCTGACATCACTCAATCCAACGTAATTTATTTTCAGGCCCACATACAGTTTTCAGTCTTCATTTTACTTGACCACTCAGCACATTCAGTGCTGGGACCCCTCCTTTGTTTTTAACAGATTCTTTTCTCTAGACGCTCATGACGGAGCAGCCCTTGCCTCTCCTACCTTCTGAACAGATGCTTCTCTCTCTCTAGGACTCATTCCCCTGGAACTGGTCTTTAAGGGTTAGAGTTCCTTGAGACTTGGCTCCAGGAAGACCAAGAACCTTCACACCCTCTCCCTAATTGATTATACCTGGAACCAGAAGTTCAACTGCCACCTCTATGCCACTATCCACAAAGGTTCATCTCCAGCCAAAACTTCACTTCTGAGCTCCAGCTCTGGCCCCACATACTCGCTACCTGATATTTCCTCTTGGCTCTCTCAAAGACTTTTCAAAACTCCATGTATTCAAACCTAACTCAGTATTCTCACTCCTGCCCCCACTATCCTCAAATCCCAAACCTGGTCATTTTCAAGTTTCTGTAGTGAAAGGTACTGTACCCCTTCAGTTGCCCAAGCCATCCTTAATATCCCCTGCCTCACAACCCCAATATCCTATTGGTATTTACCTCTGAATACATCTTGAACATACTCTCTTCTCGCCATTCCTTCCATATCACCGTGCAACTCTGACCCACCATCAATCACCTTTATCTTAGAAACTCCACTGGTTTTCCAATTAATCAGCCTACATCTACTCTGCCCACTTCCTTGTAATCCACTGTGGATTTAAATCCCTGCTTTAAATCCAGCAATGTCTTGCCATTGTGTTCAGTGCAAAGACCAGACTCAACTTCTCCAAGCTCATCCTGAACCACATTAGTTTCACAACCGTTCCTTCTCTCCACCTATGCTATCCTTTCTCTTAATCCCTGATACTCTACCATCCTGCCCTCCATGAGATTTTTGTAAAACTACCCTCTGCTGCAATGTTCCTTCTTCCCTCCCTGTGTCTCATCCTTACCTTCTGCCCATCCCTTAAGTGTAGTTCCAATGTTCCTCTCTCAGAAACCTCATATTATTTCCTCAATTACGTCAAGTCCTTTTATAATAAATAGACTTTTAAAAGTCTCACATAAATTCTTCTTTATAGCACTTGCCACAGGAACAGGTTGATATTTTAAAAAATATGGTCATTTGATCAGTCTATCTTCCCAGCTAGAATGTAATATTTAGTGAAAATAGTCTGTTTCTGGTTTTGGCAAGCAATATACCCCAAGTCTAATACAGAGCTTATCAAACAGTAACTATCTATACATGGTTATTAAATAGATGAATGAATGAATGCATAAATGAATTTCCAATTCTTATGCTTTTAACCACAATGCAGAGATCAAAGTTTTTGAGTTAAGTTGAAGAACAATGAATGTATTAACTTTATTTCCAATGACCAAGATTTTCCAGAGCCTGCTAACTAAAAGACTATTTGCTTCTGTATTTCTTTACTTGGACTGACTGCCATTAGAGTGACTGAAAACTCACAGTGCTGGACACACAGTAATTGCTCCATAAGATGTTTGTTGAACAGCTGATCTTAGAGTCAAAGGATCAGGATCATTTAGTAGGTTCATTATTTTTTAATTTACTTTCATGGAATCAAAGTTAAATATGGCTGTTTTCTTCAGAGCACCAGTCACTGATAACTACTTTTGTTTTTAGGGGTCGCTTGGACTAGGCAAGGTACTGAATTAGTTTTTGGACTGTAAGGGACCAGATGACTGTTTTAAGAAAAATCCCTGTAAGAATGCAGTAAAAGACTAATATTGACTCATGGCACTAGTTCTCTGAAGGAGAGTGCAAACACGTCACTGACTCGTTACCCTTTGTTGACAGATACACACATCCTTCATTTGAGTCTATCTTCATGCCATGACCACAAATGAATGTGGTGGGGGCTGGCCAATCCATCTCTCATTTTGTCTCAAACTGGCACTCAGGAAAAATGTTTTTCATGCAGATTTAACATGAGATTGGAGACCCCAGCCTCTGCTGCCAAGCTACTCATCAAGCCACCATGCTACCTTCATGGTAAATGACCAAAAATTGAGTGCTGGTGCCAGTCAGCCATTTACTGGTTGTGTGTCCCTGGAAAGGTTATGTACTGCTATTTCTCCATAGTGAAGAAGATAACACAAGAGAGAAGCACCTGTGGTGCCTGCCCCACAGCGAGCACCCTTCACCTTCATCCAGTCATTCCAATCCTTAAGTGGCTCATCAGAATAATTTTGCTACTAAAGATCACCAAAAAGGCTTTGCTTCCAATTACCCAATTTTTGTTGTTGCTGTTGTTGTGGTTTAAGCCTTGGCAATAGATGTGCCTGCGAGTTAAACTTACTCCTCCCCAGGAGATTTAATGAGGGTCTTAAGAAGCACCCGGGGCACCGGCTGACCCAAAGGGGGCTAGTCGGCAGCTGCAACTGCAGCTCAGCAAGATCTGCACCCTTCCTTCCTCCGTGATTCTCATTATTTCTTGGAAAAGGAGGGAGTGAAAACAACAATAGGGCTTTTCAATTTGTGTTATTAAGGTGGTTTCAGGAGTGTAACTTTGCACAATAAGCCCAATTTATAATTGCACAGAACAGCCATGCAATTCTAATACATTCTGCACTTGCTAATAAAAATTGTTAACCAGCCAAGACTCGAGCTAGAAAATGCCACAAAGCATAGATGATGTGAGTTCAGTAAGGCAGTAAATACAGTATTTTGAGTACTAAAAGTAATTAACCACAGCACTCATGCTACTCAATTTGGTATAACATTTATCAAGAGACTAGACTTAAAAAAATCATTCCAAAGTGCTTGACCAGGACTTTATTCAATAAATGCTATAAAAACTGATGCAATTTTGGAGGTCAAAGGAAAGGTTCAATGTTAACTCTGTATTTTTTCCTCGAGATAAAGACCCTGTATAATCTAACTTCTCACTGAATCCTATTTTGCCCATTTACTTCCCCATAGTGTGTCAAAGACATTCTTTAGGACCATATAAAATCCTGGCTAATCTAGTCTTAGCCTTTTCCTTTAGGTAGAAACTCTGTAAAAACTAGTTAGTCTCACCACTTTGAAAAGCAATTAACCTTGTAGTCTTCAAAATGATAAAAATATTAACAATGTCCCTGCACAGTTTTTCTAATTTAAGAGCAAGCTTTTCAGTCTTTATAAATGGTAATGCTCTCTATTATTAATCCCTGTGCACATTAATTTCTAAAGTATTTAATTTTAAGCAACTCAACAAAATCAATGCCTAATATTTTCCAAAATGCAAATGTGGTCTGACTCCAGTGGGCAGAGCAGCTCTCCGATTTGCTATTTGAAGATCTGCTTTGTCCCTCAGTAGCTCCAGGGGCTGCTGCTGTGACGTGGACAAGATCTGTTTTTTTTTTTTTTTTTAAAGATTTTATTTATTTGATAGAGAGAAACACAGCGAGAGAGGGAACACAAGCAGAGGGAATGGTAGCGGGAGAAGCAGGCTTCCTTGCCGAGCAGGGAGCGCGATGCGGGGCTCGATCCCAGGACTCTGGGATCATGACCTGAGCCGAAGGCAGACGCTTAACGACTGAGCCACCCAGGCGCCCCAAGATCTGGTTTTTAATGGAGATTTTTTTTTCCTCTTAGGGCAATGACATGGGTCTGCAATGTGTCCTGGAGAGAAGGAGGGCAAGTAAAGGAAAGAATTTTTTTCCTAGTAGGTGATCTGTTCATAATGGGAAAAAAGGTTAAGCAAATTTTGTTGCAGAACATGTACTGATTTGCTCTTAAATGTTTTCTTGAGATGGTACCTATTAAAGAATCCTGGACGATTGACGTGAACAAGTTGGAAACCTAATGAAGCTCTTTCTGTGCTGTGGAATTAGTTTTCCTCCTGCTCTAGGTCTCTGGGGGAAGCTCACGTGAAAGTGATGGAGGCAGCTGCTTCAAGGGTCCCAGTCGGCTGTGAGAGCCCTCCACGTCAGTCCGACGACTTTCTTGGCCTCCCACACAGCAGAGGAGTCTGCTGCACCCTCAGCCCACACCACATGCAGCGCCAATCTAATTTGGCTGCCCTCACGGAAGCATTCTGATTAAACCCTGCAGGCCCCGGAGCCAGGAGATGGCACCTCGGCCATCGCCACCTGAAACTGTATTTTCATTCATTCAGGATTTGGGCAGAAATCCTGATCCATTTCCTTCAGTGGGTGAATTCAGCCACTTTTTGAAAATTTCAGCTGTGGATAGAATTTATTCTGTAACTTTGATGGAGACCCTGGCCTTTGCCCTGGGATGCCACCAACTCTCCTACATTCGGTGGCAGTCTGAAGGACGCAGTACTTGCGCTGATGAAAGGGGTCCGGAGGGTTGCCACGCTGTATTAATGGACCCGGGCACTGTGAGTGCTCCATTCGCCAGCAGCGGCTTTCAGTATATTGCATCATAAATTCCTGGCTTTGCAGGATGAGCATTAATAGTAGGGACGATTGAAAGTGCAGTTGTGGCTGTGGGAGCGGACATCCCAGGAACCAGCGGGGACTTGCAATATTTCTAATCAGTTAGCTGCTCTGTCTCATTAAACACTGATGGTACATATTTGGCCACTGAGCTCTGTGCTTGATTACTGACAGGCTTCCCTTGTGGCTTCTCTAATATTGCATTGTTCAATTATAAAATGTCTCTTTTGGAGCTCTTTGCAAAGCAACTGGAGGTAGTTCCAAAGACTTATGAAGAACTTAGAGAAACCCTTAGTAATCACTAAAATACTGCCTTTAACTCAATTTAATAAGCATTTTTTCCTTTATTGCTTTGGTTAAAAAATTATAAATACCGACAGTTACTGAAAGCATGTGATCAATTGGAAATTTCTATTAACTGGCACTGTCGCATCAATCAATGTAATTTAAAGTGATGTTAAAACAATGGCTCAGAAGTGTAGGAAGTCTGTGAAGTGCCTTTTGAATCATAAAGCAATAAAATACACTCAGCGTGTTTTTAATATCAAATTAATTGTAATTTTCAGAATATGGTAGTTGACATATTTTAGATCGATCCCTTGGATTAATTAATCTGCTAGATTACAGTAAATCTGGATCAGTGCCTACTCCCTGCCAGAAACTAGTCACTGTGAACAACACAGCTTACTGCACTTTACATGCCTCTTGTGCAATGATAAACACCAATCTCCAGACATTTAAGCAAATGGCAAAAAAAGGTCAACTATCCTTGCTTGACCTTTGCAGCTGAAAGGGCAGAGAGTTAGAAAATTCATATGTATTTTTTCCCATCTAATCTTCTGAGGTAAAAGAGAGAATCTCAATTTAAGTTTTGCAAATAGCTGGCTCTTACTTTGCCAATAGTGAAGAATTTTCTGTTTCAAGATTCAGTGAGTAAGTAGGCTAATGGGCATAAAGAATTCTGACATTGTTAGTTTTTAGAGAAAGAACAAGTCAACAAACTGGAAAATGTGCCTCAGTGGCCCGGAAGTGGGCTATGCAAACTGAGTGCCACAGATCTCCAACTACAGCACCCAGTGGATGGCCAGGCAGAAACCATTTACAACTCACAGAATTCCAACAGAACATTCTGTCAACTTCCACTCTCAACCACAAATTTAATATCAGAGAAGCAAGTCCAATGGTGGAACATGGGATTATCACCCTGCCCTGGTCTCTTATGTCTTCCTGCTTTTAAAAGGTATAAGGAGGTGTCCTTACATATTCCCAGCCTGTGTTGGCTCCATAAAATACACTGTGCTGACGTAGCTAAGACATCTGCAATCTGTTTATGTGTATTAGTAAGGCAAGCACTCGCATAGCTGAAATATAAATTTGATAAAGCAATGAATACCCACAAAGAAAGGGGCAAAAGGGATTCGGTTCCAGAAATGCTACAAATTCACCCAGTACCGAGTGTCCACTGCAGGACTGGCATGAGGCCAGGCCCAGAGATAGAGGAATAAGCAAAGATTCCTGGCGGACGACAAGTTCACAGCCCAGTGGGCATATCTAAGCAACGTTTACACGCTGTGTATGACAAGATCAGAGGAACTCATCTGCGAGGTGACTGAGGATGAATCACGGCATGCGAACGCTCCCGCAGTGACCTACTCACCAGGCCCTGTGGAGCTTGGTCCTTCTCACGCATTGCGCCTGTGTGACCGGCGTGCTGGCAACACCGCCTCTCTTCTGAGGATGCTTCAAGTTCCCTGCCTCATTGCAGACTGTCAGTGCTCCCATGAGCCTGCCCGCCTAGTGACCACATCTCTCCCACTGAAGCCTCTCACCACCCCATCTCTATAGCATCACGTGTCTCAGTGAGAGAAGTAATGGGCTGAGACACCTGACCCATCTTTTTGGCAAACAGACTGTTGGTGAGCCTGGCCATCACTGGAGCCCTGGAAATGTCTGCTCATGCAAGTGGGGCAGGATGGTGGCCCAGGGTGGAGGCTCTGCAGTAAGACCTGGGTTCAAAACCTGGCTCCATCATCTTTAGCTGAGGGACCCAGGGTACACAATGTAATTCCTGTACTTTGGTTTCCTCTCAGGAAAACAGGGTGCAAAACAGGATCTTTAACGCAGCATTAAGACTATCAGATCAGGGAGATTCAAATCAAAACCACACTGAGGTATCACCTTATACCAGTTAGAATGGCCAAAATCAACAAGACAGTCAACAACAAATGTTGGAGAGGATGCAGAGAAAGGGGCACCCTCTTGCACTGTTGGTGGGGATGCAAGTTGGTACAGCCACTCTGGAAAACAGTGCAGAGATTGCGCAAGAAATTAAAAATAGAGCTACCCTATGACCCTGCAATTGCACTACTGGGTATTTACCCCAAAGATGCAGAGGTAGCGCAAAGAAGGGTCACATGTACCCCAAAGTTCAGAGCAGCAATGGCCACAATCCCCAAACTGTGGAAAGAGCCAAGATGCCTTTCAACAGACGAATGGATAAAGAAGATAGAATATTATGTCTCCACCAGAAATGATGAACACGCAATTTTTTTATCAACATGGACAGGACTGGAAGAGATTATGCTGAGTGAAATAAGTCAGAGAGAGTTATCATATGGTCTCATTTACGTGTGGAGCAAAAGGAAAAATATGGAGGACATTGGGAGAAGGAAAGAAGGGGTGAATCGGAAGAAATCAGAGGGGGCGATGAACCACGAGAGACTGTGGACTCTGAGCAACAAACTGAGGGTTTTGGAGGGAAGGAGGTGGGGGGTTGGGCGAGCCTAGTGGTGGGTATTGAGGAGGGCACCTATTGTATGGAGCACTGCGTGTGGTACATGAACAATGACTCTTGGAACACTGAAAAAATAAAAATAAGTAATAAAAAAAAAAAGACTCTCAGATCAGATCATCCCAGTAAATAACACAGATGGTACTCATATTGTTGGCTCAGGGAAATACTCAGCGAATGTCCTCCTTTTCTCTCCTTGATGTTCCCCCTCCTCCTCTGATGTCCAGTTCATGTCTCCCCACCCTTCAAAAGTGGATATTGAGTCACTTCCTCAGAGAAGCTTCACTGATCCTGTGTTGCTCTTTCCTGGCACTTACCTTAGCCTTAACCTGCCACGGCTTCGGGTTAGTCACCCTCACTAGACTGTGTGCCCTGTGACAGCTGGGACCAGCCCTGTTTTTGTTCACTGTGGTCTCCTCCATACCTAGAATCATGCTGGGTGTGCAGAGAGTATGTGTTGAACGGCCACAAGACAGACGAAGGATTCTGGCACCACGAAAACAGTTCTGAGGAAATGCCTCAAGGCCCTTACATGGCGAGCGGGCAATACCAAGTGGGTGGGCTCCAGCCTCATTCCCCTCCTGGGGCTCAGCTTTTATCTGCTCACCTCTAGATTACCCCATGAATCCATTGGAAGACACAAATACAGTTCGAAAACTACTTGTTTTCCTAACTCTTTCCAAGAACTTAACACCTTTTATCAGAGGAATCTGTGAGATGTTATGACTAGATACTTCCAAGCTGTCTGTCGTTGAAGAAACAACTCAAATTGCACACCTCTCTTATTTTTGGTGAAGTTCTATCACCCCAAAACATATAGAAAAGAGAAACTATTTTACCTATTACAACTTCTCTAAGGAATTTTCTAGAAGTATTCAAAGAAGTTTTAACCTTAGGTGGAATGAAGACCCAAAGAAAATTTCTAATATTTTGGCATTTCTTCCAAGATTAATTTGTACTAATAGATGACATCTGGGATTAGCATGGTCAGTTCACTCATAGCCAGGTACCTCTCAAATCACAGAGCTTAAAAGTGATTATGCACTGGACAAAGGTGTAGACTTCTAAGCAGCTCAAACTAGACTGCCGTGACAACCCAGACCATTGCTTGAACAGGTATATTTGAAAGAAAGGTTTCTCTGATAGTGTGTTCAAGATGTAGACTTTCTTCTAGGGCAGCGATTTAGAAAGATCTTTCAGGGAACAGTCTTAATTTTAACTTTAGACAGTAAAACAAGTCAAAGATTATTTGAACACTCATCCTCCAACCCCTAAGTTCAAAGAAGCGAAAAAGATTAATCTTCTGATATAAACATAATGAAGAAACAAACCACCCTACCCCTTACAATTAAGCCAAATGCCAACTGTCTTCTGACAAATGTGCCCTGAGGGTTGCCCAATGCCACAGAAAAAGTTAGTGACTGAACCCAGAGTCTCAGGACCTCAGGGAAGGATCTCTCCACTATACTTCAGGATACATGTGTGAAACACAGATGACTAAACTTTTATTCTCAGTCTCTTTCCTGTATACACAAATTTGTGGTTGTTTTAAATTAACATACAATTATTTGTTTCATGGGTACAGGTCTGTGAATCATCAGGCTTACCCATTTCACAACACTCACCATAGCGCATACCCTCCCCAATGTCCATCCCCCAGCCACCCTATCCCTCTCCTCCCCACCCTCCAGCAACCCTCTCTTTGTTTCCCGAGATTAGGAGTCTCTTATGGTTTGTCTCCCTCCCTGGTTTCATCTTGTTCCATTTTCCCTCCATTCCCCTCACAAATCCCCTCCTGGCCTCTCAAATTCCTCATATCAGTGAGATCATGTGATAATTGTCTTCTCTGATTGACTTATTTCGCTTAGCATAATATCCTCTAGTTCCATCCACATTATTGCAAATGGCAAGATTTCAGGGGCTTTTTGATGACTGCATAACATTCCATTGCCTGTGTGTGTGTGTGTGTGTGTGTGTGTGTGTGTATTGCACTCCCACCAACAGTGCAGCCACTCTGGAGTATGGAGGTTCCTCAAAAAGTTGAAAATAGAGCGGTTCTTTTTAAATAGACCAATATGAAAGCAACTGCTTCTGCAAGTGGCCAGGGAGTGATTATCTAAAGGTGCGTTTACCAGCAAGGCTGACAACACCTGGGTTTTTCCCTCTATTTTGTGTTAAAGCATGGCTTTGGGTAGAGATGTCCGTATTTCTTGAAAATTAAAAGGATTTGGACTATGAAATGTATTAGAGGTAAGACATCAGTTCTGACATCCCGAGGAGAAATTTCTGAGCAAGCAGAAAGGCATTCTTCTTAAGAAAAGGATTGTCAACAAACAGAGTAAGAATGTCAGAGATGCTCAAATGGCTTTTGACACAGACTTCAGTGCCAATCTATTCAATACCAAGCAAAATCCTCCACGTTTCTACAAAGGAAGTTTGCTTTTATGTTTAAGTGAGGACTTAGCAAAGGTCAGAGAGGAAGTGAAATCACATGGCGTCTAGAGCACTCAGCCCCGGGAGCCCCGCTGGGCACGAGGTGCCCTGCAGGGGACTCAGCCAAAAGTGCTATTAATCCGCCTGTGATGAGCATACAGAGAAATGTCGGAGTACTGGTCCTACCCTCATACATACAGTGCTTTGTTTAATGCCCTTTCATGTTAACTCTCTTTCGTTCGGTCAGCTACTACTTTGCGAGGCAGAGGAATGCTTTCCATCTGACCGGTGAGGAAACCAAGGCTCACAGTCTGAATGGTTTAGCCACATCAGGCAGCGAGTGTGAGGCTGGCTTGAGGTCAGTTCTCTCAGCTCTGCTCCTAATCACACCTCCCATGGGGCCACACAGTCAGTCGGCTCCGCGGGCCGTGGGGACTCTCGAGGGAAACCTAAGCTCTAAGTCTGTCATTTACCACCTGTGTGACCTTGGACAAGTCACCTGTCCTCTGCTTCCATCATCTGAACAGTAAATAAAATAAAATGGTAACCACAACCCTGCAAAAA
>CM053616.1:66881946-66907452 GCA_028646535.1 Procyon lotor
CTATATTACCTCTCTATCCTTGCATATTCTCTTTTTTTCCATTAGTGTTCTTGTCATAGTTCTATAATTACAAAGCTATATCATGGTTAAATCCCCAGTCTGGTAATTCCAAAATGTCTGCCACATCTGAGGCTGATTCTGATGCTTACTTTATCTCTTCAGTCTGTTGTGGGTTTATTTTGCCTCTTAGCTTGCCTTGCAGTTTTTGTTGAAAACCAGACATGATGTATCAGGTAATAGGAACTTAGGTAAAAGATCTTTGGTGTGAGATTATATGTTAAAACAGCTAGTGGTTAGGCTGCTCAATGTTTGGTTCATCTGTACACGTCAGACGTTCCAATATCCTCTAGTGTCCTGTTCCTGTCTCTATTGTCTTTGGGTTTCCTAGAAACTTTTTAAACAGAGTCTTGTGTCTTAGAGCTCTCTGTTACAAATCTACTATTATTATACTGGATCCTACTGATGTGGTGGCCAAAGTGCTGGTGGGGGAAGAGGTCTAGAGTCTATGATTAAAATCAGTTTTTGGTTTTTGATTTTGTTTTGTTTATGGGCTTGAGTCCCTGTGGCCTTAAGAGGAGTTTATTAGACTTCATGTTTTCCCTTTGCTTATATGAGACACACAGCTAGAGGGGATTGGAGTTGTTTAGCTGCCTTTTCCCCAGGACATATAAACCACTGGCAAAATATTTTCCCTTGAGGGCCAGGACCTCCACTCTCCACTCCAGGACCTGAAAGAGTTGCTGATGTTCAGTTTGTTCAGCTTCTTTCTTGTGAGGATGAGAGTGATGACTTACACATCAGAACTGAAACCAACACCCTGTGTTTTAGCTGTGATGATTCCCACGGACATACAAGTCATTAAGAGGCTGTGGCAGAGTCACTTTTCCCCTCAGTTCCCTGTGAGACCAAACCCATAGGGCATGAAGCCCAAGAAGGCCCTTAAAATTCAGTGTATACACAGCTCACAGCATAAGTCGGGTTTCTAAATAATATAATACACAGTGTACTCACTGATAATTTTCCATTTCTATCTTTTACCTAAACTAAAAATGGCAGAATGTATTTTCACCGAATTTAAAGGACATGTGGTAGTCTCTAACTTAATGAAGAAATTATGCAGTAAGCAAAAAAACACCCCTCAAAACCAAGACCCCAGAGCTGATATAAATATCAATTTGCTATTAAGCTCCTTCTCTCAGATACTCTATGTAGCATGCTCCAGGGTAAGAAGCAACAACTTATTCCTTCAGTAGTGGTTATTCCCACAAATGTCCTCATATAATTGTATGAGTATTTACTGTGACTCTGTTTTAAATGTAAAGGCCGAAAAAAAAAATATGTTCATGAATGGGCATTTAAATAAATTATGGTAGAATCACCCAGTGAAATTTTGCGGCTGTTAAGCAAGAATATGGCAGGCATTCCACCCCCGGTTATGATGGAGTAGCTTCAATAGACCAACCCTCCTACAAAGGATGACAAGGAAAGCAGGCCCACAGATGATTCAGATTGGTATTATAAGACACAGAATAAATAACTGTGACTAATGTGTTTAAGAAATTAGATGGCAAAATAAAGAATTTTGTTCGAGAATTAGAACCCATTTTAAAAATCATAATGTGCTGGGGCACCTGGGTGGTTCAGTTAAGTGTCCAACTCTTTGTTTTGGCTCAGGTCATGATCTCAGGGTCATGAGATTAAGCTCCGCATCAGGATTTGTGCTCAGCAGAGAATCTCTTTGAGATTCTCTCTCTCCCTCTTCCCTTCCCCCCCAATCTCTCTCTCTCTCTCTCTCAAATAAATAATCATAATGTGAAAATTCCAGAAATGCAATATGCAAAGAGGTAACTAAGAATTCATTGGGGAGAGCAGTCTGGAGACTACTGAAGAGAATATTAGTGATCCTGGAGAAAAGTTAGTGGAAAAAAAATCCAAACTGAAGTATATAGTTCAAAAAGGAAGGAAAACAGAAAATATCATATAAGACATAAATAAGAAACAGTGTAAAATATATGTAGATCGAAACTTAAGAGGAGGAGGGGAATAGAGCATAAGCAATATTTGAAGAGATAATGGTAAAAAAATATTTCAAAGTAATTAAAGCCATTTATATATCTACAGACTTAAGAAGCACTAGGAATTCCCCAAAGACAGAGAGAACTATGTCTCGAGCACTTCATAATAAAACTTCTGAAAATCAAAGACAACAGAACAATCTAAGCAGCTGGAGACAGTAAGATACACTCCAACACACATTCTCTTCAAAGAAGACACAATAGAACCCACAATAGAACCTCAGATGACTTCTTGAGGAAAACCATGGAGGTCAGAAAACAATGATATATCACCTTTTTAAAACCTGAAAAAAGTTAACTGGCAGTTGAGAATTCTATAACCAGTAAAATTATTCTTCAAAAGTTAAGGCAAAAGAAAGACACTTATGGAAAAGAAAAAACATAGATGGCGACACTCTAAAAGAAATACAAAAAAGAACTTTCACAGAGGAAAAATGATTCTATACAAAGATAGATATTATACTACCTAGGATATCTACTAAAAAAACAATAAAAATGTACAGCCAACAAGGTAATAGAAAATGTTATAAAATAAATTCTTGGTTAATAAAAAATAAAGCAAGAAATATAAAAATAAACATGACGCTATTAAGAAAAATAGAGAACAATTAAAATGATAGCTATAAACCCAACTTAATGGTGATAACATTGCATATAAATGTATTAAATACTCCAATTAAAAGACTACTGTAATCAGACAGATATCAAAGTAAATGTCACATGCCACTTCCAAGAGATACACTGAAATATAAACACAGAGATGTGAATATAAAAGTATGGGAAGACTAACACTAACCATCCAAACGTTAACCAGAGAAAACCGATGTGCTAACATTAATACCAGAGAGAGTAGACTGTAGAGAAAGAAGTACTAGGAGAAATAAAGACATATTTCAAAATGATAAAAAGGGATATCGATTAGGGATATAAAATAATTCTAAAGTTACATTAACCTAATAATATAGTCTGAAAACATATATAGTAAAAGGAGAAATCATCATTAATTCTACAATCATAGAAGAGGAATTTAACACAGTACTTTCAAGAACCAACAGAAGAAAAAAAAGCAGAAAAACCAAGCAGACAAAAAAAAAGAAAAGAAAAGAAAAAGAAGAACTAATAACATGATTAACAAACTCAGTGTTCAGAATATGTTCTCTGACCACAGTAAAATAAAGCTAGAAATCAATAAAGAAAAGATAATAAAGTCCATAAGTATCTGGAAATGAAGCATTAATAATCAACCCACAGATAAAATAATCCACAGTGTAAATGAGAAAAAATCTGAATTAAATGATTATGAAATTTGATAAACTGAAGTAGTTTAATGTAGGAAAGTGGTCTTTGATTAATAATAATAGCTTTAAGTGCATACATTAAAAATTAATGATCCAGGCAATCATTTAAAGAAGTTAGAGAAACAATAAATCACAAAAAAGGGGAATCAGGAAGACTGAAATATAATAGCAGAAATTAATAAAAGATAAAACAAATGCACAGTAGAAAAAAATCAACACAGTCCAAAGTAAGAAATTTTAAAAATCTAAAGTACTCAATCTATTAAGGAAATTGAATCTGTAATTAAAATTTTCCCATTAAGAAAGTCCAGGTTCAGATAGCTTTTCTGGTGAATTTATCTAAATAGTTAAGAAAGAAATGTCACTATTCTTCCATAAATTCTTTGTGGGAATGGATAAAGAGCACACCCTCCCAATTCAGTTTATGAGGTCATCAGACTCTTCATACCAAAACATAATGAGGTCTTTACGAGAAAGAAAATTCACAGACCAATTTCTCTTATGAACATATTTGAAAATGTCCTTTATAAAATTTAGAAGTTCTAACTCAGCATGACCTAAATACAAGGTAAGCTTAATAATCAGTGGGAAAAACTGATTTCTCTAGGACTTTTGCAAATTTTGATCAAAATACTAAAAATATTTTACTGTTGATTGTAATTGTAAAGGGAGATTTAAACAATAGAAGGGGTAATAATTTTAGTACACTGTGATTTAAAACATTAAAAACATTGAGATAAAGTGTTTTATTTCTTTCCAAAAAATATATGAGGCGAGCACTTCTGGTTTTCCTCTTGTCCTATACATCCAATACACAGCAAGCATCGTTTCTCTGCTTTGGTAAGTTGTCATACTCCTTTCTGAGTTTGGATTGGCTTTTACATTTACAATGTTCTGAAATATCTGTGAGGGTCCTTCTAACGTCAAGGGCTCTTCCTGCAGGACAGGTTCACTTGGTTGTCCCAGCAGCTTCCCATTTATGTCCAAGAGTCTGTTTTTGCCAAGTCCCTCTGGCAGCAGTTAGTGTCTCTCCAACGAGGGCAGTGCCAGCATCTCCAGGGTGAGCTATTTTTTTCTATAAATTTGTTGACATTTGATTAGAATTTCACTTCCAATGTTATCACTTTGTTTCTTTACCGTACTTTTCTAAGTGGGGGACAATGGAGTATCCACTTCTGGAAAACATCCCATGTGTTTATCTCTGGGAGCAAGTAGGAGTTGTCTCCACACTTTGCTGTTAGTATGTGAACTGAATAACAGAAGTGCTCAGACCAGTCACTAATGGCCTTTGAAAGAAGAGACATTATTGGTCACCAATCATTAGGCAGAGCTCTGAGTAAGGTGGTGATTTGTGGACTAAAGGGCTAGCACCTTGTGCAATGGTCCACAGTTACCTACCTACTGAATTGTGTTGTTAGGGGACTGGAGTTATTTCACTGCATATTCAGCAAAGTGAGGTCTACCTGTATTGGCAAAGAATTACGGGTTCTATGTTTTGACTGGGGTGCTGGTACATGAATATTCATTTATTGAAGTTCATTCAGTAAGACACATAAAACCTCCAGACTTGTCCAAAAACATGCTAAATCTCAACAAGGAATTTCCTTAAGAATCATTGTAACTTACCACATTAACAAAATAAAGAGAAAAATCATGTGATCATCCAAAGAGAGGCAGAAAAAAGCATTTGCTAAAATTCAGTCCCTATTCATAAAAATAAAAACACAAACTAGAAGAGAAGGCACTTTTCTCAACCTGTTAAAGGGCACTACAAAAACTACAGTAAACCTCATATTTAAAAGTAACCTTTTTTTTTTTTTAGACTTTATTTACTTATTTGACAGAGTGAGATCACAAGTAGGCAGAGAGAGAGGAGGAAGCAGGCTCCCTGCTGGGCAGAGAGCCCGATGCGGGGCTCAATCCCAGGACCCTGAGATCATGACCTGAGCTGAAGGCAGAGGCTTTAACCCACTGAGCCACCCAGGTGCCCCAAAAGTATAAACTTCTGAATGCTTTCCTCCTGAGACTGAGAATGAGACAAAGATACTTTGCTATCACATATCTATTCAACATTATTCAGGAGGTCCTGGCTCAGAGAAACTGCCTAACATTATTGAAAACTACTAAAGAATGCCTAATTAAATGGAAGGATGTACCATGTTCATGAATCAGAGCATCCCAGTTCACCTGGAATTGATCTATACATTCACTGCAATTCCAGTTAAAATCAAGAGTATGTTGTTCGGGGGTGTGTATGTGTCTAAATAGACAAGCTCTTTAGATATGCAAGGGAATAAGAATAGCCAGGCAATCCCAAAGAAAAAGAACAAAATTGGAGGAGTGGCCTTTTCGGCCATCAGGATTTATGATATAAAGTTAAAAATTTATAGCAATTAAACCAGTATTGTATTGGCATGAGAACTGAAAAACTGATGGAAGAGAACACAATCCAGAAACAGACCTATACATACACAGTCACTTGATTTATGATAAGCAATAGGGGAAAAGAAGGTCTTTTTTACTAAACGGTGCTGGGTCGACCGAATATTCATATAAAAAGAGCATCTTGGCTCCTTTGTTATGCCATGTATAAAAATCAGTTCCAGGTGATTTTTAATCTGAAAGATCAAACAGTAAAGATTCTAGAATAAAAAATAGCAGAATATCTTCATGAACAAATAATGGGCAAATTTTTTTTAAAATAGGATACTAGCAGTGCTAACCAAAATGGAAAGGATTAATGGATTCTATTAAACTTTGGACTTTCCATCGATCACAAGGCACCGCCCCATTAAGAGAGTAAAATGGCAAATTATAGACTGGAGAAGATATTTGCAGTACATCCAACCAAAAATGGACTTGTTTACAGAAATCAAGAATTCCTACACATCAACAAGAAAAGGACAATCTAAAAGACAAATGGGAAAGATATTTCACAAAAAAGGATATTCAAATAGCCAACAAACACTAAAATGTGTTCAAGCCTATTTGGCCTCAGGGAAATGCAAAAAAAAGAGCATGATTAACTAGTGCTGCAAACCCAAATAAAAGGCTAAGATGAAGGACTGACAGTATTAACTGCTGGCAAGGATGCGGAGTACTTTCAAGTTCCAATCCATGCTGGCAAAAATGTATTGGTATTTTACAAAGTGGTACAAACCACTTTGTAAAAATACTGGACAC
Source organism: Procyon lotor (assembly GCA_028646535.1). Classification (NCBI taxonomy): domain Eukaryota; kingdom Metazoa; phylum Chordata; class Mammalia; order Carnivora; family Procyonidae; genus Procyon; species Procyon lotor. The sequence continues at coordinate 66,888,503 of CM053616.1, forward strand.
CAGCTCCTAAGCACAAACCCATTCAATTTCTCAGAAATTTCCCTCTTTGGTCTTCCCCCTACAGAAATGCACACACAGATCCACCAAATCACATACGAGAACTTTTTCTAGCAGCATCACTGCTGAGAGGGCAAAACTGAAAGCAATCAACATTAAAACGGACAGATAAATTGTGGCATCTTCATAAAATTGAGTAATATGCAGTATTGAGAATAAGCAAGGACTCAAACCATGATTCAAATGAATCTCGAAAACATAATGTCAGCAAAAGGTCAGGCGTGAAAGGATACATACTGTGTGATTTCAATGATAAAATGATCCAAACAGGGCAAAGCGATGGACAGTGACGGAAATCCGAAGAGTGATGCCCTGACAGGAGGTGCTAACTGGACCGCACGAGGTAGGCTTCCACGTAGATTCTATTTCTTGACCCAAATAGTGATTAAGTGAGGGTAATCTCTTGAACTCATCTACAATTATTACTTAAGAAATAAAAGAACCTAACAGGTATACGTGAGAGCCAAGATACATCAGCAACTAGAGGAAAAAAGTCAACTGTAGTTCACCAAATATGATTCTATACCGGTAACAAAACAAAAAGGTGAATTACTATACCCAAAATAAATCTGTGAGGGATTTGGTCACAATGTTTACCTTTTTCATGCTTATCTCATGTTATTTTTGGATTTGTAAAAAAGTGAGTCTTAGTTACACATTTGAGAACAAAAAATAGTAAGCAGTTAAAGGTTTTCTAGCTAAACGTTCCACAGGTTCCACAGTAGCAAAGATGTCCCCTGGGGCAGAGCACTGCGGTGGCCTGGACAGGGTCATGCGTCTGTGGTACCCGGTAGCTAAGTTTTAGCTGCTCTGGTTCTGGGCTCTCTAAGTGCGCAAAAGGGCAGATCACTAAGACGAGCAGGCCCTTTATATTCCATGGAAATGCGCTTTCATTGGCTTCACTCAACTTGTACTCAAAGGAGCAGATTTTGTGCAGTTCTTTGTGGAACATTCACGGAGTGAAGGTAAAAACCTGAAAGGCCACCACGCAGATGCCCGACTCAAGTCCAGAGAAGGGATGTGGTGCAGCAGACGCGACAATGGTACCTGCAGGCACTGTTTTATTTAACAAAAGGCGGGAAGAGAACTACCATTTGCCGTGTCTCCTGCATTGCGCTCCATAGGCTTCCCTGCAAACCTGTACATCAGTAAGACAAACTCTAATAACTTCTGTCAATTTCACTACCAGCCGCCTTTCAATAATCATGGTTTCCTCCATGCATTTATACGGCTAATTAAAATTTTCTACCATCCAATCTTACTTTTATACATGATTATGGTAAAAGACTGTCGTATCTCTTAGAAGTATCCTTGAAAATTATGGTTAGATTTTTTTTTTTTATTTTATATCTGCCAAGAATAGCTATTGGGAATAAAATTATTTAGGAAACAAAGATGCTTCCAAGTAAAAACTGAAAACATGCCCAAGATGAGAAAAACACAAGATGCACGTGCACACACGTACACATAATCTCTAAATATCAAAAGTATAGCATTTCCCCTCATAGGAGAAATGGAGAACACATTTTAGTCCATTTTCCTTTTAAAAAAAGTACTCCCGATGAATTAAGAAGATGTCTATTCAGATTTATACCCAGAACAACAACAAGAGTAGGAACTAAGAACTTATGCTCAGGTTCATGGGCTTACAAAATATAAAAGGAAAATACTAAATAATCGTTTAATGTCACAATCACACCCTGAACTCTCCCTTCCCTGTGACAACTTTCATTCAGAGTAACTTCCTCTTTTTTCTCTATAAAGCAACGTTCCTCTCTTTTGTTCTCTGGATTTGCCCATGCTTTTACCAGAGATGGCTGGTCCCTAATTGCAATTCTTTGCTATTCCTAAATAAACTCATTTTTCTGGTAAAATAACTGGTTGTTTGATGTTTAAGGTCAGCATTATAAACCTTTTAAAAGTGATGCAGGAAAGAATAAGTATACAGGGAGCAAGTTAGAAGAGATTTCATCTTTCACATTATGCAAATGCATTTTGCTAGTGATATTTTCTATTTTTATAAGGATGATCCTCATTACTACTTTTACTATGTGAATTACAAAATTGACTGTGTATCTGTTTTAACAGGAACATATACATAATTACTCTGTGGAGATATTTTCAAAAGTGTCAAAATACGAATTAAAACACTGACACTTTTTAAGGGCTCCTTATACAGCTCCAAAACACATGTTGTTTACAGAACGGAGGCTTGGTAAGATGGATTAGAACATTTGTACGGAGCAGTTTCTAAAATATCAGTCATTTATTTTATTTAAAGCAACGTTCAGATCTGATGATATTACCCAGAAATGCTTCTGGTTAGGGAGCAACGTGTAGATGCACAACGAAACCAAAGTAACTTCACTGCCTTCCATTTTCTGAGGAAAAGATTCCTCCTCCCTTCGTGGCTGAGACTGAATCAAGAGTCGTTCCGGCCGCAAGCTGAGTGAACAGGTTAGCTTTGCTCAGAGAGGTCAAAGCTCTTTTTGGTCAATGGCTGCCAAGCACTCTTTCTCCCTTAAGAAAAGTCTAACAGGTAATCATATTGGAGAGGAGTGCAGTGCTACCAAGTTGTGCTAATTTGCTGCATTTTGGGCCAAGTCAGCAGAAACCTCATTAATTTTCTTTTCCTCTGGAAGAGGAACAGGGCTCCTGCCGTGTTCTGGGAGATACAAACATGCTTCTGCATGCTCTACTATGGCTGAAGACATAGGATACTAATTACAAGTCACCAATGTTTTCATCTGATCAAATAAAAATTATTGCACTAAAAGAACACAACTAAGGGGAAACTTATGCCTTAGCTTGCTACAATATAACCCCCAAAGTTATAGGGGAAATTCTGTCTATATTGAAACTTATTTGGAAAGAAACAGAATTAAATGAAAACATGCAATTCTTTTTCCTACACTCCAATAATCCTTCAGCTTTTAGTTTTAAGTTTAAATAAAGCTTTTCCCCTAACAACTTTCCTGGCTGTCTTAATATTGAGGTACATTTCCCAGTCCCTCAACCTGTAAAAATGCCACAAGAGGCTCCTGGTTTCCCTCCTTCGTGCCCTTGGCAGATAGCAGAGAGATTCCGCCACTGAGACCTTTACTTCAATAGGTCTTGATTTGTCTTATCATGAATGAGGATCACAGAAATTACAGTCTAGTCCTTTCACTTTAAAAATGAGAATATCAAGGTTGGGGTGTAGAAGTAATAGAACCTACTTGTCTGTAGGGTTGGGACTAGAACACAAATCTCTTCTCGTCTCGTCAAGCTCTTTCCACTATCCCCTCCTGGAATGATAAAACCAACCCAGCAAACAAATCAGACATTCTTCACAACAAAAAGCATAGTCTGTGTTTTGCTAGTGTTTTTGTTTTTGTTTTTTACCTCTGAAGAGATTATCCAAGTCAATATCTTCTTTTCCTTTGATTTTCAAACACTTTGCCTGCTGTACAAGTCTGGGCAAAGAACAGAAATAAAATCTAGATTCATTATCCAGTGAGGTAGGAATAAATCATGACAGAAGCACAAATTTAAATAGAAACCACAGGGCAAACAATAGTGAATTAGCAGGTATTTCCCTGCACAGAGCCTTGTTACAATTTTTCTTCAGTTTAAGATTTCAAAAATATATTTTCCGTCAGAAACTCTAACTTTGAAACCTGCAACTTGAAAACTTTCCCCCCTCCAACCTCCATGCATTCTGTTAAAGCAGAAAGTTGCTAAAACTCTCTGGGGGAATTACCTCTTCAGGTTTTGAGAAGGAGATATCAGGGATGAAAAGGGATGATATGGTTACTAAGTGGGTAAATAGTAACTGCTACCGATGATTTTAGCTCTTATTTTAATCAGAAGATTATAGACATTGTGCTTAAACAACTGTATAAAATAATTTAGTTACACAGTTGAATGTCAGAGAATTAATTAACTTTTAAAATGCTCCCGTATGCAGTAAGGACTAATTTTGTACCTCTTTCGTCATGCAACTTTATTAAAACTTGAGGTTCATGGTTTATAACGAATATGGAAGTTTCTAAAATGAAACTTTTTCCAGTGTTGCTAATTACCAAGTAATTAATTTTAAGTAGAGAGAGACCTTGAGATAGTTGATTAATGTATCTGTATATAGGGGCGCCTGGGTGGCTCAGTCGTTAAGCATCTGCCTTCGGCTCAGGTCATGATCTCAGGCTCCTGGGATCGAGCCCTGCATCGGGCTCCCTGCTTGGCAGGAGGCCTGCTTCTCCCACTACCATTCCCTCTGCTTGTGTTCCCTCTCTCGCTGTGTTTCTCTCTGTCAAATAAATAAAATCTTTAAAAAGAAAATTTTATGATTTTCATGAAAATTATAATAGCTTGCTTTGCAAATGCATCTTCCTATTGTACTTGTACAGCAGTTCTCTCCTTTAATCCTCAATGACAAGTTTTCAAGTACTGTTTCAATTTCTGTTTTAGATGAGGACACTGATTCAGTCACCAAAACCTTACACAGGAACCTAAGTGATTGTACATAATTGGAAGTAATTTTATCTATATATTTATAACATATGTCACGGTAAAAACATATTCTATCAGTTAGATATATATTTTTTTACCATTATACATTTTTTTAGAAGATTTTATTTATTTATTTGGCAGAGAGAAAGTAAAGGCAGGGGGAGCAGCAGGCAGAGGGAGAGGGAGAAGCAGGCTCTCTGCAGAGCAGGGAGCCTAATGCGGGGCTCCATCCAGGGCCGTGGGACCATAACCTGATCTGAAGGCAGACGTTTAACCAATCGAATCATCCAAGGGCCCCCAATTAGACATTTTTAAATCAAAAATGCAAGAAACAGAACAAGAATTTCTTATGACATCCCACTGTGGACCTTAAAAGGAAGCCCTCCATAGCTACTGTGGGTACCCTAGCCCTAGGTAGTGAAGTTGCACTGTAGTGTGGAGACCAGCACCTTCGGCAGAGAAAACCTACGTCCAGGCTCTAGGCTGGCACCCTAGAGCTCCTCTCTAAACTCCACAGGTCTCAGCTTCCCAACACGCAAAATGAGACTGGATTTGCCTTTACAGGGTTCATTCTGAACAACTTGCGAGAGTCAGTATTATAAAATAGTTTACAAACTTTTATTTGGTACAGACATGCATAAAAATGTGAGGAAAATTTTCATTAAATCAATATGCTTAATTTTCATTATGTTCTGGATATATACAGATCATCAGTATTCATTTATATCATTGTAGGAAAGAATATGAGCAATAGAAAGAGGGCTTGGATTTAAGCAGTGAACAGCTGGTGGAGAGAGGTGGTCAACGTGGAAAGCCAGAGGCACAGTGTGTGCACTCAATAGCCATGGTATCGTCATTTTGCAAAGAATTAAATGGAAAAAAGAATAATTTTTGTCTGCTTATATATTTTGGCAAATATTTGTTTGGGTATATTCCCCCAAATTTACAAATCTGGTGAAACTGAGTTGATTTTCAAACCATCTTAAAAGCATCCCTTTACAATAGATCCTGATGAAGATCTTGATTCTATCTTTACAATTTGAAAAATAGAAGCTAGGCTGCCTTATATAACTTTGATGGGGATTTTAAAAAGCAATTTAAAAATAAATGAAATAAATTTACTGAGTAGCTTTAAAATAAAATTCCAGGCACTGCCATTAACCACAGACGTATTTCAGTACAGTCTTGCTTTCAAAACGATTACATCACTAGGGAGATACACCAAGTCAAAGCCTGTAACCAGTTCAGGCTCAGTACCATTTCTTGAGGGAGACAGGTACCTTTTAAGGACTCCTAGACTCTTCCCTTTGTTCACCCTCATTTCATTCTCACAAAAACTCTATAAGATAGAGATATAGGACCCTGGATATAAATAAAGCAACTGAGGTTCACAGACACTAAACCCCTTGCCCATCTTGGTGAGTCAGTGGTGAAGCTGGACGCACACTCAAGTCTGCAGACTCCAAATCCAGGTTTCCCCCTAGTCTGCGCATCACTGTCCAATGCTTGCTAAAGCACCCCCAGAAGGCATCAAGGTGATGTCACAGGCACAGCAAAAGAAAGGGAGAGTCAGTAATGCTCCTGACAGCTTGAGGGAGAGACGGCCTGGAGCTAGGCTAGAGGGGAACCCCGCGGAGAATGCAACTCGGTCTGGTCCTAAAACAAGGGAGATGTGCAGGACCGACGGGCTTGTAAAGTTCTAGAGAATTAAAGTGGGAGAAAAGCAGGAACTGCAGCAGACCAGGCGTTAGCACAACGCAAGGGAGGGTGTTTGGCCGCCGCAAAGAAGCTCATCGACCTACTGGGCTGAAGCACCTACCCTGTGCATGGATAGGAGGGATTGGAGGGGAGGCTAAAAGAACAAGCTAGCGCCAAGTCCTGGAGAGCCTTGCTCGATGTTCTCAAGTGTTTGGACTTCCTCTTGCTGGCAGAGAGAAAAGTGATTGACCGGTTGCATTTTGGAAGGAGTCTCCCGCATACGGCCGCAGAAAGGTTTGGTGATGATCAGGCCCGTGATGTGCTAAGGACTATTTGTTCGTATTTTAGCTAAAAATCCCACTGAAATCTCCGGCTGTTATTCTTTCAACAGTAATTCTGCTTGAAACCTGGCCCATACCTCATCATAGTTCCAGGAGCTCCAAACAATCTTCAAAATCTTTTATTAATGCGATTGCTGGTGCAGCAGAAATGTCAGGCTACCCGTGTGTCTGTGTGCCCCTGGTTCACTCTACGCAGGAGTGCACGACTTAGAGAATCACTGCTTCTGGCGGGGAGACTGGCCACTGCCATCCGACAGTCTCTGCTACCCCCATTGATTTTCCTCTTGCCTTGTCCTTCGGATTTTGCTACTTCCAGTGGAAAAAAGAGCCACAAGCTCTCTGAACCCCTTTCTATGCTGCTGCTACATTTAACGAGGCAAGTTAGTGGCTACTGTTTCTGGGCTCGGTTCAATGCTAGGCCCCGAACTAGATGTCTAACATGAAGGAGGTAATATTACTCATATCTATGTGCTGAAAAACACAAAGAGGTTAAAGAAGTCACCCAGTAAGCTGAAGAGCTAAAGTGGAAAAATCAGAATTTGGAGTTAAGTCAGGTTAGTCTAAACGTAGTCAGACACTGTCTAGAACAGGAGTTGTCAACAGCTGCCCATAAGTCAAATCCTGCCCATCGCCTGCTTCTGTGAATGAAAGTGTAGTAGAACACAGCCGTGCTCATCCCTTACTTACTGTCCGCGGCTGCTTTCCCACTACACTGGACATGCTGAGGAACTAAGGCTGGCCGAACCAAAAATATTTGCTCTCTGGCCCTTTAGAGAAAAGGTTTGCCGACTCCTGTCCTAGCAGCAAAGGAAAAGTTCCTAAAGCCAAAAATATACATATGCCATGTGATGGTGTTACATACTACCTTTTCACAAAATTGCCTTAGTAACTGTCGTTAGTTATCACTTACGATAGGACTTCAAAGGCAAATATTGAGCTCTGACTGCTTTTCATTTTTTAGACAGATCACCCAAGTCCAATAGGTATTTCCTTAGGCTTTTCCTACATGCAGGTATTACATTCAGCCAAAATGGTATCTGCCATCACGAGACTCTGAATCTACCAGAAGATACAGATGTGTGCAGCGCCAACTTTCACACAAAGCAGATTGAGGAAAAGGCTCCAGGAAGAGATGAGAAACTGCTTTGGTATCACAAAGTAGGAGGCGATTTTCTCCTTAAAAGGCCAGGGAGATGAGAAAAAGCTTTTGGGAGGAGAGGAGTTTGTCTAGGCCTCCGAGCAAGCTTTACTGGGGGAAGCGTGAAGACGGACATTGAGGAAACGCTGGCAGGTGGCGGGTCGGCAGGGGGGACGACGCACACGAGGTGCGGTGTGTGATGAGGAGAGGTGTGCAGGCTGGGGACCCATGATGAGGACTGCAAAGGCTTTGACACATGTATGTAGGTATTGTGTGTGTGCGTATACTTGTGTGTATGTGTGTTTGTATATGTGAATTTAGTTACAGTAAAGTAAATCAAGAACCTAGGGGACAATCTAAGGACAGATTCATAGAGTATGCTTAGTTTGTAAATAAAATGTAACTCGACTTTTAAGACTACTGCATTACAAACCATCAATGAATGACATACATATGAAAATGTTTATTGCAGCATTATTTAAAGAGGGAAAATACTGGAAACAACCTGAATACCTATCGATAGGGGAGTTAGTTGAATAAGTTAGGGTATGTCTACACTATGAAAAACGATACCGTTATTTAAAACGATGAATTGGATCCATTTCTGTTAATATGGCAAATTAGCCATGACATATTGTTAAATAAGTAAAACATCTTTTTAAGCTAGTATCTCTTATTGTCAGACTTTAAGCCAGCAAACAATGATTTTACATGGCAGTCCCTAAGAGACAAGGGAAATTTGTTTTCTCTTTGTGAGTAGACTTAGTTGCTTAAGTCTTTACAACTTCGCCGTATAAAAATCAAAGTCCGAAACCAAATTATTTTTCTTCTGGCCACAAATGCTGACTTGCTCACAGGTGCCTTGTCCAGAGTGCCATGATAAACTTGGGATAAAAACACGTGTGCATTCTGTTAAAGCTTCAGCATTTAATGTCAGGGTCCTTTAAACCTTTGCTGACTTGTGAACCTGTCAGGGAGGAAGCCTCTTCCCCCTCCATTCAACATGACTGCACCCCAATCTATCCAGAGTGATACAAGCCAACCTTGAGAGAAACATTAGCATAAAATTACTGTAATATTTTTTAGAAGAATGAATGTATATCTGAATATCCATATGTATAGGTAAACACAGAAAAGTGTAAAAGAGAACATTATCATTCATATCTCAGGATGCACTGAGGAGTGGGGAGTGAGAAATTATGTTTTTAAATACTTCTCTTTTTCGTGAGTTATTGCAGTGGGAATTTTATCATATTTTTACAAGCCTATAAGTTAGGTTATCTGACCAGAAAAAGGCTGGGTATTATTCATTTTTTTAATTTTTAATTTTTTTTTTACTATTCTGTATTTTCTAATTTCCCTATAATACACAAGAATTGCTTTAGTAATGAGAAAAAAATCATGTTATGTGTCCCAAACTTTACTATTTGCAATGAATGGAAAATAACTGTTTTAAAGCCAGATCAAGGACATAGCTGAGAACGAATGCCCACTGGTGCTTGGGCAACGAAGTTCTGCTTTTCTGGCGTGCGGGAACACCAGTATCCTCTATGCAAGGAACCGTGGACAGCTTAGCACACATTGTCCTGAAGCATTTAATTACTAAGAGCCTGGGCCAAGGCAGGATTCCAGAAACCCAGAGATCCACAATAAATTATAAAATGCCTCATGAGAACCAGCTCAGAGAAATATTTTTAAAGATCTTTTTAAGGCATACATTGAGTGTTTTATAACTTCCCAGCAGAAGTGTAAATTTGTTTACAAACCACCAGACCATAATGGAGGCACCACAGAAAGCAAGGCAACGAGGGATCCCACGAGGGCCAAGTCCTTTTACCCCAGCACCGTCACTGTCTACCCTGCTGAGCTGATCTTGACACAACTCATTTAATTTTCCATTTGCAAAATATTCAACAGAACCCCTGCCCCCTTTTTGCCCTAATAGCATGGATCTGCTTAAGGTCCCTAGGACCTTAAGAAAGGTTAAGAGAGGTATCTGCTGGAAACATTGTAAGTGTTGTCCATTCACTCCCTTGTTACTTCCTCCATGGCACTTAGCCACAGTCTACAGTTTACTTCTGTTTGCTTTCCTCCATCTCCTCTTCCTGCAGGGATGCGGCAGTTGTGTTCCCCGCCATATCCTTAGCACCTACCACACCACTCAGCCACAGTAGATGCTCCACAGGTATTTGCTGAACAAATAAATGTTGATGCAATGATTGAATCAACATGACTTCTGCCAACTCTTCCTGCCTGAGTTCAAGACCTCATCCCACCGCTTCTCTAGCTTGGGCCATGTTCTTACCATCAAGTGAAAGCTTATTGAAGACAAAGATTTTAGTCTGTTTTGTTCTAGCTGTATCACTAGAGTTTGGAATACTACTTTTGTAAGTATTTGTTCACAGGATAAATGTTGAATGAATGAATGATTCAATACATCCAATTTTAGGAAGTGGCTATAGTCAGAATCCCAATTCTGCAAGGTTAAGTGTCATTTAGGTATTCATCTACCATAAACCAGGTCTATTCTGACCTAATCTTAATTCTAGAGGAGGAAGAGGTATGGAAGAATGAGCAGAGCAATGACCCAGGAGTCAGTGGCCATTCATTCATCTCCAAGTGGCCATTCATGACAGTGTCAATAAGGAACCCAATTCTTTGGCTCTGGTAATCTTACTCTCTGTTGACGCAGAGCTACACAGTCTTGGAGTCCCTTTCCTCTGCAAACCCCAGAATCGTCATACTCCACTAGAGGTCCCTCAGAGTATGCCTGGAGGTGTGGAGAAGGAGGGAGTTTGTCTGGATGGTGAGGGGTTTTCTGTCCAGCCACAACCTCTACAGAAGGCTTCCTTCCCGGGCGTCCAGGAAAAATCCTGGCATTGGGCCACTGCTCACTTGATTAAGAGGTGTAACTGAGTTTCAGAGGCAGAAGAATAGTTCAGACTAAATAAGTAAAGGCCTAAATTTCTATTTGTGGGGCAAAGATGTGTTGTACATACACAATTAGAACTGGCCCAGTTGCAAGACTTTAAAATCAGCAGTTTTTATAAAAATGGAAAAAAGGTATCAATCTGTTTCTATCACATGCCAGGCCCAGACATACTCTCTCTATATGTATATTCAAGATCTAAGTCCCATACATTATATTCATTTCACAGGTGAGCAAATTGAGACACAAAGTAATGAATACATGTGAACCAGTCAATTTAGATTTACTAAGAACCTGTAATGCGACCAGGAATGAGGAAAAAACAAAAGCATAATGAAAACTGGTTCATACCCTGTAGCAGCTTCCTGTTCTTTTGAGAAAATAAGGCACACATATAAAGTAGGCACTAAGAAGGCCTATGGAGACAAAGACACACAAGCTATTGATGTGGGGTATAGACCAAAGCATAAAGGGATGTTAAGAACAAGGAATGGGACTAGCTCTTATTGTATCCATATCCCCAAACCTACCAAGTCCCTGGCATAGAGCAGCTGCTCAAAACCTGTTTAATTTGTTGAGTGCCTACTGAGAATCAGGCATTATACTAGGTGTCAGAAATACAGAAATGTGTATGATGTGGTCTCTGACCTCAAGAAGCTCATAAGGGCTGGAACTGCTGTAGAAAAATTTAAGGATACAGCTGAGCCTCCGAGAAGGGAGAAGATGCAGGTGGGAGTAGATAAGGTAGGAAGAAAGGGAACAAAGGCACTGGCCCAGGAATAAAAACAATATTGTGGGTGATTACAGGGAGTGAGTGGGGCACTGAGTAGGCTTTATCTCCTCAAGCAGAGAATTTACGTGGGAAGTTGTGAGAAAAAACACTGGTGGATTAAGGAAAACCTATGGAATGACTTGGAAGGTTAATACAGACTAATACTGTTTTAATTCTGAGAATGGACCCCATAGCAGGTATTTATGGGGCAGCTAATTTGAGTAGTGGAAATAAACTAGCTGGCCTCATGGCAGCACAGTTTATTATGAGGATCATTAAGGAACTATTCCACTACACACCATTCCCTCTGACTACCATAGCTTCCTCAGCCATTTTTATTCTCGGTGTAGGCCTTAGGGAAGTGTCATTTAGGTATACTGTCATTTATAGTCATAAAGGTCATTTAGGAAGAAGATAGAAGGCATTAGGGGAAAAGGATGAGATTTACAAAGTATTTTCTTAGATTTTTTTTTTCTTTTTTGAGAGAGAGAGCGTGCATGGAGGAGGGGCCGAGGAAGAGAGAGAATCTTAAGCAGGCTTCATGCTCAGCAGCACAGAGCCTAATGTGGGGCCCGCTCTCATGACCCTGAGATCATGAGATCATGACCCTGAGATCATTACCTGAGCTAAAATCAAGAGTCAGATGCTTAAACAACTGAGCCACCAAGGTGTCCCTCTTAGGTTTTTCTTAATAGCAATGAGTATGAATATGACTGAATATTAACAATGGTGTTCTACCAATTACGTAAATTAGAATATGTTAAGCTGCTTTGGGGAGGCAAAGAAGTTATTAAAGAATAAACTTAGGTGGCTGGGAAATGCCGGAAAAAAATGCTCCACTCAGACCCAGGGAAGCCAGCTAACAGATAATATGGGGAGAGGGGACAGCTGCATTTCAAAGTCATTTCTACATGATGAAGCTGTTTTAATGAGTATAATTTTATTTCCAGGTTGCAGAGAGAGGCCTTTAGTCTATTATAATGAAATGTGTTTAAGATAGAAGAGTTTGTTTTATATATACTATAAATAAAAATAAGTGGTTTGGGGAAATCACGGTAAGATTCTTCCTCTCCAATAGTTCCATTTTCACAAAATAAGAAATAAATGCATCACAAGATGACCCTGAGAATCAAACAGACACAGTAGAAAGTCATCTAAGCGTTAAGCTGACGTTCTTTTGCTAGTTTTACATAGTTGAAATGTGTATAAGATTTGGAGTCAGGCAGTTCTAGACCCAAATCCTAGCTTTCCTACTAATCATCTGTGTGATCCTGCAAACTCTGCCTAACCTCTCTGGACCTGCAGGTGTCCACATTATAAAATCGGAATACGAATAGTTAACACACAGGGTTGTTTTAAGGATAAAATGAAACTAACATGATGTGTACAGATTGTTTAACACCGTGCTTTGTGGCCCAAAGCTGTGTGTAATATTAATATTAGATAGTTATTATTACTGACACTTCTAGGGTTGCTATTATTGGTTTACTGAAACAGGAATATGCTGGACTGAACCAGAAGACCTATATTTGGGTCCTAAATCAGTTAATACTAAGGATCTCAACTTCCTCACCTATAAATGGCAATACTATGCTGACAATATTTGTTTTACCTAAGTCATAAGATTATGGGAAGCTCCAAAGGTAATGTATATGCAAACTATAAACTGTCAAATTACAAATGTCCCCTTTCCTCTAGAGTAAGTACACACCTAAATGAAAGAAACTCAAGTACAAGGTCATTTGCTTGTACATAATGTACCAGGAATATAATACCACTCACTCTATTAGTATAAAGGGAAAAGGATAGTCTTTCAGTAATGATGACCTACTGTGAGACTGGCTCTTAGAGGTGGGTTAACATGTAATATTACTGCCATGAATGTGAATCTTGTAAACATCTAGAGTATATAATCTACTCAATTTTAAAACTTGGCCTTCTATTCAGAAAATGTGAACATAATCAGATGATTCACTCATAACTCCCTTTGTCAAGATTAATATGAAAACAAATATACTTTTAAAAAGTAGTTCCAAAACTGGGATGCAGTTAGGGAAAAGACATAATTCCCTAAATTTCTGGGCAGCATCTAAGTGATTTGAGAAGAATGTCAATAATTACTTTTACATTTTGTACTCGAATTGTCAGAAGTCTGGAGATTCTAAGGTGACAAGTGTTGCTGGAATAGGCAATTACAGAAGACCTGTCCATAGCTCAGTGATGGATTTGTGGATGGATGGATGGACAGGCGGATGGGAGGGCAGATGGAAATTATAACTCTCTTTTTCACTAATTTAACCCCATGCCTCTCCTTGGACATGAGCCAGGTAAGAATCCTTCTCAAAAGATAGAAGAAAGAGATGGAATTTAAATATCCTCCACCTATATCTACTATCTTGTGAGTTTTAAGAGCAAAGATTTGGGTTAGAGAAATGTCAGCCTCAGGAAACCACTCCAAGTAAAACTGTAAAGAGAATTAAAAAATAGTTTTTCTGCTCATAATTAGCATTACATAGGATTCCTTGATGATTTCCTTGCTCTGCTTTTTTCCTTCCCTGGAATTCTAGACCCTGATCAGGACAGGATGTCACAGAGATGGCGGTAGAACCAAAGTGGGCCCTCCAGTCAATACCATGCAAGCATTGTCATGACTGTGGGTTAAATGAAAAGAAGTGGATTAGGACGGGAGCACAAGGAGGGCTTTGGTCTTGAGACTGGAAACAAAGAAGGCTTAGGGAGGAATTCAAGATGTACACAGTATGAGTCCCCTCCCCTCACCCAGTTACTTACACAGCACTGGGCGTACATGAAATAGGATTCCACAGGATAGGGTCCTGTGTGATTTCTGCTTGGTTATCAACTAACGTTCTCTACTTCTTCTTTCTATCTGTAGTAATTATGCTTATCTGATCTATTTCAGTGTAAGTCCCCTTCAAAATGTTAAAGCATATAATAATATATTGAAAAGAGTAAGTTCCAAAGAGGAGTGGCCATATATCCGTGTTTGCTGAAAAGAAAGGCTTTGCTAGCCTCAGAGAATGTGGCAGTTTAACAGTTTTTTAAAAGCGGTTCAAAGATCTGTTTTGTCTCTCTGACTCTTGACATTGAGGATGAAAGTCTAAAATGTTTATAAGAGACACAAGCTAAGTTTTTATTTGGAAAATAAAAAGGTAACAGAACAAAAAGAATATGAGCAAAAGGGTGTACTGATCTCTATAATTCTGGGATAAATACCATTCCTTGGAAAAGTTTTTAAAAAAGCAAAGGAAAAAGTTCTCCCTCAACTAGGAGATGGAAAGGAGGCTGGAGCTCTCAACTACTTACAGTTGTACAGAGTGTGGGGGGAGCAGTAAAGAACAGCTAGACCCTGTGAAGTTTCAACAAGTGGGTATATGACAAATATAAAAATAGCAACGAAAAGAGGCATGTGTATCCATAGGAAATAAACGGTGCAGTGAAGAAGAGATAACCTGCACAGAGGTGTGCAGAATAAAAATCAACTACTCAACAGAAGGAAACGTCACCCAAATATGCAATACTAACATTTGCTTGAAAAGAAAAAAACAAAAAACAAAACCACACTTTGCACCAAACTCTCCAAGGGATGAGGTCTCTTTTTGGGAGGGAAGCAGCAGCCTCGCTGGGACTAAAGACGTACAGGGGCAGAAGGTCCTTCTAGTGGACGCTCGGGCTCCCATATGAGAGGCCCGTGCCTCTTCCTTCCACACAGGGCTGAGTGAAAAGAGCAAGGCTCTGGAGGTTGGGGAGTAACGGCAGTCCCCCCCCCCGCCCCCCCTCGAGTAGCCGCTCCTTTGAAGCTCACACAGGGAGTCTACTGCATCTTGAGGGCTTGAGCAGGAGCGCCTTCTGCCTGAGGCAGGGTCTAAAAACATTCACTCCTCACTTCTCTGACCAGCCTTTCTCGACCCCTCCTCTGTCTGGTCTCCAATTATTTACTGGGTGTCAGATTTTTCTATGTTTATAATTCCTGCCACAGGTTAAAACATATCAAATAAGGTTGCGTTTGCAGCTCCCTCGAGAACGGTAACATGTAAATAAAAATTGGAAATTGCTGCTTCAAGCGGTAAGTTCGCATTTAAGAGCCAAAAGATAACGTGTGACCAGTGAATCAACAGGGAGACTGTTCGGAGTAAGAAGAAATCGTATCGGAGGTGCACCTGGATTAACAGGACAAGACAGCAGGCAGGACAGGAAATCCTGGTAGGACGAGTGGATGCCAATACCCTACATCCTAAAGAGAGCCCATCTCTGAAACCATCTCACAGAACAAAAACATTTTCAGGCCAAAGGGAACCTTAGGGAATGTTATAGATGAGATGTGCTTTCTTATCGCTCACATGTAATATATACATTTAGAAAGAGGTGAATCCAAATTTTGAGAACAAAGACATAAAAAGTGTTTTTTGAAATGAACATCAAGTCTCAGATGAATCCCATGAGCCAGTGAATGTAATGATATCCAAAACCAAACACAATTGTTTCAAGGAAATAAATATAAGGAACTAGGTATTACTATTAAAAATGTTGTTCTTTTGGGACCCCTGGGTGGCTCAGTCGTTAAGCGTCTGCCTTCGGCTCAGGTCATGATCCTAGGGTCCTGGGATCAAGCCCCGCATCGGGCTCCCTGCTCATCAGGAAGCCTGCTTCTCCCGCTACCATTCCCTCTGCTTGTGTTCCCTCTCTCGCTGTGTTTCTCTCTGTCAAATAAATAAAATCTTTAAAAAAAAAAAAATGTTGTTCTTTTACACTTCTCCGTGGTTTACGTTCTGGTTTACCTTTTCAAAAGTCCCTTACCTGGGCTGACTGTTCACCAGTTCATGTTTTCCATTGAAGTTCAAACTGCAGAGGTTCTTCGATTTCGAATGTGAAGAGTCGGGTTCCAAGTTTGCCTGTGTGTGTTCTCTCAGGCGATCTTGAAGAGTTGCCTCCTTTTTCAAGTTCATGTCTGAATACGGGCAGCCAAAAGCACTGGTTTGTATAAAAATGAGCGTACAGCTGTCAGTTTACAGAGATAGACCAGGAACCCACCATCACAGCGACAGACTGACATCCAGATTCTAAGAACTGGAGGGAGACCTTCTTGCACTGAGCACACCCTTCATACTGCCCTTTGAAGAGCTCTCGTGCTCCAGACCCAGACATGGTCAGCAGAGTACGGCAGGTAGGGTCAGCAGTGGTATACACATAGTTCTTAATACTGCGGAAACCTAAACATCTAAGAATAATGTAATAATGTAGTAATAATGTAATGTAATTATGTAATGTAATAATGTGCTTCTGGTAGAGCAATGGGAATGTTAGATAAACACTTGATTCAAAGTTTGTACCTTCTGATACGTATGCCGATTTGACTACCTACATCACAAAATACTATGCGTCACGAAAAATATTCACCACTATCAGAGACTATTATGCTTTTCTTTCTCAGCGTTCATGTATCCAGAAATCCTGTATCTGTATTTCTGCTTAATCCTCCTGAAACCTGCTAGAAAGTGTTATGTTTGAATGTGAAGGAACCCCTGAGACGAAACAGGAGAGACCATAGCAAAGACTGAATCTTCAATCTCAGATGTTGTTTGGAGCCTAATTGGCAATGATCTACCAGGACACATGATCTGATTCTTTCTACAGGAACATTGGTAGTTTCCGTCGGGTTTCTGTGCCTACATCCCTGACTCCAAAGAAGCCCCAAACCTCCGCTGCTGCTTAGGAGTGAGGGAGCCACTGTCAGGGAAAGCCCAGGGGTGACAGGTCGCCTGCAGGCAACCTGGGGGGAGGTATTTCATATTCAAGCTTCTGTTTCTCTCTAGTTAAATGGGAAAATCAGATCCGATTCTAAGGGTTGCTGGAACCATGATAAATCACACACGCACACCCCACCCCCCCCCGCCAACATGGTAGCTGCTACTATTATCATAGTGTTATCCTCCTCTCCATCTAGAGAAGCACAGAGTCAAATGCATTGGTATCTAGGCAGTCTGGTCTTTCTGAGGAATTCGCTTCCAATACTGTACATTGGCTGATCTATGATGCATAATAAATTCTTTTTGGATGTATGAACGTTTTCTTTTTTATTTTAATGGCATGATAAAATCAGGGACCAATGCGTTCTTCCTCTATTTTCAAGTAGATGGGGCTTTCCAAGGACAGCCCATAAACAATTTTACCCCAGAAAACCTTTAGTATCAACCTATATCTAGAATTGATCTTCTGGAGGACATCAACCTGACCCAACAGGCCGAAGTGAATCTGAATGGGCAACAGGGATGATAAGCAGTGTTTGTTACAGACAAGAGAGTCCTCTCTACATGCATGTTCTGTAATCTGTAATACTTGGCTTTGATTTATTGGCTTACTCAATATTGATTCAATAATCCATTAACTGAGCATCTGCTACATCAGTCATTTCAGAAAATATAAACCTAGTGAAGAAGTTAACATATATTTATAAATAAAATTTATAATAAAGCCAAAAAAGTTACTTCTACTGAGTGTGTACTATAGGAACATTAAAAAGCAAGTTTTAACATATATTATTTCTGATATTTTTACTAACTACCCAAAGATAGTATTAATATATTTATTTATTTATTTATTTATTTTTAAAGATTTATTTTTATTTATTTGAGACAGAGAGAGAGAGAGAGAGAGAGAGAGAGAGCATGAGAGGGGACAGGTCAGAGGGAGAAGCAGGCTCCCCGCAGAGCAAGGAGCCCGATGTGGGACTCGATCCCGGAACTCCAGGATCATGACCTGAGCTGAAGGCAGTTGCTCAACCAACTGAGCCACCCAGGCGCCCCATTATTAATATATTTATTGTGCGGGTAAGAAAACAGTCACACACAGGATAAGCCACTTTCCCAAAGGGGCTTGGCACTTTCTTGAGAAGCTTCCAATAGGTCACTTAATTATTAGCACCAACCAGTCAGGTGGGCAGAAGGGGGATGAGGTTTTTCACATCATCAAAAGAAGAAACATAAGAGAGAAGCGTGGTGTAATTCTTGTGCAAAGAGAAGCCGACGGGAGAGCAGTATCCGGCTTGCTGTGACTAATGGCTAGGGAAATGCGTCCGCACGCGCTACAGTCCTGTGTGAGAAGCAAAGATGTGATAAAGCACTGTTCCCAGTAACAGCACAGCAGGAGTGAACTGTTTAGGGTGCAGCGTATGAGATCTAAGGGAAATTCTATAAAGAACTGTCTGCAGATAAAAGTTGAAATCTTGTAACACTGAAAAAATAAAATAAATGTATTTGGGGAAAAAAAATAAGAAAAATTAAAAATTAAAAAAAGTTGAAAGGCACGAGGCTATCCTAAGAGAAACTAGGAAGTGTTTATTTCAAACACAACTGAGTTTTCCTTAAGGTACTGTGACTCACCAGCTTTGCCATCCAACACATATTCTCAAATTGAGACTTTTAAACGACGCGTTACAGTCATGAATTTTCTTAATTTCCTATCATCCCCCCAACATGATTCGGGTGGCACTGATGCGCTCTTCCCCAG
>CM053616.1:66907952-66934001 GCA_028646535.1 Procyon lotor
AATCAAATACTTTATTCCATTTAATTCTGATTTCTAAAACAGTGTTTAAAATGAGGGCTGATGGGGCAGGGAGGGTGAAGCAGATACAGAAAGATCACATTGTATCCAATGTACGGAGTGAGGCAAATAACAAGCAAATGTGAAAAACATTCCCTGAGGGCCCAGCCCTCGTGGAGGACCTGAGTCATCCCAGCCCAAGGCACGAAGAAGCATGTAGTCCAGGGGGCCGGGGAGGACATGGGGCCGCAGCCTGTGGGAAGAAGCTGCTTTGTTGGCGGACTGGCTCATTGCGTTCTGGACTCTTCTACAAGTATTTTCTTTTCTTTTCTTTTTTTTTGGAAGATTTTTTAAATTTTCATTTATTCGTGAGAGAGTGAGAGCAAGAGAGATCATAGAGGGAGAGAGAGAAGCAGACTTGCACTGAGCAGGGACTCGATCCCAGGACCCTGAGATCATGACCTGAGTGGAAGGCAGACGCTTAACTGACTGAGCCACCCAGGGGCCCCTACAAGTATTTCTGGCATGCATTTACCACCCGCAAGAGTGGTGAACATTCCAAGGAGCAAAGGTAAATAATATCCAGACGCTGCTTAGGGGAACTTGTGGTCTAAAAGGAAAGCCATCCATTCACTCACTCAGTCATTCAGTGACCATCTCTTGAGCTCCAAGTCTGCGTTGCTCTGTGGAGGCGGCACAAACTGTGCCCTGGGGACCAACAGCAGCATGACACCCCTGCCACCACGGGAGAGGCACTCCCGGAGTGGAGGAGGGGTGAAGACAGAAACACGTCCACATGTTGTACTACGTCGGCCTGTGGGATCTGCCATCAGCAAACCCAAAGGCAACTGAGGAGCTAGAGAATGGCAGGGCTGTTGTCTGTGGACAGCCTAGGTAAAGGAGCTCTCTCTGGGAGGGGACAGCTGAACAAGCCCAGGTGGCATGTGGCGGCACAAAGCTCCAAGCCCAGGGGACAGCGGAGGCAGCATTGGTGGGAATGCCGGTGTGCAACAGATACAGATACAGCAGATACAGATACAGCAAGGGCCAGAGCGGCAAAGACAAGGGCGGAAGTCCCCGCTGGAGGCCAGCAGGGGGCAGGCTTTGGAGGGCCTCCGGTTGGAGGGAGTGAGCTTTCTGGAGCGGAATGGACTGTGTCAGATAAGAAGTCACTGAAAAGTTCTGGGCTTGCGAGGGCAAGAAACAGGTTCTTAACCCAACAGAAGACAGGCTGACGTGCTGTAGGATGGTGGGATGGAGCCAGTTCATGTCTCTGGGGACATCACGCAATGTTCGGGAGAGGAGAAGACCCTTGACTGCAAAGGACTTCATCTGCTGCCCAAATGCTAGCAGATAAGCACTAGGCCCAAGGAATGCAGAGCCCACCCAGAGGCAAGAAGCAGTAAGTGTAGACTAAAAAAAGAGGTAGAAAGAAAGGTGAGAAAGTACTATTACTAAATCAGGGCTGAAGGAATGGAAAATCGTGCTTACCACAGAGGCTCAGGTGAAAACCAGTTTATAACCATTTGGTCTGACAACCACAAAGCTAGTGAACAACTCAGTAAGAATATTTTATTTCACTGGTGATATATTTACGATTGTGACATTGTGATTTATAATAAGAAACATATACTTAGTCTTCCCCCTTGTCTTGGCACAGAGCTCCTAAAACCCTTGAAATTGCGTCTGAAGAGAGCAATAAAGGTGCCTTTTGTTATGCTAACAATGTGAGCTTTGGAAAGCACAGAAGGCTGGAGGCTGGTTGCCGGTGGAGCCAACCAGTGATTAAAGGGTTGGAACTTCCAGGTCCCACCCCCCTGGCCCCACTTCTGGAGACGGAAGCGGAGTCTAAGACAGAGTTCAATCACTAATGGCTAACGATTTAAACAATCATGCCTATGTAATGAGGCCTCTATAAAAACCCTAAAGGATGAGGTTCAGAGAGCGATCAGACTCTCTGGATGAAGAGAAACACATGAAGATATGGGGAGGATGTCTAGTCAGGAGAGAACATGGGAACTCTGTGCCCCTTGCCCTTTGCAGCTCTTCCCTCTGGCTTCCACTCCTGAGTTACACCCTTTCATAATAAACACATAATCGAGTATGTAAAATGTTTTTCTGAGTTCTGTGAGAGGCTCTAGCAAATTAACTAAACCCAAGGAAGGGGTCATTGGAAACTATGACCTATGGCCAGAAGCACAGGTAACAGCCTGGACTGAACGACTGGCCTCTGACGTTGGGGAGTGCAGTCTTGTACAACTGAGCCCTGAATCTCAGAACCTTACGCTATTTCTAGGTAAACACTGTGAGAATTGAGTTGAATTGTGGGACACCCAGCCAGAGTCAGAAAATTCCTGGGTGTGGGGTAAAAACCCAGACATCAGAATTAGGCACAGAATTGCAATGTACTCAGATTTTTATTTTAAAGAACTGCAAAGTTCTTTAGTTGAGTTTAATGGGGCTAACAGCATCTGCTAATCTTAAATCTAAATCGATAATTCTAAATGTTTTGAACTGTCCTAAACGCTAGTCAATATTCGCTCAGAGATCAGCAACCCTTTTATGGATAGTCCAATTGTAACAAGTACCTAGAAAAAACACACTGGTTGTATAAGTTTTAGGAAATAAAGTCAACTCCCTTTTTTCTGGATCAATGAAGAGAAATGGTGACATGGGAAGCCGACGTGCCTGCGCTCTCCACCGCAGCCGTGCTATTTACTGAAGGGCCACTGCGTGCCAGACATCCGAAAGCAACCATTCAGGTATTTAAGTGCACAAGTCTACAAGCCCCAGAGGTAAAGGAACCTGCCCAAAGCCACAGAGTCAGTCACGACAGAATGAAAATTCAATTCCAAAATTGAATTTTGGAAAGTCCATCATTTGCTTTCTCAAATTTGGTGAACTTCCAAAGCAAGAACGATTGGGCACTCTATTGTCCAATGGAGAAGGTAATCTGCCGGCAGATAATTCACAATATAATAAAAGACATGAGGTCCATCTAAAGAAATTTAGCATCAAATGTGAATGGGATTACAGTTTCCAAATGATGTGACTAACTAAAATGACTGCCAAATGGCAATTCCGTAGATGACGGAAGTAGACAAGGTTTTTTGGTTCTGATATTTTTATATCTTTTTAAGTACATTCAGGGACTGTAAAGCATAGTAGAATGCTCTTGACAACTTAGTGCTGTATCTTAGGTATTTTGATCCTGAATGTAGAAAAAGTCCACCATGAAGGACTATGTATCAAATGAAACACAAATTCTGCCCTCACGGCATGAAAAACGGAGAGTTTAATCTTGACAGTGGAATACAGGGTCAACTGCAGGGGAGCATCCGTGGCTGGGAGTGGCAGCTAAGAGGAAATCCTTCCCTGGCCATGCAAACTGGCGTTCTTGACATCTGAATGGGAATATTCAAGTTTTCATTCTCAAGTGTTTTTTCACAGTTACCTTTTCAATAACTTATATTAAGCCTTAGGGACTAAATGCTGTAAGTTACTGAATATTATAGTCTTGGCAAAAATATACTATATAAACATTTTTACAGAAGCTTGGGCTATCACATGTTATTATATCTTGGTTCAATTTCTTCAATAAGTATAAATTGATTAAATGGCATTACAAAAATAGAAATGGGGCACCTGTGTGGCTCAGCAGGTTAAACATCCCATTCTTGATTTCGGCTCAGGTCATGATCTCAGGGTTGTGAGATCAAACCTTGCTTCAGGCTCCACGCTGAGTGGGGAGTCTGCTTGGGACTCTCTCTCTTCCCTCTGCCGCTCCCCCACCCCCTTTCTCTCAAAAAAAAAAGGAAAAAAGAAAAACAGAAACTAAAGTGACTACCACTCACCTAGAAAAACATAAAACATAAAAATTTAATTCTAATAAAATTTGTATGATAGCCAACAAATTCTAATTTTACTTGTGCTTGTGCCATTTCCCTCTCTAAAGAGGCCACCATGCTCCCTCCACTGGTTCAGGTCCTCTGTTCTTTTCTGGGCCTAAGTCAATACCATCTTAAAAGGCCTGGCTGGACTAGCTGTATGTCATCCTGCTCTGTCTTTAAAACCACATTTAGAAACATAGCAATGTACATTTAGTTTGTATTCACTCATAGGCAGCTATATGATTTTATTTTCATACACTGCAAACTATAGTTCCCTCAAACATAATTTGGAAGCTCACGGGAAAAAGAAATAATTTAGATTATATGTATTTTTTTCCTTTGTTTCCAAAGCATTTATTACAATACTGAGCTACAAATATGTTGGAAAAGAGTCAAGGGAAAAATCTCATAATGAGAAACAGATGAGAATAATAGATTAAAAAACTGTCTTCCTCATATTTTCTTTTAATTGCTCTTATTTTCACAGAATACGACTAGTACACAACCTGTGGTAATACTTTTTGTAAAATCTCACTAGAGCAAATCAATAAAATAAAGTTCAAGTCAGGCTCTGCCTCCATAAAATGGTAGAGTAGATCAGATGATTTCTAAGATTTTTTTTCCAAACTCTAAACTTTCAGTATTCTTTGCAAAGTTTGGTCTATAAATCTATTATATCATCTATAATAAAGCACTAAAGGCAATTGTTGAGTCACATAAATATAAAAAAGTGATACCTAGACCAACCATTTTTTCTAGTTTCCGGTGGGAGGAAAAAATTCAATGATAAATAAAGAAGTAAAAGAATAAGTTTTGGAGTAGGATTTTGTGTGTGGGTGTGTGTATGTGTGTGAGAATATTTTTGCTTTAACAGTACAGGTATGGGTGATATATACTGATTCATATCATAACCATGTTTTAAAGTCTATGTATTTAAAGGGGCACCTGGGTGGTTCAGTGGGTTAAGTCTCTGCTCAGCGGGGAGCCTGCTTCCCCCTCTCTCTCTGCCTGCCTCTCTGCCTACTTGTGATCTCTCTCTGTCAAATAAATAAATAAAAGTCTTTAAAAAAAAGTCTACATATTTAAAAATTAAAACACTAATGGTCCAGATATAAAGAATTATAAACCTCAGTATCAAGCAAGCAACGTATAATAAACCATATTAATCATTTATCCAAAAATTTATAGCAGAAAAATAAGCACAGCAGTAAAAGAATATCAAGACCAAATGAAGGCACCAATTTTCCCAAATTATAAAGATTCCAATGACCTAAATGTAAATACACAAAATGGGAATTTTGTAATATTGCCAAGAACATATGGAGGTCAAACTTAAGAAAAACTGACAACTAAAGATATATTTTTAAATACTTTATTTATTTATTTGAGAGAGAGAGAGCATAAGTGGTGGGAGGGGAGCATAGGGAGAAGCAGACTCCCCACTGAGCAGGGAGGCTGGCACAGGGCTCAATCCAGGACCCTGGGATCATGACCTGAGCTGAAGGCAGATGCTTAACCAGCTAAGCCACCCAGATGCCCCAGACAACTGAAGATATATTTTAAAAGCCACATCAAGAGAGATGGGAGGAGCAAAGAAGTGCTCCCCAGCACAACAACCCACAGTCAGAAGGATATCACAAACACAGAGGTCATCTCTGAGGAGCAAGAGGTTCAAGCCCTATATCAGGCACCCCTTCCCTGACGACCCTACACCAAGAAGAGGAACCACTATAATGTCTAGCCTTGCTAATCAGTCAGCAAGGCTTAATTAACTCTAGGAGAGCCAGAGACCTATAGGAAACCAAGACTGTATTCTTAAAGTGCATGTGCACAGAATACTCACTTTAAGACCCAGCATAGAGGCAATAATTTAAGAAGGATATGAACCACACACGGAGGTTTACTGAATAATCTTAGGACAATGTGCCACAGGGACAGGGATCTGTAGGCACTTTCTCTAGGAACAGAAGCACAGAGGGGCCACCATTTTTCTTATTCTCCTTCTGCCACGGTGACCGACAGCTGGCAGGTGCTCTTTCTGACACTGTCCATTGACCGTGCTCTCACTACTCATCGTGGCCCAGTGTTTCCCTGAAGGTCTGCCCTGACCAACACGCCCACCCTTGCAGGTGCCACTCCAAACCAGCTCCCACCCTACCACATTGGCAGGCAGCCTCAACTGGGTTTGGCACCCCCCATGGGGCTCCCACCCCCATTGCACCCAGTAAGTGGCCTTAACTAGGACTAGCACCCACTAAAAGCAACTCCCAGAAGCAAGTACTGCAGAGCCAGAACCTAAACTAGGAGATCCAGGAAATGTCCTTCTAAAGCAACTCCAGCCCTGCCGCACCTGGTGAGCAGCCTGGACTGAAGCACCCCAAATGGCTCTCGCCCTTGAGGGAGGGTACCAGCACTTCCCACCAGTGTACCAGCAATAGTCACAGTCCAGACACAAGCGGAGGCACATGCATCCCAAAGGGGACATTCCTGGACTACCTGATTGTGCTGAGCAGGGAGGACTGTGTTTCCAGGCCCCACAGGATGGATACCTTCTACATATGGCCACCCCTTTAAGACTGAGAGACGTAACTGACCTACCTAATACATAGAAATAAACAGATAGGAAGGCAAAATGAGGAGACGGAGAAATATGTTCCAAGTGAAAGAAGAAGATAAAACCTCAAAAAAAGAACTATATGAAACAAAGATAAGGAATCTGCCTAATAAAGAGTTCAAAGTCATGGCTGTAAAGATACCACACTTGAAAAAAGTGATGAACACAATCAGAATTTCAAAAGAAACAGAAAAAGAACGAAATAGAGCTGAAGAATACAATAACTGAAATGAAAATTACACTAGACAGAATCACCATCAGATTAGAAGATGCAGAAGAATGGAGCAGCAATTGGGAAGAAAGGGACAGTTTAAGGGACCTCTGTGACAAGAAACTAACATTCACATTATGGGGGTACCCAGAAGGAGAAAAGAGAGAAAGGGGGTAGAAAACTTACTTGAAGAAATAATAGTTGAAAACTTCCCTAACCTGGGGAAGGAAACAGACATCTAGGTCCAAGAAGCACAAACCCCAAACAAGAGGAACCTAAGGAGGTCCACACCAAGACACAAAATAATTAAAGTGAAAAAAATTAGAATTAAAGAGATGATCTTAAAGGCAGCAAGATAAGACAACTAATTACATACAAGGGAACACCAATTAGACCATGAGCTGATATTTCAGCAAAAACTTTGCAGACCATAAAAGAGTGGCAGGATGTAGTTAAACTGAAAGGAAAAAACCTACAACCAAGAACACTCTACCTAGCAAGGTTATCATTCAGAACTAGAGGAGAGAGAGTTTCCTAAACAAAAGTTAAGGAAGTTCCTCACCACTAAACCTTCTTACAAGAAATGTTTAAAAGGACTTCTTCAAGCAGAAAAGAAAAGGCCATAAGTAGAAGAAAATTGTGAAAGAAAAATTAATACTGCTAAAAGCAAACGTAATAAAGGTAACTGATTAAACACTAATAAAGCTATCATGGAGGTTGAAAGACAAAAGTAGTAAAATAAACTATATCTACAATAATAGTTAAGGGATACACAATATAAAATATGTCAAGAACACTAAACATAAGGAGGAGGCGTAATCAGTAGAATGTGTTAAAATTTAAGAGACCATCAACTCAAAATAGACTGCTATATACACAGGACGTTTATATGAACCTCATGGTAACCACAAAACAAAAACCTATAATACGTACCACAAAAAAATAAAGAGGAAAAAAAACCCAAATATAACACTAACAAAAGTCATCAAACCACAAGGGAAAAGAAAGAAACAGAGAAGAACTCTGAAAACAACCAAAAAATAATTAATGAAATAGCAATAAGTACTTATCTATCAATAATTACTTTTAAGTGTAAATGGACTAAACGCCCAATTAAAAGACAAAGGGTGACTGAATGGACAAAACAAAACAGGACCCATCCACATGCTTATAAAAGACTTACTTCAGACCTAAAAAAAAATACAGATTCAAAGTAAAGGGATAAAAAAATATATTACATACAAATGGCAATGCAAAGAAAGCAGGGGGTAGCAATACTCCTGTCATACATTAGAGAAAATAGGCTTTAAAATAAAGATTATGACAAGAGACAAAAAACACATTACATAATAATAAACAGTTCAAACCAACAAAATGATAGTACAATTATAAATACGAATGCACCAAACATACAATCACCTAAATATATATAAAGCAAATGCTAACAGACATAAAGGAAGACATTGACAGTAATACAATGATAGTAGGAAATATTATTACCCTACTTACATCAATTGATAGACAGAAAATCAATATGGAAACAGTGACTTTGAACAACACATTAGACTAGATAGACCTAATAGATATATTCAGAACATTCCACCCCAAATATACGATCTTTTTAGATGCAGATGGAACATTGTCCAGAATAGATCACATGTTAGGTCATAAAACAAGTCTCAAAGAACGTAAGAAGACTGAAATCATAAGAAGCATTTTTTCCAAACACTAGAAATCAATTACAAGGGGGATAAAACTATATATTTAGACCTAAATGTAAGACCTGAAGTCATAAAAATCCTAGGAAACATAGGCAGTGAACGCTTAAACATAGGTCTTAACAATATTATTTTTGGATTTGTATCCTCAGACAAGGGCAACCAAAGCAAAAATAAATAAATGAGACTGCACCTAACTAAAAAGCTTTTGCATGGGGAAGGAAACCATCAGCAAAATGAAAAGACAACCTACTGAATGGGAGAAGATATATACGAATACAAATAGAATACCCAATAAGGGGTTAATATCCAAAACATATAAAGAACTCAGACAACCAACACCAAAAAACCCCAAACAACCCAATTAAAAAATGGTTAGAAGACCTCAATAGATATTTTCCCAAAGGAAACATACAGATGGCCAACAGACACATGGAAAGATGTTTAACATCACTAGTCATCAGGGAAATGAAAATCAAAATCACAATGAGATGTCACCTCACACCTGCCAGAATGACTAAAATTAAAGAAAACAAGAAATAACAAGTGTTGGCAAGGATGTAGAGAGAAAGGAACCCTTGGGCACTGTTGGTGGGAATGCAAACTGGGGCAGCTACTGTGGAAAACAGCA
The DNA here is from genome assembly GCA_028646535.1 of Procyon lotor. Lineage (NCBI taxonomy): Eukaryota > Metazoa > Chordata > Mammalia > Carnivora > Procyonidae > Procyon > Procyon lotor. The sequence goes on from CM053616.1 coordinate 66,917,014, forward strand.
TGGAGGTTCCACAAAAAATTAAAAATAGAACTACCATAGTAGCCAGCATTTCCACTTCTGGGTATTTAGCTGAAGAAAAAAAAATAATTCAAAAAGTGATAGGCAGCCTTATGTTTTTAGCAGCATTATTTATAGTAGCCAAGATACAGAAGCAACCCAAGTGTCCATTAACAGATGGACAGATACAGAAGATGTGGTGTATATGCATAGATAGATATAGTGGAATATTGCTAAGCCATAAAAAGAATGAAAACTTTCCATTTGCAACAATCTGGATGAACCTGGAACATATGCTGAGTTAAATTTAAATCAGACAGAGAAAGACAAATACCATATAATATCACTTACATGTGGAATCTAAACAAACAAAACAAAACAGAAACAAACTCATAATAAAGAGAACAAACTGGTGGTTGCTAAAGTAAAGGGAATTGGGGGAATGAGTAAAATAAGTAAAGGAGATTAAGAGGTACAAATTCCCAGTTATAAAATACATCACAGGGATGCAAAGTACAGCACAGGGTATATAGTCACTAATGTTGTAATAACTTCGTATAGTGACATATGGTAACTAGGCTCAGGATGACCATTCCGTAGTGTACATAAATGTCAAACCACTGTGTTGTATACCTGAAACTAATATAATATTGTATGTCACCTATAATTCAATGATAAATAAATATAAATAAATAAATGAATAGAAAGGAAGGAAGGAAGAAAGGAAGAAAGGGCAGAAGAAACAAAATATCTAGAAAACTCTCATCACATTAATTTTAGCATAATTTCAAGTTTTGTAATCCTTAATAATTCACATATTTTCATATAAAAATGAGAACCTATGGAATATTATATCATTTCCTGATAGCCAACATTAAATCAGTACATACTATTAGCTGGGTAGTTTTTTGAGATATTATGTGTACATTTATCTCATTTAACCATTACAGATTTTTGAGACAGACACATTAATATCATTTCCATTTTCTACCTGAGGAAATGGGCACAGAGAGTCACACTGCTAAGTAAGCAGCAGAACCGAGATTCAAACTCAAGCATTCTGACTCCAGATTTCATGCTTCTTAACAAGCAAGCTATATTGCCTCTAGAGCTTGAATTTGGAGATCGATCTTAGGCTTATCAGGAGGCTTTGTATAACTCTCTAACTAGCAGACTGCATAACTATCAGAGATCAAATGCAATGGCACTGGGAGGGAGCAGGCAGGGGTCAGAGATAGATTTTAGAGAAAGTAAGACAATCAGTAGGACTTGGACACTGATTCTATGTGTGGGGTGAGGAAGGGATAAGGAGGGAGCAAAGTCCAGAATGATTCTGCTTATGAAGTAGGAACTTTTGGGGCGCCTGGGTGGCTCAGTGGGTCAAAGCTTCTGCCTTCAGCTCAGGTCATGATCTCAGGGTTCTGGGATCAAGCTCCATGTCGGGCTCTCCACTCAGCTTCCCCCTGAGGGGAGTGCTTCCCCCCCTTTCTCTGACTAGTAATCTCTGTCAAATAAATAAATAAAATCTTAAAAAAAAAAAAAAAAAAGAAGAACTTTAGAGGGGAGGGTGGGGGGATGGGTAAGCCTGGTGGTGGGCATTAAGGAGGGCACGTGTGGCATGGAGCACTGGGTGTTACACGCAAACAATGAATCTTGGAACACTGCATCAAAAACTAATGACGTACTGTACGGTGACTAACATAACATAATAGTAATTTAAAAAAAAGAAGTATGAACTTTGAAAGCAAGCAGGAACTACAGTAGAAAGGCAAGTTTTTTTTGGCTTGGGATGAAGTTCAGCTTGATCCACAGACTTTGGGATGTTTGGGAGACATTTTGTTCCAGAAACCGTTTAGGCAGCTTCACAAAGGAGCAGGCAATGGGTGAGATGGAGAGAAGAGAGCTGTCCTTGCCTCATTTTAACATAAACAGAGAGACAGACATCTCTGTGACATATTGGGCTGTGAAATCAGGCAGAGTAAAAAGTGGAATCAGGAAAAAACCACAACGCACAAATACTAACACCATCCCTCCAACACAGGACTGACCACGGTCTCTGGTTTTATGTTCTCTATGTACAGACGCCATGCTTGCTAATGCACTCTACGTTACATAAGGACCTGTACCTTACTGATTTTTCGTCATTTCTGAAGCACCAAGCACAAGGTAAAAATGTCAGTTGAGTCAACCTCTTTTCACTTCTATAAGAAGTCAAGGAATTACTTCAAAGATGCAGTTAGTCCTTTTAGAGCTGAGCTTCAAGCATCATGGGCCAGCTCAATGGAAGACAGCCTCATTAACATGAGCTAACATGTGCTAACTTCATTCCAAAGCCAACTGGAGAGCCACAGAGGCAGTGAGGGAACAAAACAAACAAAAGAATGCAGTGCCTGCACATGTGTCTGGAACCCACTATTAGTTATGTCAGCCTAATCTGATCAAAGAAATCCTTCAGACAAAAGAATAAGATATTTTGGTCAAGGCTCATTAAAATTTAGAGTGGTTAATTTCCTCCTTAACTTTAAGTAGCTAGAAAGGAAGAAGAAATGAAGATACCAACATAACAGGGGACTTTTTTTTCAACTGAAGTTTTCTAACTGCTGAAATTTAAAATATTCATTTCTTCTAAAACTTTCTGAAATCTAATCTATAAAACAAAATTAATTAAGATGGAATGTTGAAGAAAAACAAAATGCACTTCAGTGAAAATCAATGGTGCAAATTAGATGGATTTAGACCGGGTTAAGTTTTCCAAACTAAAATATAGAAAATAAAGATTCTTCTAGACAACACTATCGAAAGAATTCTTTAATTATTATTTTAACTTTTTTTTGTACATAAAGCATGTCCTTTGATGCTTGAATAATTAGATTTCAGCGTAACTGTAGCACTGATTAGTCAATTCACCCTATCTGATATTTAGCTTTAAAATACTTATAATGACATGAAAAATACAGGATTCGGGTCGGAATCCAGGCTGAGTATTTAAAAATCAACAACAAAGAGCAAAATACTCACGATATGGGATTTCCAGCGGATGCCCTGTTATATCACACCATCCAATTGGGTGAATGTCAGGGCTGTCTGCATCCATCCAGTAGTCGTATTTGTGGTCCCAGCCATCAAAATGAACCTGTTGAGTAATTAGTATTTAGTAATTAGCATTTCATTATGCCTATATCAAGATATTAGGAGACAGATCTCTGAATTTGAGACTGCAACTATAATAATCATACATTACAACTGGAACAATATCTTAAAATGTGTCATCAAAGAGCCTTCTAATCTAACCACCAAAAGCTGTTGTACCAATTTTTCTGAGAAATGAAAGTTGATAAATAAAAAAAAAAAAAATCTGTCAGAGATTGATTAGAATTTGAGGGGATAATACCAATCAATTTTCCCAACCAAGTAATAAATACTGTAATGCTGGTGGGGGGACACTTCCTTTCCTGGTTGCCATTGCAAAAATCATATCAGTATCATCGACAAAAGTTATCAGTTTGACATCAGTACAAGCCTCATACTATTGGGAAATGCATGGATTTTAGAGAGAATAAAAGAAAGCAATACATTTCACAATCCTGACAAACAAGGAGAGATGGGGCCACTGGAACAATGGAGGCAAAGGAGCGGACAGAGCATACTGAGGTGGGTGGATTAATAGCACTCTGCTAGCTGTTAAGATACGGTGGGAGCTTTCAGGAAACCTGCAGAAGAGATATGGCTCAGGTCCAGCAAGCCAGCAAATGCTTATCACTGTTTTGCATCTTACATACAAAACACACATGCATATAACTCACATATACACATACAGGTCCAAGAATAATTAAAATAAAACTCGATTTCTGAAACAAAAATCACACACTTATTTCTGAAACTTAGAGAACTCTATGTTCTCTAAGTTTCATACCAGGATGAAAGAACCAAATTATTTGTGCAAGCAAAAAAAAATAAGAATGACAATATTTCATAAGCCTACTTACTATTTTCTGTTCCTATCTATTAAACAGAGCATCCATTTTTCAATGCAAAAAAAAACCCCACAATTTTTTGAAAATTATAATTTTATAAAAAGAGCAAGACTCCAAGCATTATAATAAACCAACTGAAACATAAGTCTGTCATGCAGGACAAAGGACTAAAGAAAAAAAAGATAAAATTGTGCATACTAAATCCCAAATAGAGTCCAACACTTCTCAAGATTCATCTTTCTAAACACGTGGTTCTCCAAGTTTGGTTCCCAGACTGTTAGCACCAGCATCGCCTGGACACATGTCCGAAATGCAGATTGCTGGGCCCGAACTCAACCCACTGAATCAGATACTCTAAAACACAGGGCCTAACAATCTGTGTGTAAACCAGTCCTCAAGATGAATCTAATATATGCTCAAGTTTGAGAACCAATGTCTCAAGAATAACTTTCAAAAGCATATTTCCACCACACGGAGACTTCCGGCTGAGACAGAGTGGCCTTCCCCAGCGGTCACTATAAAGCTGGACAAAACATAAGAAGTGACTGCTTTTAGACACTGGCCAACAGGCTCTGCAGATATGGAATCCTGAGGTACACGTAGGCGAGCCCTGTCAGCCTGTTGACAATTTCCTGAGAGCCTCACAGAAGAAGAAACAGAAAGCAGTCTTGCTGTGTTGAGGAGACACACATTGTAGTTCAGTGCTGGTGAAGCAGCTGGAAACTGGAGGACATACGCTAGAGAGAACAGAGCTACATGAAAGGGGAGCCCAGAAATCTCTGGGTTTTGTTGGTTTTTTATTTTTTGCAAGACCTTGGTCAAGAGCTGGACTGTACGTGTGCAAGGTGACAGGGTGAAGTGAGGCAGAGAGCATCTGATACAGAGCTGCAAGAAAAATGAAGATAGCAGAGGTCACACTTACTGGGAGAATGGAGAGACCAGAGTGCAGAGATCGTAAAAATACCTTGAGAATTTGACTGAGACACCAAAAAGGCCATACTTCTGCAATAAAAACCATGTCTTAAGAGTATTCCAGACCAGCCCTAAAAGAGACTAAAATCAAACCTCAACAAGTTCAAGAACAGTCATCAGTATTAACTGCCTGACAGAACAAGTACTCCCAAATCCGAACACTGCAACATTTGTAATGTCCAACATAAAATACAAATGTACTGGATATGCAAATAAGCAGGTGAATGTGAGCCTTACTCACTTTAAAAGGAGACCTGGAGATGGCCCAGATGTTATAATTAGTAGATAAGAACGTTTTAAGTAGCTATTAAAGTATATTTAATGACTTAAAGGAAAAATGGTCTTGATGAGGGAACAGATAGGGAATCTCAGCAGGGAAATGGAAACTGTGAGATATAAACAAATAGTAATTCTAGAACTTAAAAGTAAAATATCCGAAATAAAAAGTTTCTGAATAGGCTTAATAACAGATTAGACATGGCAAAAAAATGGTTAAGTGAACATGAAAACAGGTTCATAGAAATTATTAAACTAAAACACACACAATAAAAAATTTCAAAAATAAACAGAGCCTCAGATACTTATAAAATGGAATCAGTTGGTCTAACACACCTGCTTTAGAGTTTTTTTAGAGTCCAGAAGGAGAGGAGAGACAATGGAGTGGGAATAATGGTCAAAGCAGACAAAAGTTGAAGACATAACAGCAACAAAATCTCCCTATTTTGGTCAAAAAAGCCAATTTACAAGCTTAAGAAGAACAGCAAAACCAAGCATAACCAACAATAACCAACCAAGCAAAACCAACCATAACCAACCAACAGCAAAACCAATTGAGGTGCCTGAGTAGCTCAGTTGGTTAAATGCCTGACTCTTAGTTTTGGCTCTGGTCATGATCTCAGGATCCTTGAATCAAGCTTCGCGTCAGGCTCTATGCTCAAGAGGGAGTCTGCTTGTGGATTCTCTTCCTCCCTCCTCCTCTACCCCTCCTCTTTCTCTCTCTCTCAAATAAATAAATAAATCTAGATAAATAAATATAAACCACTAAAAATGAAAGTCAAAGAATTTTTTAAAGCAGCCAAAGAAGTACAACATATTACATATAGGGAACATGACAGGAAAGTAGCCAACTTCTTATCAGAAACAGAAAAGGCAAGAAGACAATGAAATGACATCTTTAAAGTAGTGAGGGAAAGAAACTGAGATTTTTATATCTTACAAAAAATATCCTTCAAAAAGGAGTAAAATTTAAAAAAAAGGAGTAAAATTTTCAGATAAACAAAACCTGAGAAAACTTTCACCTACAGATTTGCACAGCAGTAAATACTATAAAAAGTATTTCAAATAAAAGGTAAGTATTATCAGATGGAATGACAGCAATTTTGAAAAAAAATAATTTAGAAGACCCACTCTATCTATTGCTACAATTACTATAAAGCCACAGTTATGAAGACAGTGTTGTTTGGTTTAAGGATAGGCAAATACATTATTGGAACAGAAAAGATTATATCAATATCTATATATATCTATATATAATATATAGTCAACTGCTTTTTAACAGATATGACAAGGCCACTAAATGGGGAAAGAGCAGCATTTTCACCAAATGATACTGCACCAAGTGGATATCCGCATGTGAATAAATCCAAACAAGCTGATTTCTACCTCACCTCCCACATAAAAATTAATTTGAAATGGACCACAGAGCTAAACAAAAAGCTAAGACAATCAAACTCAAGAATGAAACTTAAAAGCCTCATGATACTGGGATATTCATAGTTTTCTTTTCTTTTTTTTTTTTTATTTGAGAGAGAAAGTGAGAGGATGAGAGGAGCGAAGGTCAGAGAGAGAAGCAGACTCCCCGCGGAGCTGGGAGCCCGATGCGGGACTCGATCCCGGGACTCTGGGATCATGACCTGGGCCGAAGGCAGTTGCCTAACCAACTGAGCCACCCAGGTGCCTTTCATGGATTTCTTAACACACAAGCAGCATCACCCATAAAAGAATAAATTGATAAATGCAATTTTCATCTTAACAAAAAACTTCTTCAAAATCGATAATTATAAGAAGGAAAACCAAGCCAAGCACATTTGTAATACATTTATCTAACAAAAGACTTGACAACCCAATAAAAAACGGACAAAAGACTTAATATGCTCTAGGGAAGAAAAGGTTCATGAATGGCCAATTAGTAAATAAAAAAATTCTCAACTTCACTATTCATCAAAGAGACCAAAATGAGACCTACTACGTACCCACTTGCACAACTTAAATTAAATGACTGACAACATCAATTACTAGTGAGGCTGTAGAGCTCCCAAAACATTCATATAATATTAGCAGGGCTGGAAAATTATACAATCACTTTAGAAAATGTTTTGCTACTTTACTATAGATTTAAGATGTTCCTACTCTGTGGCTCCTGGCAATTCCACCCAAAAGATGAAAATACAAAGCCATGTAAACAAATGTTCCTTGCAATTTCATTCAAAATGTCAAAAGCTGAAAACCACCCAAATGCCCGACAAGAGCTGAACATGTATTCACAAGCAAGTGTAGTACATAAGTAGGGCATAAGATGAAGAGTAGTCACTGACAGCAAGGGACAGTCTGTTTATATAGGCACAATCATGCATCAGTCAAACAAGACATGATATAAAGAAAGCAGACAGACACAAAAGAAGGCATACTGTACTGTTCCATTTATATGAAGTTTGAGAACATCCACAGAAATCAGATCCATGTTTATCTGGGAGTGCGTGGGGAGCAGAACTGCCCCAATGGGGCACAAAAGAAAACTTTTGTGGTACTGGATTGCTGTCGGTCTTGACTGGGGTGGATAATCCCATGGTTATCCCATGGGTAACCCATGGATAACCATACAGGATGTACATTTCTCATGTCATCAAAATCCGTACCTAAAATCTGCAACCTTTTATCATTTGTAAATTATAGCTCCATAAAGTTAACTTATTTAAAGTATTTCTACAAGCAGCTGCTATCAAATGAGGTTATTCTGATCTTTTACTATCTTTATATACTGTGATGTTTCAGCACTCTGGACATAGCCAAACTGCATAATACTGTCAGTATCAGACAACTAAATATTTAGCTGTGACGGGCAAAAATTGACATGTGAATCACATGACATGTGAATCATGGAACACGACCTCAAAAACTAATGATGTACTGTATGGTGACTAATGTAACATATATCTATTAAAAAAAAAAAAGAATGATGCCTGTTGCTCTGGATTTACCAACAGAAAGTATGTAAAATGGAGAGAAGGAGAAAGTTTTCTCAAATTTTAATATTTCATCCTACTTTCAATGTCCTTCTCTTTTCAGTTTGCAGTGCAGCTGTTTATGTTTCAGAAGCAAGAAGACCACCTCTAAGCACAAACAAGACAGGCCAAATCTTGCTCCAAGGAGTCAGGTCTCTCTATTCCTGCTATTGTATCTGGACTTGGGAATCCTTCCATGGAATTCAGGTCTAAAACTGAAAAACTAAAATGACAATATCTTTTTTAAAAAGTTTGAAAGCAGATACAATGTTTTTATGTACTTTGTTCAATTTTCCCCCTTAATTTCATTAAGAAATATTAAATTACCCTTTCCAATGCTGTATGTAATCACTTACAATGAAAGCATGGGGATTAAAAAGAGCCCTTCCCAATCCAATGATGCAATGTTCCACTCCCCCACAAGGGCTATCTAAACTTGGAATATATAACCAAAATCTGACCCATATACATCTTTATGAAAGATATTTTCATATCTGTGGATCTTCATATCTCTGGAGTTGAAAATCCAATTTTAAGAATTCTAACCAGATGGTCAAGTTAATAAAGGAGATTGGCATTTTAAGAATATTTACAGAGTTTTTTCATAAAGGAAAGAATTATTTTGAAAACCAAATCATCTCCATTTCATGCATTTATGATTTTTATATATTTGGGTTTGTATAAAGCTGAGTAAAGATACGGACACTTCTCACTCAGGTTTTGATAAACTGAAAACAAAGATCGGCTCATTGAATCAAACAGTCCCAATGATTGGTAAAATAACTCGGACATTTAAGAATTAGATCAGCATATTAAAAAACAAGGCCATAGGCCTTAGTGTAAACCCAAAGCCATCAGTCACCCCAGCTGACACAGACGTTCTTGCTTTGCCTTACCATTCCTTTCTCTCGGCCCTCCAGCCTTACCACTATGCCTCAACTGTCTCTGATGCTGCATGACTATTGGCACCATGACTTACGCACTGTCAGACCTCAAAAAGCCATCAGTAGAATGAGATGCATGGCAGTAACCATCACTCCTCACTGTTCCTTAGGGCAGCTGGAAAATAAACAGTTTAGGAACACTGAAGCTAAATTTAATGCTCAATCACAACAATTTTATTAGCCTAAGTGATATTACTATGCTTGTTTGCTTCTGCTATATGGTTTTTAAATTTGTAATTTCCACTTTAATGAGCTTATTGGATATGTGTATTTTATTGTCAGAGACCTCAAATCTACTTTAAAGGCCTACGGTGAACAAATTATAAGCATGTACATGATGTTAATTTATTCAGAAAGAAACTCCACTGTACCTGAACTCCTCTAGTTTTAACTGAATACATTTTCAGTTAACTAGACTTAACCTTACATTTCATTCTCCAAGGAGAAACTGAGATTTCATATATTATTCCTGATATCTATTCCTCGTAACTATTGGTGCTAATAAGGCTATAGTAAATCTCTCTTCCTGTGATGCAGACCTCTGTTGTTGGATGGTGCGGGGCGTGCAGAAATAGCACTGAGTCCAGACGTATGTCCCTCTGTAGGACAAGCAAGCTGACATCACACCTTCACAGAAATACCACCATCATCTACGTGCAAGAGCACTGGGTATGGCAGGAGACTCACTTTGGTTGTATGCTTATATATTCCAGACACAGCTGTAAAATATTTACATTATCGCTTAATGTCTACAATGTGTTGTTTTCTGGAAAGGAGCCTTTGAAAAGGTGTGCCAAGATTCCACCCCTACTGAACAGCAAAACCAGGCTTCAGCTGAGAACAGTTTATTGAGAGAACTATACAAGAATACAAACTGAGGATATTTGGGTCTACTATACCTAAGAATCTATTGTAGCAGAGTTAAATTACATTTTTAGAGAATAAAAAGGAATTTTCATAGTGAAAACAAAATACCATGGAAGAACACAGGGCTGCAGTCCAGAACCACGTATACTTTTGCACATTCAATATTAATTCTACACTGAGCCAATCCCTTCAGGGGTCTATCCAGGCAAGAATAGAGCGGGAGAGAATATAAAGAAAAGGAATTATAACAGACAAGTGTATAGACTTTTAAAATTAGTCTCACACGTTACTATCTCCATTTTACATAAGAAGCTAATGAGATACACAGGGATCAAGAAATGTGCCCAGCAATTCCAAGTCCTTGCTTGTGATGTGAAACCCTCACTCTCCTCCGAACCATGAGCCTGAACTGCTATTCAGTAGTATTGGGACTGGCAGCCCCTCCCTACTGGCCTTTCCAGAGCTTCCACACCCACTCTTGGTAAATTACCTCAGTTCCCTTTCCCTGCTAACCTCTCCTTAAACCTATCTGCTCTTTTACAAATACAATTACTTCCATCTTCCTTTTAGTTCATTCCTCTAATACATATTATAAAGAAAGACATGTAACCATTAAATAGAAAAATTAACAGCTTCACAACAGCTATTCTAAAATACATTTCATTTTTTAAGGCCATGACCCAAATTCAGCATATTTCTTGGATAGTGTTTTTCAAAATTCAGTAAGCAAAATACCAACTGTCTCCTGCTCTACCAGAACTCTAATTCAGGGGGTGAGGGATGTCAGGCACAATGCCTGGAAATTGTATTTTTTTTAACCACACATCCTAGATTGTCTGCTAAAGGTGGTTTTTGGATAAAACTTTTTAAAATGCTTCCTTAGGGTATCCCCATGACAACAAGGTTGTTAACCAACTGAACTTGCCATTAAGCTCAGTTACACCTAATGCAATAAAGAATAACTTATTTTTTAAAACCATCACAAATCTTTTTTAATTCTGTAAGACAACCAGTCCAAGAGGGATCTGGATGAAGGCCTAATGCAGAGGACATTCAACTCCAAATATTTCCATCTGTAATAAATATGTCTACCTAAGTTTCCATTTCTCTCTTTCTATGGTTACTGTTATAACAAAAACAATTAGTTTTTCCCATAAAATATATTTTCCCCGTAAAATTTCCATAGGAGAAAAAAAATGCCAAATTTCCAATAGAATGCCCAGGGCTTTCATCCTTGTGAAGAAATCTAAATAGTTCCTCAGAGTTAGGCATAACAGAAGCCACATTCAGGGCCCCACAGCCACAGGTCCGTGGGTAATATCTTAGAAAGAAAAACCTCTTCCAGAAGCAGTGTGAGGACACACAACCTCAAAATCAGCTTATGGTGGTAACTAACAAATAGCTTCATAAGCTCTGTTGGAAGATTTAAAATGTGTTAAGCACTGAAGAGACATACGCTGCACATCCATCGTGAACATAGAGGCCATCTCCTTTCTGGTTATTCACCAGGCTGTGCTCCCTTCCTCTTCTGTCTAGGACATGGGTCCTCACAGTGGACACTGTTTCAACAAGCACTCTCCATTTGTCCAGACATCCCGAATTTCCACTTTGGATCTGGTATCAGATCAACAAGGTTTTTCTACTAAACCACAAACTCTCCATACTCATTATTTACAAACTGCCAACACAAATAGGACTCTAGCCGCTTACATTAAAAGAAGGTAGTGTTTCTAAGTATGAATAGTGGGACATATGGCGTGCCAAACAGAAGAGCTGGTTTTATTTTGAAGGACCACATAATTTATTGTCCAAATAGGACATTTTAGAGTGTAAGAGGGAGGACTGCTGAGTCTACAATCACAACAGGTATAATCCCAGACTATCCCAGGTAAGCCAAAACACACAGTTACCCTTGGGAGTCTAAGGATGATTGCTAAGAATAAATAACTCCCCCCCCCAAATAATGGCAAAGGGGAAATATTACACAATCCTGATTATAATACAAAAAAACTATACCAATTAGTCTAAAGTCCCCAAATTATCACTGATAGGAATTCACTATACATTTATATAGGTAACGCTGAATAACACAATGGACAATATAAGGCATAAATAATAATTTATGCAACTACATCCTATCTATATGGGTTGTATCAGCAAAAACACACTTGCAACTGTACTTATGAACTGTATGTATCATGAGCACTATTTCTAAATTTTTGAAGCCACAGATGGGCTACATATTGTTTTTATCCATTCTTACAATTTATTTATTAGTACATCAATTTTACTAGTAGCCAGTTCTAAATTACTTGCATAAATGAGAGCTTTTATCAGGAATGGATGTTGGGTTTTGTCAATTTTTTTTTTTTTTGCATCTATTGACATGACTATGCGATTTTTTTTTTTTAGCCTATTGATATGATGGATTACATTAATTTTTGGATATTGAACCAGCCTTGCCTATCATGCATAAACCCTACTTGGTCACGATGCATAATTCATTTTATATGTTTCTGGATTCGGTGTGGATATTTGCATCCATGTTCATGGCATATAGTGCTTTATAGTTTCGTTTTCTAGTAATGTTTTTGTGTGGCTTTGAATTTAGGGTTAATGCTGGCCTCACAGAATGAGTTAGAAAGTATTTCTTCTCCTTCTATCCTCTAAAAAAGATGATAGAGAATTGGTATAATTTCTTCCCTAAATGTTTGAGAGAATTCACCACTTAAATCATCTGGGCCTGGTGCTTTCTCTTTTGGGAGATTATTAATTTCTAACTCAATTTGCTTAATATACAGAGGTCTATTCAGATTATCTATGGTTTTTTGGTGTGAGTTTTGGCAGACTGTGTCTTCTAAAGAATAGGTCCACTTCATCTAGGTCATCAAATCTGTGGGCAGAGCTGCTTACAGTATTCCCTCATTACCTTTTTAACATCCAGAGGATCCACAGCGATGTCCCTTCTTTTGTTTCTGATGTTAGTAATTGGCGTCCTCTCTATTTTTTTCTTAGTCAGCCTAGTTAGAGGGTTATCAATTTCATTGATCTCAAAGAACTAGGCTTGATTTCCTGTTTTCAATTTCATTGACTTTGCTCTAATTCTTCTTATTTATTTTCTTCTGCTTACTTTGGATTTAATTTACTCTTTTCTATTTTCTTAAAGTGGAAATTTAGATTACTGATTAATTTAGGTCTTTCTTATTTTCTGATATATGTGTTCAATGCTATAAATTTCCCTCTAAACACTGCTTTTGCCACATCCCACAAATTTTGTTATTTTTATTTAGTTCAAAATATTTTTAAAATTTTTCTTGAGATTTCTTCTTTGAACAGCATGTTACTTAGAATGTGTTATTTAATCTCCATGTATTTTGGGGTTTTCTAAGTTATCTTTCTGTTTTTGACTTTTAGTTTAATTCCACTGTGGTCTGACAGCAGAAACTATGTTTTATGTATTTTTAAAAATCTGTTAAGGTGTGTTTTATGGGTCAGAATGTGGTCAGTCTTGGTGAATGTTCCATGTAAGTCTGAGAAGAATGTTATTCTGCTGTTGTTGGATGAAAGAGTCTATACAGTTGATCGATGGTTTTGTTGAATTCAACTAGATCCTTACTGATTTTCTGCCTGCTGGATCTGCCCATTTCTTAGAGAGGGGTGCTGAGGTCTCCAGTTGTGATAGTGCTTCATCTATTTCTCTTTGCAGGTCTATCAGTTTTTGCCTCATGTAGTTTGATCTGTTCTTAGGTGCATAAGAATAATTCTTGGAGAACTGACCACCACTTCATTATCTATTGTCCTTCTTTATCCCTAATAACTTCCCTTACTTTGAAGTCAGCTCTACTTGTAATTAACATAGCTACTCCTGCTTTTTTTTTTTCACTAGTGTTAGCATGGTATATTTTTCTCCATCCATTTTACTTTTAATCTATACGTATCTTTATATTTAAAGTGGGTTCCTTGGAGATAACATATAGTCAGGTCATGTATTTTTATACTGGTAATCTTTATCTTAGCTGGTGCATTCATTCAGACCATTGACATTCAAAATAATTACCGATATATATTGTTGGATTAGTATCTACCATATTCACTGTCCTTTTTCTTTGTTCCCATTTTTGTATTCTACTTTTTTTCTGCTTTCATGGTTCTGAATATTTTATTATTCTATTTTCCCTTTATTAGCACAATTATACTTTAAAAAAAAACAAAAACTTCTTTTAGTGGTTGGCCTACAGTTTACAATATACATTTACAACTAACTGAAGTCCACTTTCAAATAATAACATACCATTTCACTGGCAATGTGAGTACCTTATAATAACAAAATAATATCAATTCCTTTCTCCTGCCTCTGATATCACCTGCTGTCATTCAGTGAACATATACAAGCCTATATAAATATACATACACACATATATATACACATATATATATAAACATATACCTATAATATGTATAAATATAATGGAAACATTGTTGCTCTTATTATTTTGAACAAACTGTAACTTGTTATATCAATTAAGAATAAAAACAAAAGTTTTTACTTTCTCTTCACTTACTCCTTCAATACTCTTCTTTCTTTATGTGGAGCCAAGTTTCTTTCTATTTCATTTTCCTTCTCTAAAGAATTTCTTCTAACATTCTTGTAAGATGGACTTACTGGCAACAAATTCCTTCAATTTTTGTTGTCTTGGAAAGTCCTTATTTTTCCTTCACTTTTTTTAAGGATAATTATGCAGGGTATAGAATTCTAGGTTGGTGGGGTTTTTTCTCTCAACACTTTAAATATTTCTTAGAGAGGGGTGGTCTGAGGCTCTCTTTCTTGCCTCATTTCTGAGTTGAAGACAGATGTAATTCCCACCTTGGTTCCTCTATTAGCACAGCATCCCCCTTCCCTGGCTTCCTTTAGAACTTTATCTTCAACATTCTATAGTTTTCAAGATGATACACCTCGCTGTAGTTTTGCGGGTTTATCCGGCTTGATGTTCTCTATGTTTCTTCAATATGTGGTTTGCTGTTCAACATTAATTTGGGAAAATTTTCAATCCTTACTTTTCAAATATTTCTACTGTTCCTTTCTTTTTTCCTCCTTCTGATATTCTCATTACATATGTTACTCCTTTTGTAGTTATTCCATAGCCCGGATATTCTATTGTTTTTTCCTTTGTTCTCTTCACTTTTGTTTTAGAAATTTCTACTGAGACATCTTCTAGGCCGGAGATACTTTCTCAGAAATTACCAGTCTGAGAAGCCCGTCAAAAGCCTTCTACATTTTTGCTACAGTATTTTTTATCTCTAGCATTTCTTTTTAGTTCTTTCTTAGGATTTCCTTCTCTCTGCTTATATTGCCCTGCTATTCTTGCATGCTGTCTACTTTAACCATTAGAATGCTTAACATACTAATCACAGTTGTTTCCAGTTTCTAGTCTGATAATTCTAACATCCTTGCTGTGTCTGGTTCTGATGCTTACTCTGTCTCTTCAAAAAAAAAATTTTTTTTGTTGCTTTTTGGTATACCTTATAATGTTCTTGGTAGTCAGACATGATGTATCAGGCAAAAGGAACAACTATAAACACGCCTTTATTAATGTGGTAGTGAGGTGTGGGGGGGAGGGTGTAATTGTGATTAGGTCTGCTTTTTAGTGAGCTTCCGAGCTGTGAAGATCACTGGTGTTTCTCAGGTTTGTTCTCCTCTCTCAGCTGGAACAGGATGGTTACAGCAAGCCAGAGTTAGGTAGTTCCCTTCCTTCAAATCATTTAGGTTCTGGTAACACCTCAGTAGGTTAAGCTCTGGTAAACTAGTTTCCCCTGAGGACAGGCTTTGCTAAGAACAGAGTTCTCTGGCCTATTTCAAAATGGTTTCTTTTCCCCTCCCACTGCTGGAGGTATGAGAAGATTTGTATCCAGTATTTACTGTAATTGAGCTCCTATTAGAATCTGGTCAAGTTCCTAGAGGTAAACTTCACAATACTGCAGAGGCCTCCATGACTGGGTCCCCTGGAGTTTTTAACTCTGAGTTGTCCACACAGAGCCTCCAGCAATTTGTCAATTCCAGTTCAGGTTTTCCTCATGTTCCAGGAGGTCAGGACTCCCTGTACTCATTTATCTCTCCAATCTCGGGGCCACAGTGTGCCCTGCAGACTCCCTTCATTTTCAGATCCAAGAAAAGCTGTTGGCTTTCTAGTCTATTCAGCTTTTTACTTGTTGTTAGGACAGAACGGTAACTTCCAAGCTCCTTACCCTGCAGAATCAGAAACTGCAGGTATCCTCGAATTTTTTTGTTATCAGTACCAGATAGTATCTGGAGCATATTTGTTGAAGCATTTTAACACTCTGTTTGTTGGACAAATGAATAAATAAGCAAATGTGCAGACTCAAATATGCCCGTTCAAATTATGTAAACATTACTGAACAAATCTATTTAAATTTAATCAAAACCTACTGATCTATTTATTTTACAGATTTATTTTCTGAACAACCAACATTTTTTTCCCTTTCAAGTAAAATGACATTGAAATATGTGAAAGTGATTGACATGTTTTTAAGCTGTTTATTCTTTAGAAATAAAAGTGGATGAATGTTTCTCTGGGTTATAATGACTGATGTGCTGTAGGTAAACACAAATTTTGATCTAGCTAAAATTATGGTCTGTCTACATAGAGAGGATGAATAGAGTGAAGTGTGTGTGGCCAGGAGGCAAGGGAGGAAAGAGAGCTCCAGCCACAGAGTGAGAACCCCACATAAATGTCAAGAAGTTGCAAAACAAGCCTGTTTTTAGAATCACGGGCATAGAGGGTATTATGCTAAGCAAAATAAGTCAATCAGAGAAAGACAATTATCATATGATCTCTCTGATATGAGGAATTTGAGAGGCAGGGTGGGGGCCGTGGGAGGGCAAGCAGGGAAAAATGAAACGAGATGGGATTGGGAGGGAGACAGACCATAAGAGA
>CM053616.1:66934101-66946666 GCA_028646535.1 Procyon lotor
AAGAATCACAGGCACAAATGCCCTAACAACTAGCTAAAATTAAGAAAAGCAGTTGTGTCTGCACTGGGGAAGATCTGAAGATCGTCTCTGCACTGGGGAAGATCTGAAGATCTGAAGAAGGTGGTCTTGGGACAACTATTTTATAATAAAACTTGTCAGAACTGCTTTTGGCACTTTGTATAAGTGTAACTTTGATAAAAATAAAAACAGCTTTTAATTCTGGCACGAGAGGCTGTGTCATTACTGAATAAGTAATACAGAAAGAAAGGGTTCTGATTTTTGTTTTGTTCAATTTAATTTTGTTGATGGGGGAGTGTAATGAATTCCATTTCAATCATATTAAATTTGAGTGCCTAGCATATTTAAGTGCAAATGTCTTGTAGACAAATGAAATTAGTACCTAGATCTTGGTTGAGAAAGACAAGGCACAGATTCAGGAGTCATAAACACGGAGGTTTATGGGCATGTATGTGCTGATGGAAAAAATAGAGAAACAGATAGAGAAAGAAGTAGGGCTGGATGGAATATTCTCTCTTCTTCCCTTTAGATCCACATAGCACAGAGGAAACTAGCCTCTATGGATGGGGATGGCATCAGTGTCCTTTGCCCCCAGGTTCTGGTTGGGTTTTGGCCAATGAGAAGTGTCAGCAGAGTTTAGGAACACAGGCAGAGAAAGAGGTGGGTGCTCATTCGCAGGCCTCCTTCCCTGCTGGAAGGCAGCTTGGCAGTGGCTGCTCCCTACCCTAAGGCTATTATGCCTTTGCCCTGGGGCCCTCTCCTGCAGCTGCAGCTCTGCCCAGCCCCATTCCTCACTGCTTTCTCTCAACCCTGCCCCAAACATCATAATTAGCCCTCTATTAAAGGTATCCTTTTAAAGGGATGAAAAATAAAGTATATGATGTGCCATCTGTTTCTAGCAGGACCCTATTACACATCTACAAAGAAATCTTGAGGAATTCTATTTAAAAGTTGGCAGAGCAGTAAGAAGCCATAAAGAACCCTTAGAACAAGGAGGTAGAGAATCAAGCCAGAATGGTGAGGAAGAAGCCCAGGAAGGCTGTTTCAAAAAGGCAAGTATAGTCAACTGTGTCAAGGCTTCAGAAAAGCATGAGGAGAATTTACAACCCCTGGGGTTAGCAAGTGCTAGCAGGTGACAGAGTCTTACTCAGCTCAATGTGAAAAGTGAGTCAGTGGGAAGAATGCAAACAAATGTGATGCAAGCTCTGAGTCAAGCTGAACGGTAAGGACAGCAGCTGGGCTTCCTCAGGAGGATGTGGTTAGGGCCTCAGGAATTTGATCCCATCTTAACAGAAGACCCTGCTGAGAGTGATTAAGGATGCGAATGGAGAGAGAAGGTGGAAAGGGAAAAACAACTGGAAGTCTCAGAAAAGGGACTCTGAGGCAGGAGAGACAGATTGAGGAGAGCAAAGCCAAAGGCACGAGAAGTTGAGGAATAAACACGAGGTGGCTTTTAGTTGCTCAGGCAAACTGGAGGCAAGGTCATCCATTGAGGAGGGGATGGCACACTCCTGTGTGGGGTCAGCCCACACAGGGACAGCCATGTCCCTGCGTGGTGCACCTGCAGTCTGCTGCGGACAGGGGAGCGGGGGGGGGGGGTGCTGGCAGAACCGGGTCTTGGTGTGGGCAGCGTGGGGCACTGCAGTCGGGGGGAGGCTGCAGAGCAAGAAGCGACGGGGGCAGCTCAACAGAGAGAAGACTCCACTCAGAAGCTATGATCCTGGAGTTTAAAAACTTAAAGAGGAAGCTGTTATGTGTGGTGGGGGTGTTAACGTGTGGGGATGGGGGCAAGAGGCAGACAAGAAATGATGCTAGGGATCCTGGCATCAATAATGCTTATTGTCTCTGCTCAGACCTGGGTTACCAATGACATGGGTGAAAACAGCCCAACTGCCTAGTCACACTCAGAGTAAATGCTTGTAAGATCTAGATGCTTGTTTTTAGCAAATATACTTGAGGTGTCGTTTTTAATGATTTGTTTAGTCTCTTTTTACAACAACAAAAAAAAAGGTCTTGTAATTTACTCCAACATTACTCAATTCAAAGGATTTCATCTAAAAAGTGGAATCAAAATAAATGAAGATCTTGGCCCTATTTTAACAGTAATATCTATGTTCAGTAGGTTTCATTTACATACTGATTATATTCATGTCCTATGCACTACACCAGGTCATTAAAATAAATGTATATTGCTTCTAAAGAACCAGGAGATGGAGCTCAAAACTGTCATGAATTTAAAATTCTCTATAAATTGCTCATATTTACATGCACTGTACTCTCTGAAACAGGTAATTCATCCAGTTGACTGCAGGAGCCTTCTCTTTTCATGTATAACTGAGCAATTATCTCAACCAGAACAATGCATTCTGAAAATGGATTAAATTTCTGGAGAAAAAATAATGTTCAAGCCAGTGAATAACTTTCAAGCAACAGAGGAGAATGAATGTTTGTAATTAGTATGTTTGCTCATGTTTTCTTATATTTTTGTTCATAATTCAATATCAGAAGTCTAAATTATTTCTGTTGCAATACATTTCTTGCCCAAGGAGCTCTTGGTACAGAAAACAACAACAACAACAAACAAAACTATTCAGTCTGGCTTCTGCCCTTTAAGACGCTGCATGCCATAACGGTTAAACGTAATGTAAATTACAAGTACCATACAAAGATATAATCATAGGGGAAGGGAAGGGAAAATAAAATGAGATGAAATCAGAGAGGGAGCCAAACCGAAAGAGATTCTTAACTGTAGGAAACAAACTGAAGGTTGCTGGAGGGGAGGGGGCAGGGGATGGGGTAACTGGGGGATGGACATTAAGGAAGGCCCTTGATGTGATGAGCTCTGGCTGTTGTGTGCAACTGATGAGTAACTGAACTCTACATCTGGAGCTAATGATACACTATTTTAATTAATTGAATTTAAATAAGACAAAAACATTAAAAATAAGATAAAAAAATAATCATCTAGGGCTAGTTTTCCACTTATTTTAAATAAAAACCAAAGGGAACCTGGGTGGCTCAGTTGGTTATGCAACTAATTCTTGATTTTGGCTCAGGTCCTGATCTCAGGGTCCTCGGATCGAACCCTGCATCCAGCTCGCTACTCAGTGGAGAGTAGGCTTGAGGACTCTCTCTCTCTCTCCCTCTTCCTCTAACCCTCCCCCTGCTTGCAGGTTCTTGCTCTCTCTCTCTAAAATAAATAAATCTCAAAAAAAAAAAAGAATAAAAATACATATATAAAGAAAGAAAGGAAAAAAAAATATTACAGTCCAGCCACAAAATGATTTCCAGTATTTCAGTACATATGTTCCTGAGTATTTATGCTTATCTATTTACTCCCTACCTTTCTCCCACTTTTCTACCTTGAATGTCTAGGGCCTAGAATCGAGATTCAGCAACTATTGGCCCTCATGCAGATCATACACCAGTCTTGTTAATCTTCACACAAATCATACACAAAAGTATTAATAATTAGCTAATTATATTTTAAATTACAT
Source organism: Procyon lotor (assembly GCA_028646535.1). Classification (NCBI taxonomy): domain Eukaryota; kingdom Metazoa; phylum Chordata; class Mammalia; order Carnivora; family Procyonidae; genus Procyon; species Procyon lotor. The sequence goes on from CM053616.1 coordinate 66,937,617, forward strand.
GTATAATTGCATGCAAACATATTTTAAAATAATTCTATATATTTATACGGGCCATATATTTATATAATAGTAACACATTATATGCTTAATTATTTATTAATTAATAATTTTAAACTGCAATAGACATATTTGGGAATTCTGCTTCTGGTTGAGATGTTGAACATTATTAGACAATTAGAAGTACTGCAACTAGAAAGTACCTAGAAACTAACTACAAAACTTTTAAAACCGCAGTTTTTTAATCAACTGTGGATGCAAAGAAGTCTAAATGCTTTAAATACTGGGTAGGACAGGGCCCCTTCCTAAGTGAGCAGAGATCTTCGGCTGCCTCCTGGGGAGTGGGAGATCATTCTGATACAGGGGGCGGATTCGACCAGAGGCAGAAGCAGGCACTGGAGCTGTGAGAAGCCCTGTGTGTTGCTGAGGGCCCAGGCCACCAGAGGCTGTGAGGAGGGGCTGGAGAGCAGAGAGCTCTCTTGCGGTCCCGGCTCCTCCATCACTAGAAGGAGGGTCTGCAGTGCACACAAGAGAGTCCTCCTTCTCAATACATTTGAAAGCAGAGATGAGCTAAAATTAAACCGCCAACTTGTTCCAGACCCTGTTCAGGTCCTAACCAAAGTAGCCAGTCCTTGAATTTGTTTCCTAGAGCTGCTATAACACGTTACCTCAGTCAAACTTGATAACTTGAAAAAAAAATGTATTCTCTCCCAGTTCTAGAGGCCAGAAGTCTGGAATCAAAGTGCTGGCGAGGCAGCACTCCCTCTGAAAGCTCTAAGAGAAAATCCTCGCTTGCCTTATCCAGTGTCCTGTGGCTGCCAGGCTTCCTTGGCTCAGGGCTGCATCACCCCACTCCCCTTTGTGTCCTCTCCTCTGTCTCTTGTAAGGACACTAGCCATGGGATTCGGGGCCCAGCTGGGAAGTCCAGGACGATCTCATCTTAAGATCTTTCACCCAATTATATCTGCAAATAGCCTTTTCCTGACTAAGGTCACGACACAGGTTCTGGAGACAGAGGTGGCTGTACCTTTGGCAGGGCTACCATTCAACCCACAAGGGCCCTTCTCTTATGAGCTGCCCTAAGAGCAGAAAGGGCATGGCCTCTCTGGGGGGCACACAGCATCTACTTTAGTATCTACAGTTCTTTAATACACAACATCTAGCACATGTGGGAAATTATGAGACATGTAACAAGGAGGATAAGGCAATTTGTAATCAACAGAAAATACAGACAAGAGAGGCAAACAAACCAATAATCCAGATGTTCAAATTAGCAGTCAAGGATATTATAAAACAGTTGGTTTAAGTATGTTATAGGAAAGAGGAAAAAAAGGTAAGCCAGGTGGAAAGAAAGAGAAATTCAATAGAAGACAATGTACTATCTAAAAAAGAACCAAACAGGGGCGCCTGGGTGGTTCAGTGGGTTAAAGCCTCTGCCTTCAGCTCAGGTCATGATCTCCGGGTCCTGGGGTCGAGCCCCACATCAGGCTCTCTGCTCAGGGGCGCCTGCTTCCTCCTCTCTCTCTGCCTGCCTCTGCCTACTTATGATCTCTCTCTGTCAAATAAATAAATAAGTAAGTAAGTAAATAAATAAATAAATAAATAATCCTTTTTTTGTTTTTTTTCTTTTTTTTCCCCCAAATACTTTAATTTTATTTTTTCAGTGTTACAAGATTAATTGTTCATGAACCGCACGCAGTGCTCCATGCAATAGTGCCCTCCTCAATATCCACCACCAGGCTTGCCCAACCCCCCACCTCCTCCCCTCCAAAACCCTGTTTGTAAATAATCTTAAAAAAAAAAAAATAAGAAAAAAAAATGGATATTCTAGAATTTAAAAGTCCATTCCTGAAATTAGAATTTTGTTGATGAAGCTTAAGAGCACAATGGAAATAGAATAAAGGACAAGAGGTATGAAAGATCAATAGAAATTGCCTGAATTCAACCACAAGAAGATAAAAGGATAGATAAAAATAAAACAGATCATGAGTGATGCAGGATACTCTCAAATAGTGTGACACATGTGTTAACTATTGTAACTATGTGTAACTAGACGGACGGGACACAGAAAATAAACACAACCAATGTTTCAGGAGGTAACAGCTGAGTATTCTCCAAAACGCATGATTAATGTAAATCTACTTACACAAGAAACTGAGTCAATTCTGAACAAGAGAAATACCAAAAAATCCCTGATTCAGGCACATCAAGTAAAACTGCTAAAAACAAAAGATCTAGAGATTGTCACACTAAATGAAAAACAAGACTCAACTGTATCTGTTTTTATATCTGTTTTGAATCTAACTCCATAAAGTTGAAAACAAAAATATTAAAGAAGTTGGACACAAAATAGTATGATTCCATTTGTAAGGAACAGTGTATGATTCCATTTCTAAGAAATGTAAGAATAGGAAAAATTACTCTATGGTAAAATGCAAATCAGAATAACGGCTACCTCTAGAGAGATATGGAATGGGATTGTGGTACTGACTGAGGAGGGCTCAGGAAGAATGCCCTCTTTTTGGACCTGAACGGTAGTTATTGGGATTGATACATATGTAATAATTTATTGAACTGTACACTTAAGATGTGTACCTTCAACTCCATATAAATTATCCTTTAGTTAACAAAGTAAAACAAGAAGGGGTCCACAAATAATTCCTCCATTGTGACATGCTTACTTGCCTGAAAATGAGACAGTTTCAGAATTGATAGAATGCTAAACAATCATTCATTGATTCATTCAATACACCAATACTGAGTGCTTACTACACACCTGGGACTATTTTAGGCACTAGGAGTATAGCAGTGAACAAAAGAGGGGAAGAAAAACTTCCTTGCTTTTTAAAGCTTACACTCTAGTAGGAATAATCACATACTATCACGTAACTGAATTTTAGCAGTTAAAAGGTAGTAAAAGATAGAAAAAAATAGAGCAGAATTAGAAGGATTAGGAGTGCACCAGTTAAGAGTTGTTGCCGTTTTTTAAAGTGGCAAAGGGAGGCTTAGAAGAGTTGACAGAGTGAGAGATTTTGATGTATAAGGAAGGATAATACAGACAAAAGGAACAGTCAGTGCAAAGACCCTGAGGCCTACTCAGAACCCAAGAAGTCCCATTTAGCTGAAGCTGGGTGAGCAAGTGCAAAAGTAGTCTAAGAGTTAAAGTCAGAGAGGTAACCTCCGTGCTCTGTTAGGCAGAGCTTTATAGACTTTAGCTTTCACCCTTGAGAGAAACAGAAAGACACTAGAGGGCTTTCTGTTGAGGGGCAGCATATTTCCCTGTGTTTTACGAGAATCAGTCTGGCTGCTACTCTGAGGGCAACAGAGAGGCTGCTAGGTTGGATGTTGGGAGAGTAGATAGGTGGATTCTACAATAATCTAGGTAAGAGGGGCTCCTGGGTGGCTCAGTCGGTTAAGGGTCTGCCTTCAGCTCAGGTCATGGTCTTGGGGTCCTGAGCCCTGCATCAGGCTCCCTGCTCAGTGGGGAGTCTGCTTGTCCCTCTTCCAATCCCTCTGCCCCTAACCCTGATTGTGCTCTCTTTCCCTCTAATAAACAAATAAAATCTTTAAAAAAATATCCAGGTGACAGACGATGGTGGCCTGGACTACAGGGCTATCTGCAGAAGAAGGAGGCCCATGCTACGTGCTTCAAAGTGAGAGCCAAACAGTTCACTGTCAGATCTGAATATTAGTGTGATAGAAAGAGAGGAGTCAAAGATAACACCATTCTTTTGACTTGAGAAATAGGAAAGGTGGAATGGCCATTACCAGAGATGGGAGAAGACAGTGGGTAGAAAAAGCTTAGGAAAGAAGATCGGGTATTCAAATTGGGGACACATCAAGCCTGATAATCTATTTGAGAGAAACAGAAAGGCACCAGAGGGCTTTCTGTTGAAGAGCAACGTATCTGCCCTGTGTTTTACGAGAATCAGTCTGGCTGCTACACTGAGACCACTGAGGGCAGCACAAATTCAATATATAACTCCATGCCAAATGGACATGCTGAGTAGGTGGTTTGATGCAGGAGTTTGGAGTTCACAGTGTATAGATATTTAAAGCCATGACATTTGATTAAGTTACAAAGAAATTAAATATAGTTGAAGAAGAGAAGAGGTTCAACGACAAGCCCTAGTACACACTGATATTAGGAGCTTGGGAACATAAGGAAGAATTAAATAAAAGGAGTCAGAGAAGGAACTGTCAATGAGTAAGGAGAAAAACTCAGAGAATATGGTGCCCAGAAAACCAGGTAAAGAAACTGTTAACAGAAGTACAGACAGCTCTTTCAAAGAGGTTTCCTTTCAATGGAAATAGAAAAATGAGTGAGGAAGTGGAGCCAGGAAGTGATATTTTTAAGCTAACAGAAATACCATACTTTCACAAGAAATTATCTCGTGGAAAGAAAAACAGATGATAAAAGGAGGGATGCTTACATGAGGTTGAGGAGGCAGGAGGCATGGGACTGTACACGAAGCAGGGTATTGCCTTCGACAGAACGTGGAAGAGTCATCTACAATAAATCTATAATAACAGGAAGGTCCGTGGGGTCTATGGGGACAGAAGCAGGCAGGTGGGTACATACAGTGTTGGGAATGTGTAGAATTTCTATTCTGATTGCTTGATTTTCTAGGTGGGATAGAAAATAATAAGCATCTTCATCTGAAAACAAGGATGAGGCGAGAGGAGTGAAAATTTAGGAGAGGAAAACAGATATGAGACAGTTATCTAGGATAATGGGAGAGTCAATGGATTGGGGAAACCTAACAATTCCTAGTCAGTGTTAAGGTCCAGGTAACATGAGCATTTTGTGTTTGTGCAGGAAGCCCAGCCAGCAGAACGTGTGAGTTTCTCTAGCCATGTTTAGCTTCAGGAGGCAGGTACAGGGTAGACAGAGTTAGATTTTGCCAAGGCTGTGCTTGTGACAAGTAAGATGAACCAAACAAGGAAGCTGAAAGTGTGAGCAATGGTGCGATTAGATCCTTCATCTACTGAATTCATGCTGCGGAAATAGAGGGAAAAGGAGAATGAGTAGGTGACGAACAGTGAAAAAGTGGTAGCATCAGAGGTGGAAGGGCTGATGAAATTGGTGTGTTCAAGGGAATCACCAAGAAATAACATGGTGGTGGTCAGAAACTGCGATCAGAAAAGAGTTGCCTTATTGCCACTAACAATAATGAATTAAAGTATAAACTAAATAGGCTCATAAGGGCCAGTGTGGAGGACAAGATAATCCAAAGACTGAAGCTCAAGGAACTGAGAAGACAAGAGTGTTGGGAGGACCACACGTGTATGTACTGAAACCACCAAGAAAGAAGACCAGGGTTGTGTGGGCAACAGCAGCCATAAGCCAGCAGCTAAAATAACCGAGGACGGAGGGGGCACTGGCAGGCGACTGTAACTATGAGGAGTAGTGGTAAGTAGAGTCTGAGGAGATGAGTTTCCAAGCTGGAGGGCTTGAGGGAGGGAAAAGGTCTGAAGGTCTCTCACCTCCAGACCCCGGGAGCCCCCACTGGACAGGGTTGCAGAAGAGGCTGTGTCCTTGGGGGACCCAGGTTTTGTCTAGAGTAGGGGAGTGAAGATGATGTTCAGAAAAAAAGACTCCACAAGGCAAAGACTGGGGCCTGGGATAAGGGGGGAGTTGAAGGGCCTGGGGGTCTGAGCTTCTTTTAAAAGATTTTATTTACTTATTGGACAGAGAGAGATCACAAGTAGGCAGAGAGGCAGGCAGAGAGAGAGGGGGAAGCAGGCTCCCTGCTGAGCAGAGAGTCCGATGCGGGGCTCGATCCCAGGACCCTGAGATCATGACCTGAGCCGAAGACAGAGGCTTAACCCACTGAGCCACCCAGGCGCCCCCGGGGTCTGAGCTTCTTAACCAAACTGCCATAAACAGGGATGAAGGGCACAATTCCCGGTGGGATCAAAGGAGTGGGCAGGGGCATGGCTGTGAGTCTGGGGGGCTGGGTCTTCTTTCTGACATCTGTGGAGGAAGGTGAGCTGGAGTGAGGAGACTGGCTTACAACCCAACAAATAGGCCCCTCTTGAATGTGCTTAAATCATCTTGTACCAGCGCAAATTCAATATATAGCCCCTAACTCCTGCTATTTGGCCAAGAGCACCTCAAAGAATAACAAGGACAAACGAGTTGGACCCTGTGGTGCTTACCGAGGTATCTTGTGGGATCAAGGAGAGATGTGCAGCCCGTTAAATGTCCTCCAGTCAGGCTCTCCAAAATTAAGTTAAGGAAAGGGAAAAAGATTTGAGCCTATTTAAATCCTTCCCACTGGAAAAAAAAAAAATCAAAGATGTTCTGCAGTTTTAACTTTTAAGAATTTTAGGCAAGTGTTAAATTCCCAATTTATAGTGATTCGTTTCCCACTTTCCTGCAATTCAGTAACATCCCTGTCCACACTGGCCCTGAAAACAAGTAAATAGCCTGTGACCCAGGTAAGGAAAGGGCCTCAGCCAGAGGACTGCATGAGGCCATGCTCGTGAAGGGGGCTCAGGGTGCTGGTCACAGCCACCCACCCACCTCTGCAAACTGGCCCAAATACCATATTTGGAAGAAATGCCACATGTGGGCTGCTAAATGCCACCGTCATAGTCATCTTCACCATTTCTTTTAAAAATATTTTTTTCTGTGAAGTGACAAGTACGGCATCATAGCTATTACCAATTTAAAAGCAAGCACTGTGGGAAGTGGCCCATTTAATTAATTATAGCCCATGTGCTGAGCAGCCTAAGCAGCGTACTTCACAATTATTCCTGCCAAGCCTGAATACCTAACAGTAAGGTCTCTACTCCCTGGTGCTACGGGCGGTGGTCCCTAAGCGGGACTGCCCCGTCACGGTCAGTAAGGGACACAGAGCATCCCCCCCACCCCAGCGCCTCTTCCTCCCCGGGGTACGGATAAGAACTCTGCAGTCCAGATGCAGCGGGCACAGGCTGTGAGGACTGCTGCAGAGGATTTCCGTCTCTGCGGCGGGGTCCCTCACTACAGCCCCTTCAGGTCGGCGAGGCGGAGAACAGCCCTCACTGCCCACGCAGGGAAGCCGTCCTCACAGCAGAAACACACCGGGCCTCTCAAAACGTACAGACCACATGGAATCCGGCTTCCTCCTCTCACTAGCTCAGTGACCTTAAGTGAGACATGCACACAGCCTGAACTTCGATGTCCCCACTTACGAAATGGAAGTAATGAAGCCAAATTTGCCAACGTGCAAGGTTTCCTTGCTATTGGTTGTAAGGTATGAAAGTGCCCGGTGCAGAGTGGGCATCGCTTAGGTAAGTGACAATCACGGATGAGGACAGTATGCAAAAACGAAAAAAAAGAGAAATATTTGGAAGTGACAATGACATTAGGTTGGGAATGATACAATTCATCAAGAGAGCGTGGCCTGAGGTTCTAGGAGATGAACACATGGTCTGTTCTAGCACCGAGCACAACCTTCCCTGGGTTGCACTAGGAGAGCCTTGCCCTCAGTGGGAGATTCTGGCTTCAGAATTCTCTGTCCCCTGGATCTCTGGCAGCTCCCCCCACCTCTGTACCCACGCACCCGGAGATGCCATATCTAATATCTCACCCCGGACTGGTTACTAGATTGCTTGTATAATTACCCAGTAAAGCTAGAGCTGTCGGTCAGGGTTTTCTGTGAGGTGTGAAGTTACACGTGGCTGCAAGCACACGAGTCGGCTGGGGGCAGACAGACTGCGATGAAGCAATCTTCACAAGCCTCAGACTACCCGAGGGACATACATACAGATGTATGCAAACAGCAAACCCAGGAAAGACTCCCCAACATTGCCGTAGTTGAAAAATGGCAGAAATTTACTTTTATTATGAAAACATTATTTTAGGGATACAGTATTTTGTTGCTCAGAAGAGAACATTTTTCAAAATTCCACACAATCCCAGCTTCTGCTCGGTTTAATATCTGCAGATGTCTATTGCTTATCTGATTGGCATTATTAGCTATTCCATAAAGCCTGGTTTTTCTGAGCCAGAAAAATAAAATGGAATTTTATTTTATGATTTTTTTTAAGATTTTATTAATTTATTTGACAGAGAGAGAGGGAGAGAGATCACAAGTCAGCAAAGAGAAAGGCAGAGGGACAGGGGGTAGCAGGTTCCCTGCCGAGCAGAGAGCCCGATAAAATGGAATTTTAAAGAGCTCCTTGCCAGGCACCCCAGGGCAGACAAGGTGATAGTATCCTCGGTGGCCACTGACGTTCAGCAGACAGAGAAGGGGGCTGGCTGGTGCACTTGCATCCTGAGGCGCACTTCGGGGGAGTGACCCACTCTGCCCCTGGCTCCCACGTCTGCATCCCACGGTCACGTTCTTAGTACCCACAGTGCCCAAGGCACACACAGGCGGACTCGAAGACTTTGCATGTGTCTACTTCTCCCACAAGTAGCAAGAAATACCCTAAGTAGTCCCTAACCTAGAGTTCCCCCTAAATAGAACTTTGAAATCTTAACTTTGAATACACATAATTCTTACTCTTAAAATTGGGGTCTTAGGTTCAAGTTCTGAATAGATAATCACTAGAAAAGTTATGTCATTTATGAAAATTATTTGGTCCTAGCAGCCTATCTATTCAAAAGAAAACATCTAGAGCCTTTAAGCATAAAACTCTGATCCCCTTCTCTGGTGAAAAATGCTTAAGGAGGAGCTGAGAAACTTAAACACAAAGCCTGAATTTTGCGAGCATCTGACGGTGTCAGTATTAAGCCCCAGTGTGTCCCAGCGGGGATGGAGAAAGAGCTCTGCCTGTACCCTGAGGATGTGGAGCCGGATGGTGATGCTAAATGCTAATGCTAACGCCACAGTGAGGGGTGCTGCAGAGATGTCCGGCAGCCCATCCGACCAGTGAGCTCCTTCATTTGGGGTTTGGCCGCCACAGCCACAGACAGGCCTCAGACCCAGCCTCATTCCAGTCCTCAGCAGGGGCAACAGTGGCCAAGCAGAGGCCCCTCAGTCCTGGCCGCAGCGACAGGTCTGGGGGCGGGTTCCTGACCCCATCGGAAACCCCCCCCCCCCACCCCCCGTGATGTT
>CM053616.1:66947166-67053938 GCA_028646535.1 Procyon lotor
GAAGTCAATCCCACTTGGTCATGGCATATTATCCTTTTAATATGATGCTGAATTCAGTCTTCTAGTATTTTGCTGAGCATTTTTACATCACGGTTCATATGGTATTCTGGTCTGTAGTTTTCTTGTAGTCTCTCTTTCTGGCTGTAACAGGGTAATACTTGGCTCATAAAATGAGTTAGGAAGTGTTCCTACCTCTTCAATTTTTTGGAAAAGTTTGAGAAGGACTGGCATTAGTTATTCTTTAAATGTTTGGTAGAATTCATTATCAAAGACATTAAGTCCAAGGCTTTTTTTTTGTTGGGAGATTTCTGATTCAACCTGTGGATGAGTTATTTTATTTTAAATATTTTTAAATATGATTTTTTGCCAGTTTTTATGTACCAGGACTTATGGATAAATTGTGAACAAAACAAAATAGTCCTTGCTAATACAACATTCACAGAATATTTGTGTCTGTATTTTGAGATCTTGGGATCTTGTTCCATTTTTTTTTCATGTCTGAATTTTCTAATATTATTGCTGGAAGGAAAAAACTTCATGGAGGATAATCTGGGAGTATTTATCAAATGCATAAAAATTGTTTCTATCCTTGTAATCCATTAATTGCACGTAAAACAACAAGAATAGAATAACAAACATACGTAACTATTTCTTTAAAAGGATGTCATCCATTGTTATTTAAAAACTAGAAAAATTTAATGTCTAATCCAAAAGAAAAAACAAAACAAACTGTGGTATCTATCATAATAGATAATTATGCAGTAATTAATAGTCAGGTTTTCAAAGACTATTTAAAGAAAAGTAAGTATGTTCAAATTATATTTGTAAGTAAAAGGGGAAAATGGCTACAAAAGTATGAACAATAAGATTATAACTTTAATTTTTAAATTACATATATAGTCAATTAAAAGCACAAGATGATTGAAAAAATAAAATAACAGAATAATAATGGTTAAACTCTATAGAGTAATGAGATTAATATTTTAATTTATTCATTATTACATTTCATACTTGATTCATTTCCTGCACTTTTATGAAAAGAAAAATGTAATTAACACTTATTTTAAGTAAGTTTGACTTATACTAAGTTCACTGCTTCAGTTTACTGATGATTATATATAAGGATTCAATGGTAAAATAAACTTGGGATTCATAAAGAGAATTGAGATGACTGAACACTCTTTACAGAGGACAGAATACTATCCCTTTACAGCGTCAGTGTAGAATTGTGTAGGGATTTCACTTTCCATGGAAAGCCTTGGGGAAATGATGATATGATTTGCAAACAAGTTAAATCATGCTATCATACACTGCAGTGGCAGGATTACCTTTCAATGGAACCATGACAATGTCTATGGGACCTCTGGCAGGAGAATGGCCACCTGAGGCATACATGCAATAATGTAAAATGACACGCTGTAACAGATGGCCACAGAAAATTGTCCCACAGTTAGTAAAATATGCAAGTTTATTTTTTCTGCTTTGAGTGTCTTTTTAATATCACATTAAAATGTATTTACTATAGAGCATGATATTTATAAGCAAAAAAAAGAACCTTGCAAGGTTAAGAACCAGATTTATTTCCCCAGCCCATAATTTAGAGCCTTCCAGACTATAAGAAACTTCTAAATAAAGAGCTCATTTGTGTCTCCTTATTCAGTCCCTTGCCAAATCAGGTAAGCAGAAATCCCAAAGTATTTTACAGCCCCTACTCCTTATTTTAATACACAATGAATTTCCCCTTGATGGTCTTCCTTTAATCTGGCTTACTACTGCCAAATAATGCTTAAACATGGTTACACTGAAGGTGTGACTACAAACTCTTCATTCTAGCTTTTTAAAGACCTTTCAGAAAATGGCTTCAACCTACCCAACCTACTGATTCTTTATTATTCATATTTCAAAACTTAAATGAAACCTCTTTCAGAGTCCTGTCCTCCAGACCTGTAAGATATTTTGGGTTGTTTTAAGCCACTAAATTTGTGGTCATTTGTTATGGAGCAGAACACCATTATATCATTTTCTCCATGAGGGACCTCCTTCCCTTTCTGACCAGGTGTTACTTTTTTGACTAATTTCCTTGCTATTGTCTACAATAGTTACTTATAAATTCAGTAGACTGTCAGGTCCCCAGGATCAAGAAAGGCTGCTCACCATCTTTTCGATCCCACCCTTCCCCACCAAAGTTCTGTCTAATGATAGTAACTGATTAAAGCACGATGAATAAAAAAGGAATCCACAACTCCAGGTACTATACATAAGAAACTGAATAAATAAACAAGTCACAGGGCAGCATAAGTCAACTAAAAAATGTAGAGGAAATAATGTACTTAGAAAATCACCATTTGGCAAACATCATAATAATTGCTAATTTATCCAATAAACGTCAAAAGATGCTCAAAACTAGTGAGTAAAAGTTAGATGAGAAATAGAATGATTTACGCAACCTCAAAGTCACTTCCCACAAGTATCTACTAATTACAAAAGGAAAAAGAGTAATTTTGCAGTGGAGAAATGGCACACACCATTTCAATCCAGTAATCAAAGTTAACAGTAACAGGAAAAGGACAGCACCACCTGGGTGGATGCATTGCTTCTGGAATATTCCTCCCCCTGGTACATAATCCATCTACTCCTCAGGAAACATCAGCCACACCCAAAGAAGCTTGTGATAAAAAAATAACTGGCCTGTACTCTTCTAAAGTGTAAAGTTCATAAAAGTGAAGGAAAGATGAAGAACTGTTGCAAATTCAAGAACACTAGAGAGGACAAGTAAACACTGGTGACCCTGGATGAAATCTGTGCATGTCTGCTTCACAGAGGATATCACCGGGTGACACAAAACTTTCATTTTGGCAACTTAATCTCAAATAGTTTGTCAGGGAGTTTAGTTTTGCTACTGTGACTTCTGAATGTCTAAAATTATTTCCAACTTTAAACAAAATAGAAACATTTACAAGGCCAATGACACATCATTCTGAGCCTAATATTCTAAATCACTTCTCACCTCTTGCCCCCCTCCCTACCCTGCAGACCAGAACATTACTCATATGCCCATAATATGAAGTTTCCAGGGAACTTTTTTTTCTTCTCCACTTTAGTGCCCCCCAAAAAGCCCAATGTCCAACTCTGACCCTCAAGCTCCTTTCCCACCTCTTTAGGAACTTCTTTTTTAAAAGACATGCATATCATTCCTTCTACCTAACATTCTCTTCCACTCCACTTCTCTGCCCATCCTTCAAAGACTTAGCTTCCAGGGCAAAGATGTCCACATACAGAGTTGGAACTTACACCTCCCAGTCCTGTGTTCCCAGTGGTTTACTGAAAATGTCCCTTCCATTATAGTCAGAAGCTCATGTATAGGAGGACTACAAGCAGCACGGGGAAAAGGAAAAGGTAAAGGGATTCCTAAGTCTACTAACAGGGCCTGCCACCCAATCTCCTTCACATCCCATGAAAGGTCTAGGGACAGTAATCTGACCTCTCCAGACCTCAGGTCTTCCACTACGAAATTGAAGTAATTGACAAAATCTTCACAGAATTGCCATGAAAACAGATAAATGTGTGAAGTCATACTGGGCAGTCAAGAAAAAGGAGACTCAAAAATAAGATTCCATTTCATACTCTGTATGATGGCGATGGACAAAAACACAGACAACAAGTGTAGCAAGGATATAGGGAAAATGGAGCCCTCACTTACTACCTATGGGAATGTAAAATTATGGTAAAGAGTCTGTCAATTACTCAGTAAGTTAAATGTAGAATTGCTAAGTGACGCAGCAACTCCACTCCTCAGTATATACCCAAGAGAACTGGAAACATTCATGTAAAAACTGTCACACAAATTTTCACAGCAGTAATATTCAAAATAGCCAAAATGTGGTAACAACCCAAATGCCCATTAAATGATAAATGGATACACAAATTGTGGCTTATCTATACAATGAAATAACATTTGGAATTAAAAAGAAGTGATGTGCTGATCCATGTTACAACATGGATGAACTCTAACATCATTATGCTAAGTAAAGAAGCCAGACATGAAAGGGCACGTTGTAGAATTCTCCTTACATGAACTATTCAGAATAGGCACATCTATAAAGACAGAAGGTAGATTAATGGTTGTCAAGGGCTGAAGGGAATGGAAGGTTGGGGCCTAATAGCAAAATGGTTCAGAATTTCTTTTTGAAGAATTGAATGCAGAGATGGTTACACAACTCTGTAAATATGTTTAAAACCACCAAATCATACACAATAAATGGATGAGTTGTATAGTGTATGAATTCCATCTCAATAGTGTTTTACAGAAACAGATCCCTTCCTTCATCACATTTTATACTTATTTAGTTCTCCCTTTTTTTTTTTTTTTTTTAAGATTTTATTTATTTGACAGAGAGAGATCACAAGTAGGCAGAGAGGGAGGCAGAGAGAGGGCGGGAAGCAGGCTCCCTGCTGAACAGAAAGCCAGATTCAGGGCTGGATCCCAGGACCCTGAGATCATGACCTGAGCCGAAGGCAGAGGCTTTAACCCACTGAGCCACCCAGGCGCCCCTAGTTCTCCCCCTTCTATAAGCACAGAAGTCACTATGGAAATGTTTGCTGAATTGAATCTGAGTTTGGATTCAGAGTGTGCTTCAAATGTGAACAGCGGTCTGCACTTGGAGGGGCACTCTATGCAGGACTGTTATCCTTCCTGGGGGATGTAGTCCTGTTGTCAGTCAGAGGAGCCCACACAGCCATCATCTCCCTGCAGGGCTTCCTGCCCACCTGCCCGAATAGAGCAGGAGGCTGGATGGTGTGGAGGCTCCTGTCACAGACTGCACAACAGATTTTCACACAGGTAATCCTACTGTTGAGAAAACAATCTTCCCCGTACTGTTTTGACTGGTGAACAAGCCACACCACGCAATGTAGAGTATTAGGAATTTCATATACATTACAAAGCAATCTGAGCTACTTTAGCCATACCATTCAAAAGAACTGAAAAAGCAAAAAATATAACTTTCCCCTAATAATCTAATATTCTTTAATAGATAGCTCTAATTTTTAACTGTACAGACTTGGCTATACCATGAACCACCTAAAATTATGCCACTAGGGGATTTTACTTCAACAAAAGATGAGACACTTGCCCCTCATTATAAGGAAGTGACTCTTCACAGGACATTGCCTTCTCATCACCAAGTGAAGCTCAAGAGCTCACTATGAGACCCAACACCTTCTGGAGAGGAGCTTCTCTCCTCCAAATGTGAAAGGGTCTCCCTAACAACTCATTGTCATTTTGTAACTTCAGCTAAAATTTCAGCAGACTGCTACTTCTGAAGGAACAGCAAAGCCTATACTTTTTCAGTCCTTTGTAGAAAAACACTGAATATGTAACACCTTGGATTAAATTTGTATCAGTGAAAAAGCACCTTTACATTTTATATTTTGCACATTTTAAAAATTGACCTTTTTTCTCTTTCTCTCTCTGAAAAGGCTCTTTTATCTGGAATCTATGAGAATCTGATTATACACCGAGGGCAACCATACAGATCAGCACACACTGTTCTACTTTCAAGCACCCTAATCGTTCTCAGATGTGCAATTACACACACACACACACACACACACACACACACACACAGAAGCTATAACAAATACAGCAAATACATTTTCTTCTGACAATATAATTACAGCCATATAATAAAATTTAATGTAAAATTCTATAGCCATAAATGATACTTAAAATATAAATTCACTTAAAGTAAAAAACTACAGCTAACAAGTTGTGGTGCTAAATTACTAACAAACAAATCATTCATACAGACAATATTTCTTTTTACCTTTTACCGTATTCAAACTCTAAAATACATATATATAAAATGTAAGATATATATGACATCTAACATATTGCATATATCTCTGGCATCCTAGCCCTAGCCTTGTCACAGCAGAGGGAATATCTGAAGACCATGTGTGTTGGTTGGTTGGTCTTTTAAAATCTCATGACCAAATTCTCACTTGTGGACTACCTGAGTACACAGCACGCTATCATCCTTCCTCAGGGTCCCTTCTACCATCCATTGTTTCAAACTTTCCCTCTCTTAATAGGGACCTAACATCTTTGGGCACTCATGTTTTCGCACAAACCTACAAGCCAGCATAATCATAACTCATCACAAGCTTTAAGCAATTTCATTTACTGCTAAGCTGTAACTGTCTTCACTCCATGTTTGCTCACTTTTCCTCCACATGTATTTTCATTATACTCCACTCTCTTGTTCATACTTTGATTAAATGGCTGGTCTACTTGAATTTTTATTTTACATGTCACCACATCAAATGGGAAGCTTCCTGAAGCTTCCTGTGGTCCAGTGTGGTCCTGTGACCATGAAGGGTCAATCCCCTCCAACACTGTAAGAAGAAACCCCTTTATGACACAGTTGAGTCCCTCCTAAAGATAAGCAATCATACTGTGGATGAACATTTTAAATAACTAAGCATAGGGCTTACTGTGTATCCTGTTTTTCCTTAGCATTCTTAGCAATCTTAGATACGTTGTTAGGAATAAAAACATTTTAAAAGGAATTAAAACATTTTAAAATAAAAACATACAATGTTAGGAACAAAAGATTACATGAAATCTATCCTAGGAATACAAGACTGTGTCCGTCTATAAAAAGCAATAAATAAAATAACACCATATTAATAGAATAAGAACTACTCTTTCAGGATAAAACAAGCCAGGAACAGAAAGGAACTTCCTCAATCTGATGAAGAGCATCTACAAAAAAACCAGCAGCAAACACCACACTTTATGTGGAAAGACTGAGCATTCCTCCAATATTAGGAACAAGAAAAGGTTGTCTGATCTCGCCACTACTATTTAACAAAACACTAGAACGTACAGCTAGAGGGTTTAAGGAAGCAATAAAAGCCATCCAAAATGGATAGGAAGAACTATCACTACTTAGAAGATGACATAATTTTGCATATAGAAAATCCTAAGGAATACACATACACATACAAACAAATGTTAGAACTGATAAATCCAGCAAGGATCAGAATAAAAGATCATTGTACAAAAATCAACTATATTTCCACACAACGGCAATGAATAATTTAAAGATGAAATTAAGAAAAGAATTCCATTTGCAATAGTATAAAAATGAAAATATCAGGAAAAGACGTGACAAGAAAACTAAATACCAATACTCCTTCTGAATATCAATACAAAAATCCTCAGCAAAACAAGAGCAAACTGAATTCAACAGCACATATAAAGGATTATACACCTTGAAATTACGGGAGGGGGAACTCCCACATAATTTTATGTGGGAGTTTTATTTTTATTTTATTTATTTATTTTTTTAAATAGATACAAAAAAGGCCATTAGACAAAATTCAACAGCCTTTCATGATAAAACACTCAAAACTAAGAGTAAAGGGAGTTTTCTTAACATGATACAAGGCATTTATTAAAAATCTACAGATAACATCAGGCATAATGGTGAGAGACAGATTCTTCTGTCCTAAGATTAGGAAAAAGACAAGAATGTCTACTTTCACCACTATATTCAATGATGTACTATAAGTCCTAGCCATAAAAGCTAGGTAAGAAACAAAATTAAAGGCATTCAAGTTGGAAATTTTAATCTTTTATAAGAAAGTCCCACAGAATCCATACATTAAAAAAATAAAACCAATTAGTAGAGCTAATAAACTAATTCGGTAAAGTTGCAGGATATAAAATTAGCTATGTTTCTCTTTTCCAGAAGTAAATAACTCCAAAGGGAGAGAAATAATTTCATTTACAATACATTCCAAAATAATAAAATACCTAGGAATAAGTTCAACCAAGGACATAAAAAAAGATTTATACACTGAAAACTAAAACATACCACTGACATAAATTAAAGACCGTGGGGCACCTGGGTGGCTCAGTGGGTTAAAGCCTCTGCCTGTGGCTCAGGTCATGATCTCAGGGTCCTGGGATCGAGCCCCGCATCGGGCTCTCTGCTCAGCAGAGAGCCTGCTTCCCCCTCTCTCTCTGCCTGTCTCTCTGACTACTTGGGATCTCTCTCTCTGTCAAATAAATAAATAAAATCTTTTAAAAAAGACCTTAAAAAGTGGGGTGTCTGGGTCGCTCAGTTGGTTAAGCATTTGCCATCAGCTCTGATCATGATCCTAGAGTCCTGGGTTTGAGCCCTGCATTGGTCTCCCTGCTCAGTGGAGAGTCTGCTTCTCCCTCTGCACCTCACTTCTCTCTCTCTCAAATAAATGAAATCTTAAAAAAAAAAAACAAAAAAAAACCCAAACCTTAAAAAGTGAAGACATCCCATGTTTATGGATTGGAAAACTTAATACTACTGAAATGTAAATACTCATTAAAGCAATCTATATTCAATGTAAACTTTATCAAAATCCCAACAGTTATTTCTCTAGAAACAGAAAGCCCAACCCTCAAATTCATATAGAACTGCAAGGTGCCACATACAGCCAAAATAATCTCAAAAAATAAAAACAAAGTTGTAAGATTCACATTTCAGATTTCAAAACTAATTACAAAGCAATAGTGATCAAAACAGTGTGGTACATCCTAGTTAATACAATATTACAAGAAAAGGAAAAAGGTATACTTATTGGAAAGAAGAATATAAAACTTTATTCACAGACGACATGATCATCTGTGTAAAATATCCAAAAACACTGACAAGAAACCCTCTGGAACCAATAAGCAATTATAGCAAGTTTGCAGGATACAAGGTAAATAGGTAAAAGCCAACTGCTCTTCTGTGTATCAGCAATGAGTAAGTGAAATTTGAAATTTTTTTAAAAAATACCATTTACATTAGTACCCAAAATGATGAAATAGGTATAAAATCTAACAAAATATGTACAAGGTCTAATGAGGAAAGCTATAAAAATATGTGAAATAAATCCAGGAACTAAATAAATGGAGCCATATTCCATGTTCATGAATAGGAAGACTCAAAATTGTCAAGATGGCATTTCTTCTCAACTTGATCTATAGATTCAAAGCAAGCCCAGCAAAAATCCCAGCAAGTTATTTTGTGAATACTGACAGGTATTCCAAGGTTTATATAGAGGGGCAAAAGATTCAGAATAGCCACACAATACTGAAAAAGAACAAAACTGAAAGATTGAAATTATACAACTTTAAGACTTACTATACAAGTAGTATACTTGTATGTAATCAAGCTTGTATATAATCAAGGCATCATAGTATTGGCAAAAGAATAGACAAATAGCTCAATGGAACAGAAGAAAGCCCAGAAATAGACCCACATAAGTACAATCGATCTTTGACAAAGGAGCAAAGGCAATTCAATGGAACAAAGACAGTCTTTTCAACAAATGGTGCTGGAACAACTGGACATCCACATGCAAAAAAAAAAAAAAAAAGAATCTAGACACAGATCTTATATCCCTCACAAAAGTTAACTCAAAATGGATCACAGATGTAAATGTGAAATGTAAAATAATAAAACTCCTAGAAGATAACATAGAAGAAAACCTAGATGACCTTGGGTTTGGTCTTGATTTTTTAACATGACACCAAAGACAATCCATGAAAAAAAATAATAAGATGGACTTCATTAAAATTACATTTTTCAGCTCTGCTAAAGCCACTGTCAAGAGGATGAAAAGCCAAATCACAGACTGGGTGAAAATATTTCAAAAGACACATATGATAAGAACTTGTTCAAAATATACAAAGAACTCTTAAAACGCAACGATAAGAAAACAAATAAACTGACTAAAAAATGAGCTAAAAATCTCACCAGACATCTCACCAAAGGAGACTTACAGCTGATAAATATGCACATGAAAGGACCCTCCAAGTCATATGTCATCAAAGAAATGCAAATTAAAAACAAGATACTACTACAAACTTATTCAAATGGCTAAAATCCAAAACACTGAAACACTAAATGCTGGTGAGGATGTAGAGTAACAGGAATTCTCATGTAATGCTTGTATAAATGTAGTGCTCTCTCACTTTGGAAGACAGTTTAGCAGGTTCTTATGAAACTAAACATCCTCTTATCATACCATTCAGCAATATCACTCTTTGCTATTTATCCAAAGAACTGAAAACATGTCCACACAAAAATTTGCATAAGGATGTGTATAGCAGATCGATTCATAACTGCCCAAACTTTGAAACAACCAAGATATGTTCAAGCAGATGAACGGTTAAATAACCTGAGATACACCCAGACCATGGAATATTATTCAGCACTAAAAAAAAAAAAAAAAAGGTGAGCTATCAAGCCCTGAGGAGAAAGGGAAAAACCTCAAAAGCATATTCTGAAGTGGAAGAAGCCAGTCTGAAAAGGCTACCTACTGTATGGTTCCCAACTACATGATATTCTGGAAAAAGCAAAAACAATAAAAACAGTAAAAAGATCAGTGGTTACCAAGGGTTTGGGGGGTGAGAGAGATGAAAGTAGAACACAGAGGATTTTTAGGGCAATGAAAATATTCTGTATAATACCAAAATGATAGCTACTCATTATGCATTTGGCCAAACCCACCATACAATACACAACACCACAAGTGAATCCTAAATAAACTATCTACTTTTAGGTGATAATGATGTGTCGATGTAGGTTCATCAATTCTAACAAATGTATCACTGTGGTGGGCAATGGTGATACTGGACATTGGCTGTGCATGTGTGAAGGCAGGAGTATAAAGGATATCTCTGTATCTTCCCATCAACTTTTCTATGAACTTACATTTTTCTAAAAAATAAAGTAAAAAAAAAAAACAAACCCAAATAACAAAAAAACAACAAAAAAAACAAACAAAAAAGCCAGGATAATACTGGCTTAAGGATAGGTAGGCAAACCAATGGTGTAAAATGAAGACACCAGAAATGAACCTAACTATCTAGGCCCAACTGCTTTTCAACAAAGGTGCCAACGCCATATGATAGGGAAATAGTTTCTTTAACAAATGGTACTGGTTAACCGGATAACCAAATGCAAAAGAATGATGTTGAACCACTACTTCACTTCATATACAAAAATTAAATCAGTGTGGATCAACAACTCAAATATAAAACTATAAAATCCATAGGAAAAAAACATACAGGTAAATCCTCATGACCTCAAATTTGGCAATGGATTCTTAGATTTAATACCAAAGCACAAGCAACAAATGAAAAAACAGATAAGGTGGATCATCAACATTAAAAACTATTTTACAGCCAAAAACATTATCAAGAATGTGAAAATGAAATCGGTAACATAGGAGAAACATTTGCAAATCATTTATACAATATGGGTTTCATATCCAGAATACATTAAAAAACTGTCACGGGTGCCTACGTGGCACAGTTAGAAGTCTGGCTCTCAGTTTCGGCTCTGGTCCTGATCTCAGGGTCTTTAGATGGAGCCCCATGTCAGGCTCCATGCTCTACATGGAGTCTGCCCAAGACTCTCTCTCCTTTTCCCTCTGCCCCTCCCCCACCCTGAACATGCACCCTCTCTCTCTCTCAAATAAATGAATAAATCTTAAAAAAATTCTCACAATAATAATAATAATATAGTAAATGGACACAGTATTTTAAAAATAATAAAAAAAGGACAACCCAATTTTTTAAATAGCCAAACGACTTGAATAACTATTTCTTAAAAGATACGCCAATAGCCAATAGCCACATGAGCTACACCACTGGTCATCAGAGAAATATAACTGAAACCACAGTAAGATAGCACTCCATACCCAGCAGGGTGTTTTTAATCAAGAAAACAGAAGATAAAAAGTTGGCATGGATGTTGAGAAATAATCATTGCCATATGTTGCTACTGGGAATGTAAAATGGCACAGGTACTTCAGAAAACAGCTGTCAGATCCTCAAAATGCTAAACAGAATTATCAGTTCTATTCTCCTAGCAATTCTACTCCTGGGTATACACCAAAGAGAAATAGACACAGATCCACACAGAAAACTGTATATGAATGCTCATGATACTATTAGTTATAATAGGAAAAAGTACAAATGTCCATCAACATATAAGTGGCCAAACAAATCATAATATATGAACATAAAATAGAAAAGTATTCAATCATAAAAAGGAATGAATTGCTGATATATGCTACAACTTGGAAGAACCTTGAAACCATTATACTAAGTGAAAGAAGTCTGACACTAAGGGGTCATGTATTACAGGATTCTCTTTATATATAACATGTATAATATATTGAGAATATGAAAATCCACAGAAAGCACAGTAAAGGTTACCAGAAGGTGGGAGGCAGGGAGTGGGGAGTGTCTATGTAATAAGTACAGAATGTTTTTATTGGGTGATAAAAAGGTTTTGAAATTAAAGAAAGCTGGTGGTTGCATAATATTCTGAATACACTACCACTAAATCATACACTTTAAAACAGCTAATTATATGTCATGTAAATTTCACTTCAATTAAAAAAGAATGGAACACTTTGGAACAAATTTAATAAAGTGCAAGACCGACAGACTAAAAACTATAAGATAAGATATCACTGAAAGAAAATTAAAGACTTACATAAGTGGAAAGATGTCCTATGTTCACGGACTGAAAATTTTAGTATTTTTGAGATGGCTACCCCAAAAATTGATCCACAGGCCAATCCCTATCAAAATCCCCATTGGCTTTTTTTGGACAGAAGTCAGCAAGCTGATTCTAGAATTCATAGGACATATTTGCAAGTGACTCAGAACAGCCAAAACAATCTTGAAGAAGAGCACAGAGTTAAAGAACTCACAATTTCACAATATTTACAGTAATCAGGATAGTGTGGTACTGGCACAAGGGCAGACATATAAAGGAATGGAATAGAATGGAGAATCTGGAAATAAACTCTTCTCTCTATAATCAACTGTTTTTCAATAATTCTGCCAAGACTAATCAATGGGGGAAAGAAGAGTCTTTTACAACAAGTCTTTGTGACCATGGATTAGGCAGTGCTTTCTTAGAGAGCAAAAGTACAACAAAAGAAAAAAAAAACAGGTAAATTGGACTTCATCAAATTAAAGGCTTTTGTACTTTAAAAAAAGCCATCTAGGAAGGGAAAAGGACAACAGTTTGTCTAATATCCAAGGAAACCTGACAACTCAATAATAGAAGGAAAAATAAGCCAACTCAAAAATGGGCTAACAAGGGGCGCCTGGGTGGCTCAGTCGTTAAGCGTCTGCCTTCGGCTCAGGTCATGATCCCAGGGTCCTGGGATCGAGCCCCGCATCGGGCTCCCCGCTCCGTGGGAAGCCTGCTTCTCCCCCTACCAATCCCTCTGGAATTGGGGCTGTGTTTCTCTCTGTCACAGTATTTTTATCACACACTTTGTATTAAAATCTGGTTTGCATAAACAAAAAGTAAGAACAGCCATTGCCACTCACACAGAGATGCCTTCAGAGAAAATGCAGCCAGTCCACTTACCTTGGGGTGCTATCAGAGTTCTTCCATTCTCCTGACACCAACCAACTGGCTGAACATAAGGGCTATTTACATCACACCTGCAAAACAGGATTCTATTTCAGATCCTACATAGGTCAATGCCGGAGAAAGAATCCAAGAGTAATGACCATTCTAGATACTAAGAGACACCATGGAAGATGTAACTACATAGCTAAAATATTTTGTAGCTAAAAAGAATTAGAAGTAATTTTTAGTACTGTATTTTTGAGGCCAAGTGACCAAACTTCTCTTTTACCTAACTTTCTTGAAATTTAAATACTTTTTAAAAAGTGTTTGACTAGAAACTGAACTGCCAGTGTTATCCCCAAAGAGTGAACGTTTTAATAAGCCTCTCCCACCACCTCTTGCTGGCAGCAAGGGAAAATATTACTAGGCCAGCCCAAAGTTTAACAGGACAGACCAGACTCCACATGCCTCCCATTTCCTCCCTCTCCTTTTCAAAGAACCCAGACCATTCTATCTAAGACACACAGAACAACTAATCCATGCTCTGCTTCTTAAGAAGAAAACAGGGCCCCCTTCATGCACATGAAGAACCGTAGCCTTAGGCAGAGACTTGGCAGTTAATCAGGATATACTGTGAAGAAATGCTACAAAAATTATTTTTGCCATTCCCTCTTCCATAGTTCAGGTTTTTACCCAGAAAACCTTTTATAACTCATGCAATGTTAGGTTAATGGTATCATAGCATACATTTTCTCTGCTCCCCACAGGCTTTCAAATAATTCACTCCATTCTCCCTGTGAATCTTCTCTTTCAAAAATATGACTGGCTGAGTTCAACATTTTTCAGGGAAAAAAAAACAGCTACAAGTTCTTAACTTCCTCTTCATAGAAATGCCTCCCTTACAAACTAGACGCAACACAGCGAAGTGCCCTGACCTGGTCATATTATTTCAGATGAGGCCTCACTAGGTAACCTCTCATGGAGTGGAGAAGTTTCTTGGGCACTTTAATTCAGCAATTCATGTGCAAGAGAAGGTCATGAAAAGTTGGCCACTAAATTCTGGATGTTCATTACTCTAAGAACAGCAAGGACAGGGACAGTACTGGAAAGAAAATAAATTCTTAACACCAAACACGAACACATGAAAATAAAATGCACATTGGTGTCTCACCAGTAATCGTAACTATCATCCCAATTGTCAAAATGCACTAGTAAGCGATCTTCCACAATATCTGCTATGGTTGCCACACACACCAAGGAAGGGTTCTTCCTGTCGACGGCCTCCAGCTTCATTCCAACCTGAAATTCTTTAGGCATGGGCCCATTCTAACACGGCACCAGAGGGAAGACGCACAAAAAGAAACAGGACACCAGAGAGGACTGAGCTACTGTCAAAACTTCTATGTTTAGCATCAGAACAGTCTACAGGCAACACTTACCCTCCAGAATGAAACCAGCAAATGCTAGTACGAATATTCCAACAAACTGTTACGAGCTTAGCATTCATAACAAAAACCCAGGAAACTAGCTTTTACCTTGTACTTTTTCTTTTTTGTTGTGCAGGTAAGTTATATTTCCCTCATCATTATCATTTTCCCTTTTCAGTTCTTACAAGAAATTGTATTAGTTTTAAAATATGATGTTTACTGGATACAGGAGTATCTAATAATTTTCTCTGTTCCCCACAGACTTGAATGGTTTCCAAATACCAGTATTTGGAGAAGTAGTAAAGATAGGCTCTTTAGCGCCAAAATTATCATTTACTTTGATGAGATCTGAAAACAGTGGCTTTCTCAATATTTAAGAAACACATGCACGAATCCATAAATAAACCTATACTTGAAAGAAATCCAAATGCTTTTTTTAGTATCTATACACATTTTTTCATAGTAAAAACCAGTTAAGGCCTATGATTTAAAGTAACATTACAATAACAAAACCCCACTTTTTATACCAGTGTAATTAGCCAGTGTTGGGATCTGGGGACTAGAAAACAGGTTTTTTTTCTACCTCCTAACTGTCTATACTGAACCCTGCTTTTGGTTTTCCTTTAGCACATTCTATCTTTAAAAGCAATTTCC
The DNA here is from genome assembly GCA_028646535.1 of Procyon lotor. NCBI lineage: Eukaryota > Metazoa > Chordata > Mammalia > Carnivora > Procyonidae > Procyon > Procyon lotor. The sequence continues at coordinate 66,962,666 of CM053616.1, forward strand.
CATTTCTATTACTCTCTTTCCTTGATAAAATTCTATGAAACAGACACAGCAGTTGTCTAACACCGATCTCAAGATCAGGGTGAGTGTCCTACAAAGGGACACACAGCCAGCAGGTGGCAGGGCGACACTGGGATTCCCTGCCCCCTTCCCAGGTGTGTGGCCTCACGGTGGGGGGCCCAGGGGATGGCAGGGGCTGCACCTTATTCTCATTCTCTCCTGAAGAGCTGGTAGGTTGCTGGGGACACAGATGGCATAATGAGGGGGCTCTACCCAAATCTTCATACACCCCTTGAATCTGTAGAAAATGTCACATTCTCCTTACACAGAAATCCAACTAGGCTGGGTTTACTCCAAGTCTACGGTATCCACTAGTCTCAAAACACCAAACTAAGTTCAAACGAATAACTTACTGGAAGGAAAAAGAAAAAAAAAACAGTTCCAAAAGGCGTTTTAAATTTTAGCAGGATTCAAATATAAAGTCTTCAACTCTCTGCATCTAAATAAAGTATTTCATGGTACATTTAAAGGGGGGAGAGATACACCTCTAAGAAACTGACAAATTAAGTGAGAAAAAGTCACACGAAGCTAAGGATTCTGAAAAAAATACAACAGAATATCTAGTGAATTTTTAAGAAATTTAAGCTCAAGTAGAAATCTGATTTATACTGAGGAAGAAAATACTTACAGAACTTCTGTTTCTGAATAATTTCTTGGGAGCATTTTGCAATTTGCAGGCCTTCAAGTAATCCATCCAAACAAATTTATCTTTTCTATAACCTAAAAAAAGTATAGATTATTCAAAATACCCACAGGTTTTAACCATGTGCATATTCAATATATTAGCCTTCTTCAGTCTTCTGTCATAAATTCAATGTCCTATAGAAGACCACAAATGATTTAAATTAAAATCTCTAAATTGTTTTAATGTCTTTTAATGTATGAAATTCAAAACTGTTGATGTGATTGCCCATTATGTGTATCGTGCCTTTACAAATTTTTTAAATTCATTAAGATATAGAATTGGTGTGCTGATGGCCTGATGGGAGTCTCATCTCTTAGTGAGGCTTTCCAAAATGGGCAAAGGAAAGAGACAAAAGTTCCTGAGCTCATGGTCACTCCTGAAGAAGCCATGTCACTGAGAACATCAAAGGTCCTGATGATGCAACAATCCAGGGTTCCAGGCACTTGGGGAAATTACAGAAACCCCCTCACACTTAAAAGACCACTTGGCAGCAACAGCTTTCTGCTGCTTACCTTAGTGGGTTTCGCCTTTTATACTGATCCTCTCCTCCGTGTGCCCTAAAGTGGCTCCCAGGGGGTTGGCCCAAACCAGAGGGGCTCAATAAATTGTTTCTGGTTGAGTGTTACACAGAATAAAAGTCAGGCTCCTTGCACAGCACTACACCTCTAACCTCATCTCCCATCTCTTGCCTTTGCCTCTCTGCTCCACCCACATTTGCCCACCTCTATCTGGTGGCCGAAGGCTCCAGTCCCACGGCTGCTCTCTCCGACAGCCCTCTCAGCAGGGGCTTCACTGACCTCCCTCATTCATCCACCTCTCTGTGGGACATCACATTCTCACGCCTTCTTGAGCACAAGCTCTGTCCAGTCGCCCAATCCTGCCACTGCTTGCCTCCCCAGCTTACCTTTGTCTATGACTCATCGGCTCCCCGGGAACAAAAGCCCCATATAGACAGAAATGGCTTATTTTATTCATGGCTCTGTCCCCAGTGCCAGCCCACAGTTAGGGCTCCATAAAGATCGAAAATGAGCCTCTGATCAGCTTTCATGAAATCCAGCAATTTTAGGGATTCTGCGGTTGGTCTCAGGGCGGATCCCCAAAGGACACTGAGTTGGGCAGAAAAATGGCTATACACCGACTCCAGAAGTGCTACCGTCATCCAATACTCTGGCATCCAAGCAGGAGCCCATACCCAGAAGTCTGCCGTGCAAGGAAACGGGCCCATGGGCGTCTCACCTCACTAGCACACACAGCAGATAAAAAAAGCTTCAGTCACATCTGCCAGGCCCAGGTTCCTCTCGTACATAACAAGAGACAGAGACGAGATTTTTGATTCCCATCAAAAGGAAGCGGACAATGAAATCCTCTTCTTTTTCATAGTTACCTCTTTTCCATGATTTTGTTTGAAATAAATGAAATACAGTGAATCAAGTTTCCTCACTACATGGCATCAGTGACTAGATGTAGTTCATTTCAACTGTGACGTAAAATAAGTTTCTTCATTCCTTCTAAGGTTTAATAAACTTTATGTTAAGTCTTAAGATTTTTTTTCTGCCATAGATAATTTATCAGCATATTTGACCTAAGCAGTCACTGATGCTTTTCTTTTTTTTTTTTTTAAGACTTTATTTCTTTGAGAGAGACAAAGATAGCAACAGAGATAGCAAGAGAGAGCAGAGGCAGGTAGGAGAGGGAGAAGCAGACTCCCCGCCAAGTAGGGAGCCTGATGCAGGATTTGATCCCAGGACCCTGGGATCATGACCTGAACCAAAGGCAGATGCTTACCTACTGAGCTACCCAGATGCCTGAGCGTTTTTCTTTAAAAGACATTTATTCATTCCTAAAAATGGTATCCTTGTAGTTTTACTGCTTTTTGGGGATTAAACTTACATTTTGAAAATCAATTCACACCAGGCTCCCTTGTTAGTATTTCATGAAATGTTGTTAAAATAAAACCACCTCTCTTTCCATCCCGGCTTACCCTTAGGGATGTGCAGTTCATGTTTGGTCTTCTCACACCACCCTACTGGATGAATGTCAGGGGAACCAGCATTGGTCCAAAAATCATAGCAGCTTAAATAACCATCAAAGTGAAGTCTGAGGCGGTAACCACACACCTGTAAAATGGAATGTTTACAATCCTTCATTAAGTGTCATGCATTTGAAGGGTACACAAAATTAACAAAATATTCACATATTCTGTCAGTGCCATCGACATAATATGAACCAATCCTTCCATCCAAATGCGCTTGTATTAAAAGGCAAATTTAGAGATGACATCTGAATAAAACAAAATGCTGACAAACACGATCTCTCAAGCACTAAGAATTTTTTTCTGTAAAAAAAATTACCCTTTCACTCAGTCTGGAAATCTGAAGTCAGCTTACATTTCCATCAATTGACTGTTCATTCAGTATCCCTCAAATACTGCTCTTGGAAATCCCATCTTCTGCTGTCCCACGACAGTGTAAGCTAAAGTACAGAGCAAAACCCAAATGGGTATGGCTTCATTTCAACTCTAACATATGGATCCAGCATACTCAATAAAGGAGATAATAAAACGGTGTACAATACATCCTTAAGACATGCTATAAAAGTTTAACAGCTATAATCAATTAGTAAATTAAGTGAATAGGGTTTTTTATGTGAGGTGATTAAAAATATAGAGGTCTTCCATCATTTTAATATGTTTAGTAAATATTACATTTTATAAGCCATTTAGTTTCATCAATGGCTCTTTATGTAATTTTCATAAAATGTTTATATTTACATAAATAGAAAATTCATGTGCATGGATATTTTTCATACACATTTCTCATCGGTTCAACTAAAACTTGAAAAATTATGTCTCTTTTAACAGACAAAGGTAACAGTGTGGCATTCACTGATTGTTATCAACCTCAGATGAAAACTATTTACCAATTTAATCAAGGGTAACCGCTAGTGATGAGGGACTTATTAAAAGTTTAATCTTTACAGAAGGAAAAAAATTCATTAAGAAACATATTTCACCCATCACTGACTAAAATAAATCCATGATGTACTAGAACTTGTTTATAATGGAAAGCACTCAAATTCATTATTTTCTAAAAAATTCTGTCACTGTGCACTCAGCCCAAGACAATAACACCATCTCTTACCTCAGCTACAGAAAGCACACAGAATACAGATGGATGTCGGGGGTCAATGCCTTCTAGTCTCATTCCAACCTGAAAGCCATTTTCATGCTCCGGAAAGGATTGGTCCTATGAAATTTCATGACATAACATTAGCTACTGAAATACCCTCACAGTTTGATATTAAAACACCTGGTGTTGCTATGCATACAATCAAGAACTTACTGTACGGGCTTGGAGGCTCGGTGATACAGCTAAAGATCAATGGCTGCTTTTCTATATTTGGCCCTCAAAAATGGTTTGATCATTTTGATTATTTTATCATTATTTAGGAAACAGTTCATATGAGAAACTACATGTCCTATGAACTCCCCATTTATTCCTTTTGTCCCTTTTTCCTTAATCATTTTCAGGAGCTCTTCCTGTACTCTGGAAACAATCCTTTGTTGATTATAATGATTACCTATTCCCAGTATGTGAGTTGGCTCTTTGCTTTATGATGACTTTGTTGTAGAGAGATTTTATATTAATGTAGTAAAATATGTCAATTATTCCCTGTAGAGTGTGCACATCTAACCTATGAATTCCCTCACAACTCTGAAGTTACGTGGGCATTTCCCTAGTGTTCTTTTAAAACTTCTATTCTTCATATTTAAATCTATAATGCAACTAGAATTAATTTTGTTCTATGGTGTGAGGTAGTATCTATTTTTTTATATGGAAAACAGAGTATTCAACAAAATTTTTTGTATAGTCCATACTTTCATTATCAGCGAAGTTACCTCTGTTATGCCATGTTTCTACATATTTGTGGGTGCACTTCTTCTGGTCTTCCTATTCTGTTCACTGGTGTATTTGCCTATATCATATTGTTTATTTGCTTATGACTCTATGTGGAGAGCAATCTTTATCATATTGAGTTTTCTAATTCAGGAACTTGTTCCCTCTCCATTTAATCTAATCATTTTGTTTGTCCAAGATATTTCTAAAATTTTCAAATCATCATCATGTTATTAAAATTTTCAAAGAGGTTTCAAAAATGCTTTCTTATATTTATTTCTGTGTACCTCTTAATGTTTACTTCTACTGTAAATGGAATCTACTTTGTAATAGACTTTCCAATGTGTTCCCATTTATATTATTTCCTTTAATACTAGCCTTGTTTCCCACAGCCTTGCTAAATTATCATTACTTTTGAGCAGTTTTGAGCAGATTCAGCATTGCTAGTCAATTTGTTCTTAATTGCAAGTAAATTATAAGTATGCTAATAGAAAATGATTAAAATCTAGTTTTATTAGAACAAGAGCTGCTTTTTAATCACTAATTTTATTACTCTTTATTACTGGTTAACATATTAGTGTTTATTTTTATTCTTTTGAAAAAAATCTCTTCATTTGGATACATCAAACCTAAAAGAGAAGCTGCAAGAACAAAATAATACAAAGACCATGCATAGCTTTTGCCTGGATCCCTTTATTGTTAACAGTAGTTGAAACCGGGGCGCCTGGGTGGCTCAGTGGGTTAAAGCCTCTGCCTTCAGCTCAGGTCATGATCTCAGGGTCCTGGGATCGAGCCCCACATCAGGAACCTGCTTCCCCCTCTCCCTCTGCCTGCTTCTCTGCCTACTTGTGATCTCTCTGTGTAAGTAAGTAAATAAATAAATAAATAAAATCTTTAAAAAAAATAGTAGAAACCTCATTTGTTTAATCATTTGTCTATTCTCTCTCTCTCTCATCTGTGCCTGTACACAGATATAAATACAGATATACATATACATCCACATGTACATATGACTGTTTCTGAATCATTTGAGGGCCCTTTACCCTTAAATACTAAATGATTTTCCCTTAAGAGCAGGCAGTGTCTTTCCCTTGAGAATGAGAACATTCTCTTATGTAACAACCAGTTATTTACTTTTTTTATTTATTTTATTTCCATTTACTTCTGGAAATGTAACATTTATAAACTTTTAACTAATCTTCCATTCATATTCCAATGTTTCCAATTTATCCAGCAAGGCACTTTATAACACCTTCCCCCTCCACAAAGGGATTCAGGGTCAGGTATTAAATTTAGTTGATAAGTTTCTTTAGTTTCCCTTAATCTAGAAATTTTTCCATACTATTTCTTCATCTCTTATCAATGTTTTTTTAAGAAAACAGTCTTTCCCCTCCTCCATTTTTTCAAATAAAAAGCTCATCATCCTGGATGTGTCTGATGCTTCCCCATGATTAGATTCAGCTTATGCCTTCTCTGCCAGTACACCACATGGGTGACGATGAGCCCTCAGGATATCCCCTCTGGAGCCACAACATCCACGCACCTTCTCACTAGTGATGTTGATTTTGGTCACATAATTACAGTGTTGCCCAATTCCTTCACTATATAGTTACATACAAGACACACGTATATATACATACACAAACATTTACACATGGATGTATGTATGTGCATACTTAGGTATATTTTACAAATCCTAAATCCAAACCGATATGTCCAATTTCAATCCATCCCCAAAGGGTTCATTCTGCTTTTTCCCATCCATTTTTGTCTTTCTCCTCTAACCAAGTCAACACACTTACTCATATACTAAATCCTATAGCATATCTATTATAATTTCAGGACTATTTTACCTTCACTACTATAACAAACGAATCTACAGAAAGATTTCAGGATTTGTTTGCAATTCTCCCTCCCTACTCTGCTGTCCACAGATGGGGTATGCAGTTAAAAACTGTGTTCATATCCTACTTGGATTCATATTTTTCTCTCTCTTTAGTGCAGTTAAGGTATTCATTTGAAATACGGTTGTGTTCATTGATTTAAATGTGCTTTCAGTTCTTAATGATTTGTTTTTATTTCTTAATATATAGAATGTTAATATCCTTCCAAGAGTTCAAGCTATACAAAAAGGTTCTCAAAGAAGTGTCTCTCCCTTCCATATCCTATCCTTCCCATTCCACCTCTTTAGAGGTGACCAACCTTGCTGTTTTCTGGTCTACCCTTCCAGGGTTTCTTTTTGTAAAAATAAAAAATGTTTTGCCTTATTTTCCCCTCCCTTCTCACACAAAAGGTAGCATACTATATATGCTATTTTGCATGTATCTTTTTTCCTTTCCTAACACCCCCTGGAAACCACTCCATGTTAGGTCACAGCTGTACCCTACTATCCACTCTGTATAAGTATAATAGTTTACTCAACCTTCTTCTACACTTGAGTGTGTGCTTTTTTTATATGAACATGGAATTGTTTTTAAATCTTTATGAATTGGCTTGTAAGATGTCGTTAAGAACATTCACAGATCATTTTAGAAGCTTCCAAGGAAAAACTTGAAGGATGACAAAACCCAAAAATGAAATGGCAAGAATGAATGATTTCTCAGAAATATTTTATTTCTACAAAAATAAATGTCATGTGTGTGTTTAATTCCCCCAGCCTTCCTCTCACATCTCCTCTGTTTCCTAGCAGACTGTATATAACAGGTTTTATGTGACTGCCTCCTGTTCACTGCTTTGAAATTTCTTGGTTAACTTCAAAAGCACTGCACACACATGCATGTGTGTTCACACAGCACTGATAAGAAAGCAAAGGGACAGGAAAGACCACAGGGAATATATCAGTAATGCTGAAAGGAAATTTAAGAAGCTATAAAAACCGAGAGGACGTTTTTCATGTTTCAACAAAACTGAAAGATAGAAAATTGGGGACAGGAAGGAACCAGTATTATATGGAACAGACCATGCCCTCTTTTCACATATGAATGATAAATTCAAGACACTGACAATAATTCACAGCTGAGAGGTAAGATGACCAAAGTTATTCTTGTCAGCATTTTCAGAGGGTTTCTCGAGTAAGACTTGGGAGCTTTAGGTAACACTGCAAGGCTACAACAGTCACAGTTTCTTTGGAGGGTTTCAAATAAAAGACGAAACATTCATTTCAACAATCTGAAAGGCAGTTTCTAGTGAGAAACAGCGCTGTCTTTCATCAGTCTCTTTTCTGTTTAATGGTTTATTCATAGATTTAATTTTTTTTCCTTTCTAAAAATCATGTATTTATGAACACAATTAATAACTGTGCTATAAAATTATTTTTTATGGTGACAAAAGGGAACTGGAATTACACACTAAAGCAAACAATAGTCTGTTAAATTCAGTCATAAAAAATCATAAGGTCTGTACACCTGAAAAAAACATTTAGGGATAAATAAATCCAGAGAGGTGAAGAGACTTTCTCAAGGTCACACAACCTGTTTGGTAGCAGATCGTAACTAAGGACCCAAATCTTCTGAAAGCCGGCCAACTGTTTCTTCCACATTAGAGGACAGATGTGGAAACAGAACAAGCAAAACAAAACCTGGCTCAAGGCCACAGAAGTATTTCCAAGGATACAGCACGTACTCTTGGGTACAGAAGATAGGCTGTTCTGTATCATCATTTTCTTTTCCCAGACATTTTGCAAAATAATGAGAAGAATTATACCAAGTTCTATACCACAGACCAAAAGCAGGTACAGATTACATACTATTACTAAAAAATAAAATGAGTCCGAGCATTAGGAAAACAAAACAAAACAACCTAAACAAAACAAAATGCCATGCCCAGAGAAAAGCAGACAGGCTAACAGCAGAATTCCTTTATGAAGTACAATGCATAAGGCACTCATCACATGTGCGTGCCAGTAGATCTCTGCTCCCAAGTCACAAATGTACCCTATAAACAGTTCTTGGACACTTGGTAGATATCTGTGAGAAATTCTGGACATTCCACTCCCTTTCTCACTGAGCACCTCATTACAAGAACAGAGAAATTAGGCTGGTACTGATTATTTCTGAGCCACTCTGCGGAGACTGCAGAAGGCTGGTGGCCATCAGCACCAGCCGAACAGTAGCTAGATGTGTGTTACAGAGCAGTATCAATCCTCTAAATGGAAGATTCTATCTGCATGCCCACAGGCGTTCTATTTTATTCACAGGCAAGAGTTGGCAGGCAACAATATTTTCCTGATCTTAATTCAGTATCAAGAGAAATGGGAGAAATGAGCCACGCAAGGGAATCACAGCCACTCAAGTACACACTTCTAGCAGGCCATGCAAAGGACCAGTCCAGGATGACAGGCCGCTGATTTCTAAACAGTCACTGGAAGGCTGTCAAAGGGAATGACGTTCATACAAATTTTATGTGCAGATGATGAAGTAAGATTCCTTATAACACCAAAGACTACTGCCATGAGTCCAGTGGTCTTCTTCTCTGGTTTATCTCAGCAACATCTTCAAAAATCTCAAGCTGTCTCCATGTGTATCTCCTAGGCTGAAATGTCACAATTTTAAATGTGACAGGTAAGATCACCAGAAGTCTTATGCAGGCAAACTGGGAGATAGACAGCTTGAGCAGAGAGAAATTAACTCTTAGTCAACACTTGATGGTTTTCTTTACTCAGTGGGGGAAAAAAGAAATCATGTTACTGGTAGCATTTTAAAAAAAAAAATCATTCAAACACTGCCGAAGGGAACATAAAGCAACATGTTCCTAAGAAAATACAACCAAGAGAAGTTACGAAAAGAGAGAGTCCACCTGCCAGGTTTTGAGTGTGGTATTCTTGTTGGCTTAGCGGTTAATAAAATAAAAGGTTCTGAACTTATGTTTGATTAGTATATCTAGGACCTGATCTACCTGAAGATCTACCTGAAGAACCACTAAACACCTGCTATCATAGCCAACAACCTATAATAGGCATAATTATCTCACTAAGCAAAAACGAAGAATAAGGAGTAAGAAACGGGTACAGAGCTGGAGCTAGCCTTTACCAGGCCATATACAGATGGCTTTTATACAATAAGCACGTACATAGCACGTACCTCTGAGCCATATCTTGTTCTAAGCACTTTACAAATACAAACTCATTAAATCGTCAAGAAAGTCCTACGAAGTAGGCATTATGTACATTTTGCAGAGAACGAAACTGCGGCACAAGCAGTTATGTAATGTGCCCGAGACCACAGTATGTATCTGGCTTTAGTGTATGAGTAGTCAGTATAGTAAATCAACACCTTCCCATTCAATGACCAGACTTCAACATTTTTAAACCTTTATAATTAAAGCTTAGAATGAGTTTAAAAAAAAAAAAACACTAAAGTTGGTGGTCTGAATATGTGCTATCCGACCACTAAATGATCCCCCAATGCCATATGAGAACTTAATAGAGTAAAGATGGCATTTTAAGTCAGGAGAATAAAGATAAAGGTCATTAGGACACATGCACATGACTACCCTTTGGGGAGAATGACTCAATTATATGCCTACCACAACAATGTATGTAAAAATAATTTTAGATGGAGAGAAAATAGTCACAACACAATGGAAGACAGTGTAGCTATTACAAAAGCAAGACCAGGGCACCTGGCAACTCTTGATCTTGGGTTGTGAGTTCAAGCCCCACTTTGGGAGTAGAGTTGACTTAAAAATAAAATCTTAAAAAAAAAAAAAAAAAAAAAAGCAAGACATAGGTCTCAATCAGCTGAAGGTGTCACAATAGCCGTGACGTACTGACAAATATGAAGCAAGGACTAGATGAGTAAAACACAATTATTTAGACTAGCATCCTTCATCTATCCACATAACTACATATACACAGACATGGAAGTATACATGTCCAATTATTTTGAGTGGTTCACCTCTAGAGAGGTACCAACAAGGGGAAAGCCTTTTACTTTTATACTATTCTGTCTTGATAGGCTTTTTAAATGGCATTGTAATTTAAAAATCAGCACATATACACACACACACACACAATTAAGTGATGATGATGCTAGGCAAGAAGACAGGACACAGGTCACAAGAAGACTTATATAAGGTCTTATTAAGGACCTTTCAGTTTATTCGTAGTTGATGAAATACTAGCAAAAGCTTTTAAGCAGAGAGGAGAAAAAAAAGTTCTTCCTTCTATAAAGATCTTATTAGTGGCAGTGTAGAGAATTAATTTAAAAAATAGCAAGACTAGAAATAGGGAAGATGGTTAAGGAGGTTTTTAGCATCTACCAATAATTGAGAATTTGCCATGTGCCATGTATAGTATCTAACTCAGCTCACTGAAGCCTTAAAACCCCCTACATTGGAACCCTGCAATCCCCATGTCGCATCTGAGGCTCAGGGACATTCACAAATATCCTACTTGCATAGCTAGTCTGTAAAAAAAACTGGAATGAGAATTCAAACCCTGGTCTGTGTGCTTCACTGCAAAGTTACATTCCATTCCAGAGCACGGCAGGGGCCTGGAAAAGTGTCGAAGAGGACCACGACCAATGTGAAGGCAGAGCTGGGAACAGGTGGGAGGGGCAGACTCAGTACCTACAGAGGAGGCAAGACAGGGAGTACCTGAAGACTGGCTGGATGCAGAGGATGAAGAAGGCAGAGAATTTTATTTTTATTTTTAGATTATTTATTCATTTATTTGAAAGAGAGAGACACAGTGGGAGAGGGAGAAGCAGGCTTCCCGCTGAGCAGGGAGCCTGATGCGGGGCTTGATCCCAGGATCCTGGGATCATGACCTGAGCCAAAGGCAGATATTTAATGACTAAGCCCGCCAGGTGCCCCAAGGCATGGAGTTTTAAAATGACGCCCAGGTTTCAGGCTTGGAAGAAATACCCAGATTTTCCATAATGTGTTAATTTTTACTTTTATAATGTTATCAATACCAACTGATACCTTCAAGGACTCTACAGACAGCTCGTGAACAATGGCATTTTTGTACATACTTTTCAATTCCAAATTCCTAGTACATTACTATAGCTTCAACATTCCCCCAGGTACAGTATCTTGCAATGAATCTTTCATCTTAAAAGTCTATTCACTGCAAATACTGACAGGCTATGAAACTCCTTCCTTGCTTTCTCCTCTGGGAGCTTTATGATTTTCACCTGGGCTAACAATGGAACCTCCCAGGAATATAAGAATCCCTCCTGGCTTTCTCTTGTTTCAATCACAGAGAAGATGGAGACTTTGAATACATCCGTATCTACAGATGTATAGAGATATAGATACATACACACACACACACACGCACTCACAGCCTACAGTCCCATATGTATACATATTATTTTTCTATTCTTGTTTAAACTACAGCTTAATGTAGTTTTTTTTAATGTTGGGGCAGAGGGGCCCCTAGTTTCGATGGTAGAGCAAGAGTGGCATCTATGATGTCTTCTGGGATTCTAGAAACCTCCTAAATTTTAAAATTTTGTGTGCGAATGGATCTAAGCACTTCTCTAAGGAGATTACCAATATCTTTCATTAGATGTTCAAAAGGGTCTAATACCTAAAAAAAGATTAAGAGCCACATGGCTGTCCTTTAAGGGAATCTGTCACTAATCAATCCCCTGACTACACAACATATTTCGGAGTCTTCACCAAGCAGGCCCGAGAGGTTCCTGCGGCTGTTCCTCATGGACATACAGGCCAGGCAACAAGGCATGCTTCAGATCCTGCTTTTTCAAACTGATGCCTTTTTTTTTGCCATCTATTTGTTAGGCTAATGGGGAAAAATCATCACCTACATAATTAAATATAACTTGCTGCAAGGCTTCAGTTAGGGCGGCAGTGAAGGATGGCTGGTTGTGTATTTTTAAACTCTCATTTTAGAGACTACTTCCTTGTTATTTTGAACATTTTTCATAGGATAATTCTGTATCCCTAACTCTTGCCAAGATTACACCAAGCAGCATTCTACAAAAAGAGAACAGAGAACTCATGGCACAACAAAAGTATTCTCTAGAAGCTAGTGGATGCAATTCCTCCTGCTTTATTGTGAATCTACTATAATCTCAGATGCAAACATTCTCATTTCCCCAGAACTATCGAACTTATTGGCAATAAGTAGTTTGAGGGATGTGTGTGTGTGTGTGTGTGTGTGTGTGTGTGTGTGTGTGCGCGCGCGCGCGCAGGCACCCTGACCTACCCACTGACTGAATTACAGTCTCAGAAACAAAAAGAAAGCACACAGCAGAGTGGGTGGAATACTGTTAGATTTAGGCAGCTTTACACCAACAAAGATCTTTATGAACAAAGAGAAAGAACCCACACAGTATAAAATAAAGGACTGCCTAGAGAGAACTTTTGAAAATAACTTCTCAAGTTGTCTGATAATTCACTGGCCAACATGAGTAGATTCCACAAATCTCTGAGGGTAGTGTCTAAAGCAACAAGCCCACATATTTTTTTCCCTAAGTGACTAAACTCAGGGTAAGAAGACAAAGATATTTCTAATATAAATTTGCTTCAACTGTAGGAGAAGAACTGTGGAAACTGTCTACTCTTAATTCTGAATACCACTATTTTCTTCTTTTCATTTCTCTTCCTCTGAACAACTCGGACATGACATTCGGCTTCCAGCTGGCACTGCAGATAAGCAGCCTTCACAGGGGCTCTAGGCTCCCCCCATTCCCAAGCAGGAGAAAGCAACCCTGATTGGACTGTCCAGTCTCACTACTTCAGATCTGCTCAACTATTTCCCAGGCTTCTGGCACTTTCTGAATCCCACTACTACAGAGAAGTGGATTCTAAGAATAGGAAAAATATCTGAGCTGCAAGATCAGGATGTATCTTCAGTTTTGCCCCAGAACTTATAGCTTTAGAGAACATGAAAAATGAACATGAATGAGAATTCCCTCTGTTCTTCAGAGCGCCAGCCATTAATCAGCTTAAATGACTTCACGTAGCGAGACTACAGTCTAGTTTTAAAACACACTTCTTTCTCTGCCAAATATGCCTTGGGATTTAGGCCCCAATCAAACATGTGAATATAATACACACAGTATTTTTTTTTTTTTTTTTTTTTACAAAGTGTGCTCTTTCCCAGGAGAACTCTTAAATATCAATGAAGTTATCTCAAAACTGGGGGCAGCAAAATACATATAGAAGGCAAAAACAAATAGGAAAACAAACAAGGACACACTTTAAGTAAATAAAAAGAGGATAGAGAACGAGGCTATAATCTAATTCTAAGCACAGCAGAATTCATAATACAATGAGATGTTTCATTTTCACTTAAACTACTAAAAAACCCATACATTTTCATCATGTGGCTAATGATTAATATTTCAAGTATCATCTAAGATGGATCTACATGAGAACTGTGACAGTGTTCTCAGTGATTATCAAGTAATTTGGAAGCATGTTCAAAGCATAAAAACCTGACATCTGACTGAAGTGTTTGGGTCGGAAAGGTCCTACTCGTCTGAAATCGGTCTACAGGGGGTTATAACAAATATGAATTTTCATGGCAGCATCTTTCTGCACCTGCAATGCTAAACACCAATCCAGACTTTATCAAAAACAAAACACAAACACGGATCTTTCAGATTCTACTTCATGTACTGGCATATTTTAAAAAATAGATGTTTAAAAATATAATTCAGGTCTGGGTACAGAAGTTAAATTTAGACACAGCGTGTAAGCTCTTGCAGTCGGACTTCACAAGGCAGGCTGAGGGAGAGCAGGAGTGTGTTCAAATAAAGCTGTCATACCTCGGGCAATTGGGCATTAAAGCAGGAAGATGTCTTTGTTCCCCAACCACTCCCAACCCTTCCCAGATGAACCCGCGCCCCATCATCCTACAGATGGCTACAATTTCCTCATCTGGACACAAAGTATTTCTTTCCCAAATCATAAGAGCTTACTACAGATTTTAAGAGAGGTGGAGGGACAGTACGATACAAGAACGTGTTAAGGAGTGTCCGAGATAAAGATGCCATGGAAGAAAGCAGGGGGAGGAAAAGCAGAAATGCAAAGTTGACATGATTTTGCCTTTTTTCAGGAGGCAGAGGAGAGCAACTGAGGAGACATTTCTGTTCCCCTCACGAAGGCAAGAGGACCGGCATCACAGTGAGCGCAGAAGGTGCGGAATGGCAGCATCCGCCAACGGCCACCTCTGCGGTTTCAGACGAAACTCCAGCGACTCGTGGATTTCAGACTGGACACTCGCCCTGATGCGCAGGAGATCAGGAGACTGAGCTCGAGCATCTCAGTTGGGAGGCCATGCTTCACGGGGAGCAGCCACGAGCACTGCTGTGGTCGAAGGGAGGCCGGTCCCGGTGAGGATATGGTCCCGGGACACCGGGTCCTGGCTGGGGCTCTGAATGAATAGTGTTGGGAAGGGCAGGCTCTGGGGACAACAAAGGACTAGAATCTGACACGTGTCATCTTAAGACTTCTTGCATCTAATAAAGTGAACGACGTGTCAGGCACCATATTGGGCTAAATGCTGTGTATACATTTTACGTAATTCTTCAACATCTCTAAGCGAGTGATAG
This sequence comes from Procyon lotor, assembly GCA_028646535.1. Lineage (NCBI taxonomy): Eukaryota > Metazoa > Chordata > Mammalia > Carnivora > Procyonidae > Procyon > Procyon lotor. Next base: position 66,977,830 of record CM053616.1, read on the forward strand.
AATCAGCCGCTTTCAGTTAAAAACTAAGAGTCAGAGAAATGCATCACAGAGTCCTTCTATAAAACGAAAGGAAAGAAATTGAGAGGGCTTAATGAGGTAGCACATGTACCAGCACCCAGCCAATAAAAAGATGCTCCAAGGTGCGCCTCTCCCAGAGAATCACAAAGCAGAGAGGAATTTAAAAAGGAAAGAAACCCAGTCTTCACAGAGATTACAGCTCTACCCAGAGGCAACACACACCACGAATAATCACACAGAATGAGGAGGAAGGAGGACCAACAGAAAGGTCTAGGATTTTAAAAACTCCACTGAATCGAGGTGGAGGTCAAGTTAAGGGGGTAGATAAGATGCCCCAGGGGCCATACACAATGGGGCCCTAAGACCAAGGCACAGGAGAAGAGGATTTTCGGAAGTGCCTGGCAAGGAGTGGCAAACAAAAGCAGCAGCTAACAGAGGGCAGCACCCTGGAGCAGAGGGAGTGTGAGCCAAGGCCTGATGGGTGTGGCTTTGGAATCAGGGTAGGGGGTGGGAGGAGCAATTCCGTGGGCAGTCTCAAGTCATGGTGGGAGTAAAGGCCAGGATGCAGAGTTGGAGGAGAAAAGGTTAGAAAATGAAGAAAAGAGAAAATGCAGGCCAACATTTCAAGAAGCTAGAGCAGACTAAGGGGATGAGCTATTAAAGGAAGTGCAGGACCAAGGGCCAGTATGCTTTCTTAAAGATAGGACGGACAGGTGTGTTGATGTTCCAGACACAGACACTTGGAAGAGAAACAAACTTGCAAGCAGGACATGAGATGACTGATGGGTCACCAATCAATTCTCTCTAGAAAAGGAGAAATGGGAAGGCTCCGGAGTGTAGGTAAAGGGACAAGGGTACTTCTCCCAGTTCAACTGGGGAAAGAGGTCTGAGTAGGTGTGAGTGAAGGTCTGTGGCAGGGAGTGGAGGGAGGTCAAACTGCATCCATCAAGGGAGTGACACCTCCTGCTGGTAGCGAGGGCAGAGGCCTGAGAGAAGTGCCTTCTTGGGGAGCAGGGAGGGCTCAGACTGATGGCCAGAAGGACGGCCAGGCACTGCCCTCTTAGCAGAGACTGTCAGTCTACAGTGCCATCAAGCTGCGAGGCTTTGTGCTTCTTCTCTAGCGGGCTTGGCAGCTTACTTAAGTACAGAAGTTAGAAGGCACACGTGATTCATCTGGAGCCGAGATTTTGGCAGGCATCTATGGTGAGAGGGGGACAGGGGACAGGCAGTTAAATCCTGGCAGGAGAATGGCTGAAATGATGGAACCAGGGGGCCCAGCCTGGCCAAGGGAAGATGTGAAGCCAGAAGGAAGAAAAGGACAAATTCAACAACCACAAGTGGTTTTTTTTTTTTTCTAAAGATTTTTTATTTTATTTATTTGACAGATCAAGAGAGAGATCACAAGTAGGCAGAGAGGCAGGCGGGGGGGGGGGGGGAAGCAGGCTCCCTGCTGAGCAGAGAGCCCGATGTGGGGCTCGATCCCAGGACCCTGAGATCATGAGCTGAGCCAAAGGCAGAGGCTTTAACCCACTGAGCCACCCAGGCACCCCAACAACCACAAGCCTTTATTAAATGGAAAACTGGTACTATGAGAATAAGAGAGAGGAGCTGCAAGGACAGTGGATGGGATCAGACAGTGGAATTTAAAGTTCCACACTGCAGGAGAGGTCCTGTTCTGATTGATGCAAGGGTGGCAGGGAGGTGGACAGGAGGGTCTGGCATGTGAGGTACTGGGTGGCTCATGTGGGCAAAGGATGTCCCAGGGGGAGCAGGAGACCTGGGCAAGAGCAGAGGGGAAGGCCGAGGAGGGCAGCACATGGGTGCTCACATGTACAATCCGATGAAGTAACAAGAGTGGAAACCGTAGGGAGGAGACAGCATAAACCTCAAGGGAGGGAGGGTTGGGTGCAGAGTGACAAAATACTAGGGAGCAGCAGGAGGCGGCTCATGGTGGAGATCTGAGCCTGAGGGCTGTAGCAGTGTGTGTGTGCGCACTCTCAGGAAGCACAGGTTACATCGAAGCAGCAGTGCGTGCAGGCCGGAGGAAGGAGGGACGGACGTGTTGGGCTATTAAAGATGGTGCATCATTTGTGGGTTGTTAAAGATTTCGTTATGTACTTATTTGAGAGAGAGAGAGAATGAGTGGTGGTAGGGGTCGAGAGAATCTCAAGCAGACTCTGCGCCAAGCACAGAGCCTCATGCAGGACTCGATCTCACAGCCCTAAGATCATGACCTGAACCAAAATCAAGAGTCGGATGCTTAACCAGCTGAGCCACGCAGGCGCCCCAGTACATCACCTGTTTTGACACAGGGGGTGCTACAGCGGTCACAGGAGAATGACAGGAGGGAGCCAGCCACGAGAAGTCACTCAGGCCGGGGGCAGGGACAGGTCAGCACAGGAACGGAAAGGAGATGGTGCCTGTCATCAGTGGCTTCCAAAAAGAGTCATGTCCTTATCCCTGAACCTGTGAATACGGTATGTTATGTGGCGAAAGGGATTTTCCAGATGTGATTAAGTGGACCATCTCGAGATGGAGAGGTTATCCTGGACCATCCAGGTGGGCCCAATGGTATCACAAGTGTCCTTGCAGGAGGGAGGCCAAAGGACCAGAGAAGGAGAAGTGACCATGGGAACAGGTTGGAATGATACGGTCCCACAAGCTAAGAAATGCAGGCAGCCTTCAGAAGCTACAAAAGCCAAGGAAACAGATTCTCCCCTACAGCCTGCAGAAGGAATGTAACTGTGCTAACCCATTTTAGACTTCTGGCTTCCTGAAATGTAAGATAATAAATTTGTATTATACTAAGCCACTAAGCTCATGGCAATTAGTTACAAGTGCAAAAAAAAAAAAAAAAAAAAAAAAGAGAAAGAGAGAGAGAGAGAGAAACAACCCCCTTGCTACATAAAATTCAAACTACAACTATATACTACACTATGAAAGACACACAGAGAAGTCCAAGAGTTTTAGCTTTTCCATGACGACTTTCATCTTGTTCTGAAATACCAATCATTTTAAAATATTCAAGTGTCCCTGACCTGCAGGAGTCCAGGCACATAGTGAGCCTATCTGCTCGGCCATCGAACACCGGCTGGTGAGACAGGAACATCTGCTGGGCATAAAAAGCAGAGCTTTCTGGGCCAGTGACTAAGGACAACCAGGATGTGTGGTTTGTGGGACAAGGATGGTTTAGGGCGAGAGAGGGCTATGCTCCCTCAGTCAGACCTGCCCCCAGAATGCTGGGACAGGTGCAGGTGGGGTCCCTTTGGCTCATGGCCAGACAACCTGAGGAACAGCACCTGCCTTCCTGCTGCTCCTAAACTGCTCCCAAGCCTCACTCCCACCAGCAGGAGCCAGGCAGACAGAGGTCGCCAAATCCACAGGTCAGAATGCACAGGCTGGGACAGCTTCCCCAGGGGCAATGGTCTTAGAGGGACAGGGACCTAGGTAGTTCAGAGAACAAGAAGAGACACAGAGGCCTCCCGTGTGGAAAAAGGCTCTGAACAGCAGCAGGCTGACCAGCATGGAAGAAACTGTTTATGTGCATCTGCAGATGAGGCCAGACTGTGGGGACTGGGATTCCAGGCTGGCAAAGCTAAAATTGTGATGGGCAACAGAGTGGGAAGAATGCTTCAGGGAGATGTAGTGGACGGTTAGATGACTGGCAAGGAGAGATGAGAGAAAAGTTTCAGAACCAACTTCAAAACCAAAGGAAAAAATGTTTAAAGTTTGAATCAAATCAAGGTAGGCACATTTCACCAGTAATGAAGAGAAAATGTTTTTATATTTTCTGTCAACAAAAGGTGTTTATATCCTTGTACACTCACTATCCCAGATGGTGAAATAAACCATAAATTATAAAACACTTTACTTTGTCTTGTACAAAAAGAAATTCAAAATAGGCCTAGAGATATGCAAAAGTCTTGTGTGCAAATAAAATAAGCATACTCTTAAAATGCACACACAAATATATACACAAACAGTTTCTTTGTAGAATAAATGTCTGATTTGCACGATCGTGTGTGTGTCACTGGTACACCACTGAAAACTTGAATATTGGGGTGCAAAGGACATATTACAAGTAAAGCAATACTTAATATCTTTTTAATAGTTTTCCAATCAGGATATGCAAATGGTTTCATTTTATTTCCAACATTTCAGTGTCTTGAAAAGTTCCATCTCAGCAGGCTGACCTGAACACATTATAATATTTACACAATTAAAACAGACAGTAAGAGTCAAGAGCACAACGTTACTCCAAAACTGAGTTCAATCTGATCATCTTTCTCTGAAGACTGGCCTGACCTACCTGCCTTTTTTATTCTACTGAAAGCTATTTTCATTTATAAACCACATCACTTCATCTCAGAACATCAGTGTCCAGTCAGAGTAACACTGCATTGGAACTCGAGCACCCTCAGTCATCGGGACAAATCAGACCTAGTAACCGGCAAGCTGCTCCCTCAGTCAGAGTAACACCGCATGGGAACGCGAGCACCCTCAGTCATTGGGACAAATCAGACCTAGTAACCCGAAGCTGCTCCCTCAGTCAGAGTAACACTACATGGGAACGCGAGCACCCTCAGTCATCGGGACAAATCAGACCTAGTAACTGGCAAGCTGCTCCCTCCTCGCTCAGGCCTGGAGGAGATGCCACCTCTTCTCACAACACCTGGCTCATTACTTGCACGCTCCACTGACAATGAATATTCTACCTCACTCCACTGTCACGTCTTCAGGCATATCTTCTATCTCAAGAGACGGCAAGATTTTAAGCAACCATGTCATAAACCCCTTAGTGTTTCAGTCCATATATTACACGGAGCTTTGTACAGATAGAGCCTCAAAAACGTGAGTAGCTTGACTGTTAAATTCTGAGTGAAGACAAAGGCATGCCTACAGGTCAGACACGTCCACTTCCTCACATGCTCATACTTTATGCTCACTTTCAGAGTTGACAAAAATTAGAGTCCACAAGGTTGAGAAAGTCATATTTTAAAGTCACACGATTAGCCAAGGAATCCTCAAAGACCGCAGTCCCTGCTCATTGCACATCTCTCCTCTGTGGACAGAGTCACAGATTCTACTTACACCGTCGAGAGGGAACCCACCCCTGCCTCCACAACGCCATGTTTCCCCTCACTTAGTGCTCACCAGTACCTCTCTTATCAGATCTCTATAAAGTCACGGGAGAAAGTTCTATGACCCATAACCTACTATTACACAAATCCCAATGTTGAAATAGGGATTTATTTCAGGAACAGAACTCTCATATTTGCCCCCTTGGTGGTTTTTTAGTTATTACTAGGTCACAAGGGAAAATCTGGGGAAGAAATTTTCTGTTCTGCAGGTGTTCTTGCACTAGTTGATAGACCTTGAAGTGTCCTAGAGGAGAAACCGAGAAACCGTGTGAATCCACTCACTAGCTGAGCTGAGGGAAGAATGCAGGCATTGGCCAGAACCTGATGGCTCTCTGCCATCAGCCCAAACCTGTCCTGCTCCGAAAACTAAAGCCCATTTCAGTCAAACACACTAAAAAGTGGTTTAATTCTCAATGGAGGGAAGAGAGGACCCCAGTCAGGGGACCCATAGGGGTCTGATTCCTAAGACCCTACATCACTCGTGGCCAATTTTGCTACAGCAAAGTCCTGACTTCAATCACTGACTGGTCCTACATTTTTGTAGGGTGTAGGGTGTAGGTCCCTGGTGGCCTTGAGACCCTATGGCATCCATGGCCAGCCACTGGGTCACTGGGTCACAAGCCTGGCCAACATCCTGTGGTTGAACCTTGCACCATGGGGCCAGCTGGACTACATCTGCCCTTTGGGCTCACAGCTTCTGACAAGCCTTAGCTGGGTCTGGGGCCAGCCCACTCCACTCTCTGACCTGTAGTGACCACACAGCATGAGCACAAGATGGGCCCAGGGGTGGAGAGAAAGGGAAACTCCAGATTGCCCTGGATCACCCCAGTCAGAGCCTGCTCTCTTTAAGGACCTTCCATGCTCAGAAGTGAAAAGAGTTTACGCAGAAATCGTTCAACATTGTTCATGAGCACAGTGAGAACAGAGACTGTGAGGAAACATGAAAGAGGAGAAGATATCCCTTACTTAGGGAACTTACCCTAAATCTCATCAAGCGACAGTCTCATCAGGAGTCAGCAGAGACTTCACAGGACCTACTAGTTACTACCACCTCCGACCTCCATCCCACACACAGAAGCCCGAGGAGGTTCTCAAGCTCCAGGGTGCCAGGCCTCACCCGCTGAGGTTCTAATTTAGCAGGTTTCGGGAATACCCATACATGTGGGTTTTCCAAAGCTCCATAAAGGCATCCAAGGTGAAGACTGGGTTGAAAACAAAATACTTAGTATTTCTTAAATGGGAGCTGCCAGCACTTTGTTTCTCTTTCCCTTTTTGCTTCATTTCCTCCACCATTCTATTGCCATGGCCAGGACTAAAATTGTTAGCCCTTTTGGGGCACTTGGGTGGCTCAGTTAGTTGAGCACCTGATTCTTGGTTTCAGCTCAGGTCCTGATCTTGGGGTCCTGATGAGATCAAGCCCTGTGTCAGATTCAGTGCTCAGTGGGGAGTCTGTCTGCTTGAGATTCTCTCTCCCTCTCTTTCTGCCCCTCCCAGCTATACACACTCTCTAAAACAATTAATTTTTAAAAATATTGCTAGCCCTTTTGTATAATAAAAAGTATTAAATGTAACTGAACAAAATGTCATGAAAAGTAAAGCAAATAAAAAGCATTAGCTTCTCATTGCTGGTTAAAATGCAATAAAATGATGAAATCTAATGCAATTTTTTTACATAAATTCCCCCGAAATGTTGAAAACACAGACCAAGAAGAATAGAAAGCATAGCAAAAGACTTGGTACCTTGGGTGAAGATGATTGTCCTCAAGTCAACACACCCTACCCCCGTGCCAAAGGTCACCTGGTCAAGCAAGCCCACACGGGCTTCTCTGGACATTGTTAGCATCAGGCAGAACATGATTTCAGGGTTTCACTGTCTCCTCCAACATGTTTCCTGACCCACCACTTCCACACAACACATCGAAACAGATCCCTCGAACCTGACCCTTGGGTGGTCCTGTGCAAATAATATCTGCTAATACAAAGAAAGATTATGTGCCCATTGTATCCAATGCCCTCATCCTCCAACAACCCCAAGAGGTAGGTATGGTCATTTCCTTACATTACAGACAAGGAGACTGAAGCACAGAGAGACTGAATGACTTGCTCAAGGTCACAGAGCTGGAAGGGAGTAGCACTGGGTTTCGGGAGCACACACTCTGAATCACTAAGGCTTCCATTAGCTTTGTTATGTTATTTTCCAGTAAAACCTACAAATCAAATCAGTTGGGTGTTCTGTGTAGGCCAATGATTTCCTTTTAATACTTCTCCTAAGTGTCCATTCCTTGCCAAAACATAAGACTGTTAATGGTTCACCTTGGAAAACAGCTCAACGGGTGCTGCTATAGCCTTCTGCTCTGTCAAGTACTGTTCCCACGACCATGCTTCCTGTGCAGCCACTGAAGAGACTGGAAAAGAAAACACAGTGACTTTTCTTAAAGCAGTTAGTAACAAAAACAGTATCTAATTGAAGATAAACTCAACAACAAGCAGCTGATTCATCAAATAGGTAATCAGGACACTTAGCAACTAATAAAAACCTTTTCCCTCACTTTCCATGAGCATTTAGTAAAATCATTGAACGAGTCCATATGCAGCTTCTCCTGTTTTAAAACAAGCCCATGAAAATATCCCCCTCTCCAAGAAGACCACTGATAAACACTTAAAATGGGTAGTTTCTTACTCCTCTCAAAGAGAAAACAGGTACCGGTTTTCTAAACCATGAGTCAGTTCATTTTAAGGTAAATGACCTGCAAATATCTGTATAATCTCCTTTCGCTTTCATACCTCTTTTCGGGATGAATGTCAATTGGTGCAACCTGTTAGAAGGCAATGTGGAAACATATGTCAAGAGCCTTAAAAATTATTCATACATAATTTTGAACTAGTAATTGTGCTTCCAGGAATTTGTCTTAATGCGATTACAGTGAATGTGCCCAAGGGGCAAACACAAAAGTTTCTATCCTAGAACTCCTCATAATAATGAAACATTGTAAACAAACTACTGGTCTAACAAGAAAGAGTTAATTAAATGTACTATACAGATGTGTCATTTTAATAATAGGCTGTAAAATTACATTACAGAAGATTAATGGCAGAGAAAGACTATGTTAATGATACACTACTAGTGGAAAAAAACAGCAGTTTAGAAAACAAAATGATCCTCTTTGGTAAAATACATAATCGAAATGTGAAAGACTAAAATTATGTAAATCAAAATCTTAAGTGAAGTCATTTTTAGCTGCCGGGATTATGTCTTCTTCCCAATTTTCTCTGCACTTTATTTTTCTTTTTTCCAAATTTTCTAAATCAATAGCTATCCTTATTCAATAAAAATATCATTTTTAAATAATAAAAATCTGAAAATGATTGATAATTGTTTTAAGTTTACACTTCGATGTCCCAGTAATTCCCTCTCTAGGATTAACGTGTTAAGTAGTCATGATAAAAGTTGATACTAAAAATATACATCAGAACATTAAAACAAAAATACAAAATAATATTAATATGAGAAAAAGGTCAAAAAGACTATAATACATGTACATAATATCCATAGGCACATATATACCTGTAATTTTGAAGTTATTGAAAACTATATTTTTTAAGTAACGAAATATCTTGAGAATTTTCTAGGTTAAGTAAAATCAACATAAGGACCTAAAATATAGAACAGATTATATTACCCTAAATTTTAAAATATACATTTTTACATACATTGAGACCTTCACTTAATACAACATATTTATAAAGCACCTTCTTTGTGCAAGGCTAAAGTACTATGCATAGATATTTTGTCCACACATACAAACACACATGCATAGAAAAAGCAATTGAAAAGGAACAGCAAACTAAAAGTTCGATTTTGTGCTCCGCAGCTCCGTGGCTGCTGGGACAATTCGCAGATGTGTACCCTGGGGTAAATAATACATTATATGTTAACAAAAAAAATAAAATAAAATATAAAATATAAAAAAGGAACAGCAAAATATTAATAGTGGCTATATGTGGATAGTAGGATTAATGTAAATATTCTTTCTTTGTTACTTTCTACCATTTTAAAATTCTCTACAAGTATTAGTACGATACACACACACACACACTCTCACTCACTCACAAACACATACTCATATATACACATCCTGGAGAAGACTGGTCAAAAAGCACTATGTGAGTTTTAACATTTATCTTGCCGTAAAATGTTCCTGAAGAAGGTACAGATGGTGAAAGGTCAAAACTGCATGAGCATTGGTAGTGACAGGTGGTAAGATGCACTTCTAAGTCAAACATTTGACTCTCAATAAAGCAACCTGATGTGATAACAAACATAAAAATCTATAAATTGTATAGGAAGAATTTATGTAGACTTCTAATCATTTAAAAAACATTTGATGAGCTTAATATGACAAGTGTGCTGTCCATTGAAATAGAAATATAACCCAATCCCTGATCCAGTAGATGAAAAATAAACAAATGATATATACTACTTATCCTTTTATATACACGTATATATAATTGACCAAAAGGGAATAATTTAAGCTCAGATTATAAATAAAAATCGTATCAATTTAGAGTTTAGAAACAGAGTATATACATTAGTATTTATTATTTATCAGTCACAGCACACTAACATATTCTTGCTAAGAAATACTAAAGCATATTGAAAAGCACTTTAATCACCAAATAAGGCTAACAGAATTGTCGTAAATTGCTTTTCTTTGAAAATAATGAGACATCATAACGTGATTTCCATCAAGGAGCTTACAGTCTGTTCAACCATTATAGCACTTACAGATTTACTGCCATTTCTACCACAGTATGAGATATTTTTCCTAAATAGAAAAAGCAATTTGACAAACCCTGAAGATTCCCTAGTAAGATTATTCAACATCCCTATTTTCACATAAGCATTTTAGTACATTACAATTATATGCTTTACAAAAAAAATTACAGCAGTGTTGTCTTTAAAGCAAATATAGATACCTCATTTTCAACATCTGTGTTCTTAAAAAGATTGTGTGTAATTTCTCAATTTAATCATGTTTCCCATTGTTATATATCATTTCACCAGAAGTAAGTCATATCTACGATCATCTCTTATGATCATGTAAGTCTGTAAAACCCTTTGAAGTTTTATCAGAAAAAGAAAACATGATATCAAAAACAAGAATTTTCCAGGGATTCAGTATTTCTGTAAAGCAAGACAACTAGTTAGCAACATGGTACCAGCCAGTGAGACAAGGAAATACCACTTTCCTCTACTCCTGGGGCCACACACAGGCCTTGAGTCATCACTGACTCTAGGAGGACTCCTACCAGCTGAAAGGAGCCAGTTTGCTTATTTAGAATTGGGATGTAAACTCCTAAAAAGAAAGGATCTCGCTGATCTTGTCTATGATTGTATCCTTGGAGCTATAACCATGCCTGGCCATAAGTATTTGTTTAATGAATTAAAGGAAAGGAAGGCAGGTGAGATAATAATTCTGGCTTTTAAAGTGAATTCAAAGATAATCTATTTTGACCAACTCGTTGTTCAATTTCCTGGAGAGAAGGAACCAGTTATGAACAGCACTGCTTCAGGCACTGAATTGACTTTCTTTTTTATGCAATTTTCTTGAATGTTCTACGGATACGACATTCATTTCACAGAGTATTAGATAGGCACACAGGTTTGTAAATTTTAAATTCCACTTCTTTTCACTACACATGGCGGCTACAGCAAAGCATTCCAATTATTACTCTTCTGCCACACATTACTAATATACAACATGTATTTGACTATACGTGACCTGTCACTTAATGTGCACCTACTTTATGCCAGGTACCAAATTACAGGGTGTGTGTGTGCGTGTGTGTGTCTGTACGTGCATGCATGTACATGATGTAAGTGTCTAAGTATGAATGTGTATGTTACATTTATTCTTTAAAAAAGTGAATGTCAGACTTGTAACCTCATTTTAGAATCGCAGGTAAGCCTGCAGGTAAGAGATCATCTGGAAAATCTGGATTCAAACACAATTTCTAACCCATGCACTCCCATTATACAATACTGCCTCACTTTAACATACATGGTGAAAATGTAGAAGAAATACCTACTAAATTAATAACTTTTAATGTGCCAGAAATGCCTACTAAATTAGTAACTTCTAAGTTTAAAAGCACCATAAATTAAGTGTGCAGGGTAACCAACAAGCTCACTCATTCAGGGTGGCTGTGTAAACTGGACTCAAACGTGGGAAGTCATGCTGGCAATGCATACAAGCACTCCTCAGAGATATGGCAGGGTCAGGTCCAAACCACCGTAATTAGGGAAATATTGCAACAAAGCAAGTCAAATGAATGTTTTGGCTTCCCAGTGTATATAAAAATGATGTTTACACTATACTGCAGCCTATTAAGTATGCAAAGTATTGTGTCCTAAAAACAACATACATAACTTGGTTTAAAAATATTTTATTGATGGGGGGCTTGGGTGGCTCCGTCCGTTAAGCTTAAACTCCTGGTTTCAGCTCAGGTCCTGATCTTGTACGTGTGGGATCAAGTCCCATATCGGCCTGTGCTCAGTGCAGAGTCTGCTTCAGATTCTCCCTCCCTCTCTCATTCACTCTCTCTCAAATAAATAAAATCTTTTAAAAATACATATTTTATTGTTTAAGAAAACGCTGTCACCTGAGCTTCCAGTGAGTCATAATCTTTTGGCCACTGGAGGATCTTGCCTCGCTGCTGTGGCTGCTGACTGATCAAGGCAGGCGCTGCTGAAGGCTGGGGTGGCTGTGGCCACATCTTCAAGTAAGACAACAGTGAAGTCTGCCGCACCCAATGCCTCTTCCTTTCACTTGAACGCTTAGAGGTCATGGTAGGGTTATTGACTGTCCTAATTCCAATATTGTTGTGTCTCAGGGAATACAGCAGCCCGAGAAGAGAACGAGAGGCAGGGGAAGAGCTGGCAGGTGGAGTGGTTAGAGCACACACATTTATCGAAGAAGTTCACCATCTTAGAGAGTTACAGTTCATGGCACATACACACACACACGCACGCACACACCCCATGGCACCCATTTTTACATTTATAAAAGTACTTCGAAGACCACTAATCACAAATCACCATTACAAATACAGTAATAATGAAAAAGTTTAAAATACTGTGAGACGACTGGATATGACACTGAGACGAAATGAGCAGGTGGTGTGGGAAAAACAGCATTGACAGACTTGCTCGATGCAGGGTTCCCACAGACCTTCAATTTGTAGAAAACCCAGTATCTGCAAAGCACAATAAAGCAAGTATGCCTGTATTTATAGCCAAAAAATAAGGTGCTAATATTTATTGATCCCAACTTTAACATTATATTCTAAAAAAAATGCAAAATGAATACAGTCTCTACAACAGTACGAAGTTGGAAAAAATCAAATATCCAACAACAGAGATCAAGTAAATTACAGTGGTGATGGCCCCACAGTATAACTTTTGCAAATACTAGATTAAGCACGATTAGAGCACAGCTGATATGCACTTCTGCACAAGAATGTATGGTGTCTACATAGGTAAAAAAACAAAGAAATGAAGGTGGCTGGGTTAAGGTGGTAAGACCTGTCAAGCAATGCAAGACAGAGGCTGACAGATTTGGTCAGTAAAAAACCAGGCACCCTTTTAATATACCAACAGTTTATGACGAACGCGGCCAGCAAAAAGCAAAAGCAGCTGCAGGAGCCAGCTTCCATGTCCCTGCACAGGATGATACTGAGACGAAGGGTCCAGATACTGCCACATGGGTGCTCAGATGCTCTGCTCCTGAGGAGCCCATTCCATGCGGCCCTTCTGCACTTGGGACAGCCTGCAGGCGGACCCTGAGGATAGGTGATGCAGAAGGACTCAGGCCTCATCGGAACCGGGGGTGGGGGCGCACAAGAAACTGTCATGACAGCCGCCAGGGCCTGGTCTTCTCGGAGCACCTCCTTGAGAGCCTCCCGTGCTCTCCTGTGCCTGGAGGATCACAGGGCACACTGTCAGACTGAGGTCATCTGCAGGTAAGCCTCGTCTACCTGGCCAACTGCATAGATGCACAGTTGCCACAACACCATGGTAGAGCCATTTGCCTACAAAAGGGGGTGCAAGTGGCTTTTACAAAACAGCAACACGACATGACCCCTTGCCTTGTGTAGGAAATAAGTCAGGCCACCTCTCTTTCTCTGGGCAGGATTAGATGATGCTGGGGAGTGTGGGTTTCCTTTCCGTTAAAGCAAAGAAGATCCCTCAACATATCTGCAAACCTGTGGCGTCTGGCTTACGTGGCCTTGGCAAAAACTGCAGCACTTCCTCCCCAACAAGCAGCAGTTTGTGCCTGCCGAGATGACCACCTCACTTCGCGCTTCACCACCTCACTGAATTTTGCTTTGTTGTTCTACACACACCTTGAGGTTTGTTGGCTTATTCATCAGATTAGCAAGAGCAAAGGCTAAAAATTGAAAGCAAAGAACACAGGAAAAAAACTGTGAAAAAACTTCACAGGAGTTGAAGTCAAAGCCTTCATGTCACACTTCCACAGCATGCACCGCCCCCCACCCCAACCTGGGTTTTTTTTTTTTTTTTTTTTTAAATCATGGCCATGAACCAGTGTCCTCCTCCACTGACCACAATCATTTTTCTTGCCTGCAACCTTGGGTACAAGTCCATCAGAACTATAAACAAGAACGGGCAGGTAAGAAGAACCACAGTGAGCCCAGCCAAAGCTGCCGCCTGACCATTCACAGTGGAGGTCAGCTCCAGAAATAGTGGTCCAGGGAAGATGGTGCTGGAAGAGAGGATTCAACTTTAGACAGTGAAACAGGAGGCTCAACTGCTGAGAACAACAAATCTAACAGGGTGACAAAACAAAGGAGCTAAGCAGAACCCAAGTCACAAGTCAAGCAAAGGCAGAGTCAGTGCACGGACAAGTTGAAGGCTGGTGCAGTGACTCATGTTCTTAATGGTGTGCTATATGGTATTAGTGAATGCATGGGTGCACTTCACGGAGCCAGGCCATGTCCTTGCAGAGAGTAGCTTGCTGAGACACTAGAGTTTTAGCTCTTGGAAGTATTCCTTTTATAAAATGTTCATAACTTACTAATAGGATCGGGCAGCAATATCACCCTTTTATAAAAGGGGCTCGTGTAATGAGTCTGATATATCACAGATCAGATACCCTTAATCTTGAGAGTATTTTTCAATTTGTAAACCACAGCTGTCCCCTCTTTGATCATTTCAGATCTAGAGTTCTGAATAATTGAGTTTACTTAAATCAATTAAAAAACGCTTTACTTTGTATGTAAATTCTTCAGATGAGTACTCTTCTATCCGTGTGTTTGAGTTTCTGTTCTCAACTCTTCTTATTAAAATCCATCAACTATAAAGCCAGAAAGGAGGATGTCTCAACAAGAAGGCACAAGCCACGGGCGCCTGGGTGGCTCAGTCGTTAAGTGGCTGCCTTCGGCTCAGGTCATGATCCCAGGACTCTGGGATCTGACCTGGGCCGAAGGCAGACGCTTAATGACTGAGCCACCCAGGTGCCCCAAATAAATAAAATCTTTAAAAAAAAAAAAAAAAAAAAGAAGGCACAAGCCAGTGAGGTCTGGACGTCAGGCAGCTGCTCAGGCTTAGAGAACTGAAGGTGAGAGGAGCAGAAAGAATTTGGAGGCACATCTGAAAGGTAACTGACAAAATTGGACAATTGATAAGATGGGGAGTGAGGACTTTAACATCTCAAGCTTAGGAGACAGAGTCTATGAATGTGCCTGCCCCTGAGCAGGACAAAACTCAGAGAAGCAGGCTCAGAGAGCAACATGAACACACTTTCAGAAATGCTAAATCTCTGAAATCTAAAGGAGTCTGAATAATATTTAGGGTGAACTATGTGGAGGGATTAAGAACAGATTTTTGAGGGCGCCTGGGTGGCTCAGTCGTTAAGCGTCTGCCTTCGGCTCAGGTCGTGATCCCAGATTCCTGGGATTGAGCCCCGCATTGGGCTCCCTGCTTGGCAGGAAGCCTGCTTCTCCTGCTACCATTTCCTATGCTTGTGTTCCCTCTCTCACTGTGTTTCTCTCTGTCAAATAAATAAAATCTTTAAAAAAAAAAAAAAAAAAAAGAACAGATTTTTGAGGAGAAAAATCAGGAGTGGGAACTTGGATTTAGTGGCCATGAGTGAATAAGGGGTGAGAGCAGAGGAGATTCTCAGAGAATGTGTGCAGAGCACAAAGTAGACAGGACCGAGAACAGAATATTGGGGAATGGCAGCATTGAAGATGTGTACCAAAGAAAAACAATCAGTAAAGGACAGTGAAAAAGAACAACCAGAGAAACAAGATCAATGAGAGAGGGAATAAGTACTTTCAGAAAACCAGGAACGGGCCCTGGTCCAAGGAAGTCTGGAGCTGACCAGGAGGAAGACTGGGAGCAGGTTCTGTGGTGAGGACAAGGTTCACGGGTGTGCATATGGACACGTATACCGTTAAGAGTCATCTTCCAAAGTGACAAGCTCAAAGAGCCATGAGATTCCAGTCATGAGGAGCCTTGTCGGACAGAGACAACAAAGGCGAACCAGGAACACTCACTGATGCTACAAACAGAATCTTCTATGACAGAGAACCTGTGTTGTTAAGTGCTAATGATTCAAAGATGAGTAAAATATAGTATTTGCCCTTCAGGAGCACGCAGCTTAGTGGGGAACAAGATAACTATTACGGAACAAGGAAAATCGCAACTGCAGAGATGTGAGCTAAGAGCTGTGAGAAGACAGTGGACAGGAAAATTAACACTGTCTTGATGATACTATCCATTCTGTTTTTATTTTTCATTCAAGAAATATTCATTGAATGCTTACTATATGCTAGGAGCTCATAATACAGCATGAATCAAAGTAAAACAATCCCTACCTTTATCCACCATTGGTTCTAATGAGTAAAAACAGATGATAAATAAGTAAAATAGTGTGTCAGTGGCAATAAGGGTTAAGGAGAAAATAAAACAGAGAAAAGGGGCTGGGCAGTATTAGCAGCAGGTGGGGCTCTGTAATTTTAACGTGATGACTTCTCCTCAGAAGCAATGCAGGTAAAAACATAACAGAATGGCAACTTTAAAGCAATGAAAGACATAAGCCTGTCAAGTAAGATTATATATCCAATGAAAACATCCTCCAAAAAGAGTGGAATAACAACATCTTCAGATTAAATACTTACTTTGACATGTCTATCATTTCTGTCACAGAATGTAGTTTCCACTCCTGACCAGTTCTACCTCACTCCTAAGAGAACTCATGTTAGTCTCCTAAAAATATTCTTGTAAAACCTTTTCCAAAAAACATTTAAGTCTTTAATCTATTTGTAATTCATTTTTATATAGACAGATAGCCAGTTTGACAAGCATAATCTATCAAAAAGTCTACGCTTTGTTCTCTTGAGCTGATTTACCCATGTGTACTATGTATATTAGCCTATATGTAATATATTACACACTCTTACCTCTTTCTGGTTTCTCCATTCAGTGCCACAGATTCTTACCTGCTACTATACAACCAGAATCTTGGGGACCTCAGCATATAATTTTAACGAATTTAAATTAAAACCTATTGGAATTCTACTTTGAAACTGAATTAAATATTAATTTGGGAGCTTCTGAGGAAGAAGGTGGAGGAGAAGGACCCTAAGCTCACCTCATGCCATGAATACAACTGAGTAACATTCACATCAGTGTAAATAACCTAGAAAAGGACCCAAAGACTGGCAGAACAGACTCTCCAAAGCCACACGTAGAGAAGAGGCCGCACTGAAGAGGGTAAAAAGGGCAAAGATGTGGTAGGGAGCTAAACAAATGCAGGACTGGCCACAGGAGGGAGGGACACCATGGGTATGGGGAGGGAAGAGAAGCAGACTCCCACCCCAGGAAGCCCACTGGGGAAGACAAATCCCTGTAACATTAGGCTTGGAAAACCAGAGGTGCCAAATTTTATGAGTTCTTTTAGCCAGCAGGACTTAAAATCTGGAACATTAACAAGCAGCAGGTTCAGCTCTGGAAAAGCCAAGAGGGCAAGAGGAAACAGAGTCCCAGCCTTTAAAAAGACAGCACAAAAAACGTCCCTGAGGAGATCCAGGATAGAAACAATAGTTTAAAATACGACCGAGGTATACAGAAGAGCAGTGTGTTTACTCATCTCCAAGCCTGTGCTGGAGGGGCTGGGATTATTGGGTGATTTCTGGAACAAAGGAGCTAGTGGGTGCTATTTCCCTCCCTTACTCCCCAACATAAACACACAGCCACCTACAGGAACCCATGTAGTGCTGACACTTGATACCTAATTTGCTAAAATCACACATGCCCTCCCTTGTACTTCTGCAAATCCGCCCTCTTCAACTCAGCCTGCCTCGGTCCTGTGAGCCATCACGAAGCTCACTAACACTGCACCTCCAGCCCCACACATTTCCAGTCCTGCTCCCTCCATTATGCTCAGCTGGAGTCCATCCACCCTGGGCTACAAGCCTGGCAGTGTGCAAGCAGCCCCACCGAGAGCCACCATCACTGCAAAGTGACTCCTGCCCCAGGGAAGGGGGGAGAGAGCCACACACATCAGTTGGACTGCAGACGCCGCAGCGGGCTGGGAGCAGACAGCTGCTCTGACCGCAGGCCCTGCCTACCAACGAGAGCTTCACAGGGGAAAACACAGAGCAAGTGCCCTGCCTCTGGTGCTATGGCACCTCTGGTAAATGCATGAGGAAATGGTCTGGCTCAAGTTAAGCCCAAGGCATTCCAAGACTGGCCCACTAACAACACACGGACCAGTACTGCCCATGACAGGCAAAGAGAGCCACTGCAGACAATAGCACCAACAGAAAAAGCAGCCCAGCCATAAGAAGAGAGCACACGTGACACATGTCAACACAGTTGACACCCCTGCAACACCAGGTTTTGCTGACCAGGAGACACCATGGGGCACGACAGAACCTCTTCCTCACAAAGTCACTACTTTCACAAGCAGGCACTGCAGCTGATTTTCCTAACACACAGACAACAGAGAGTCAGTCAAAATGAGGAGATAGAAAAATACACCCCAAATGAAAGAGAAACAGATATAAGTAATATGCTTGAGAGAGAATTTAAAGTAATGATCATAAAGATAACTACTGGACATGAGAAAAGAGGACATCAGAGAGACCCTTAATAAAGATTTTAGAAGGTCAGACATGAAGAACATAATAAATGAAATTCAAAATACACCAGATGGAATAAATAGTAGACTAGAGAAAGCAGAACAAATCAGCAACCTAGTGGACAGAGTAATAATGGAAAGTACGCTGACCACGTGAGAAAAAAGAAGTATGCAAAATGAAAACATATTTAGAGAACAGAGCAACACCGTCAAGCACAATAATATTCACATTATAGAATCTCAGAGAGAAAAGAGAGAGAAAAAGGGGCAGAAAGCTTATTTGAGGAAATAATAGCTAAAAATTTCCTAAATATTGGGAAGAAAACAGAAATCCAAATCCAGGAGGCACAGAGATCCCCCAACAAAATCAACCCAAGGAAGTTCACACAAAGGTATATAGCAATTAAAATGGCAAAAAGTAGTGATAAAAGGAGAATTTTAAAAGCAGCAAGAGAAAACAATTTCAAAAAAGAAAACAATTTCATACATGGAAAACCATATAAAACTATCAGTGGATTTTTTAGAAGAAAGTGCCATAATAGTAATCAAAGTGCTGAAAAGGAAATATATGCAGCCAATAATACTTTATCCAGCAAGGCTTTCATTCCGAATAGAAGATATAAAAAGTTTTCCAAACAAAAGGAAAGAAATTCATGACCACTAACCAGCCCTACAAGAAATGTTAAAGGGGCCTCTCTGAGGGAGAAGGAAAGATCAAGGCAAGAGTAAGGAAAGTAGGAAACAAAGAGCAGTAAAAACATCTGTAAAAATCATTCAAGGACCATATGCACCCCAATGTTGATAGCAGCAATCTCCACAATAGCCAAAATGTGGAAATGGCCAAGATGCCCCTCAACAGATGAATGGATAAAGAAGATGTGGTCCATATACACAATGGAATATTACTCAATTATCAGAAAGGATGAATACCCAACTTTTGCATCAGCTTGGATGGGACTGGAGGAGATTTTGCTAAGTGAAATAAGTCAAACAGAGAAAGTGAATTATCATATGGTTTCACTTATTTGTGGAAAATAAGGAATAGCATGGAGGACATTAGGAAAAGGAAAAATGAAGGGGGAGAAATTGGAGTGGGAGACAAACCATGAGAGACTATGGACTCTGGGAAACATGGAGAATTTTAGAAGGGAGGGGAGTGGGGGATGGGTTGGCCCAGTGATGGATATTAAGGAGGGCACAGATTGCATGGAGCACTGGGTGTTATACACAAACAATGAATCATGGAGCACTACATCAAAAACTAATAATAGTGACTAACATAACACAATTAAAAAAAAAGACTCACAAAATAAAAAGATGTAAAGTATGACACCATATACCTAAAATGTGGAGAGGAATAAAGAATGGGCTCAAATTTAAATCATCAACTTAATATAAACCGCTATATGCAGAAAATGTTACACATAAACCAAATGGTAATCACAATTCAAAAATGAGTAACAGATGCAAAAAATAATCAGAAAATAATGCAAGTATATCACTGAAGAAAGCCAACTAATCATGAAAGAAGAGTATAAGAAAAGAAAGGAAGAGAGGAAAACTACAAAAACAACCATAAAACAAGTAATGAAGAAGCAATACATATCTATCAAACATTAATCTGACTATAAATGGATTAAATGCTCCAATCAAAACACACAGGGTGATAGAATGGATAAAAAAAAAAAGACCCATCTATATCCTGCCTACAAGAGACTCATTTCAGACCTAAAGACAAATGCAAATTGAAAGCAAAGGGATGAAGAAGCATTTATCATGCAAATGGATGTGAAAAGAAAGGATAGCAATACTTATATTGGACAAAATAGAGTTTAAAACAAAGACTGTCACAAGAGACAAAGAAGGACACTATATAATCATTAACCAAACAATCCAACAAGATGACATAACAATTGCAAATTTTTGCACACAACGTGGGAGCACCCAACTAAATGATAATAATATAGTAATAGTAGGGGACCTTAACATACCACTTCTATCAATAGATAGATCATCCACATAGAAAATCAACAAGAAAACAGTGGCTTTGAAGGACACATTGATAAGATGGATTTAAGAGATATATTCAGAACATCCCATCCTAAACAGCAGAATTACACATTCGTTCCAAGTGCACATGGAACATTCTCCAGAACAGATTACATATTCAGCCACAAAAAAACCCTCAACAAATTTGAAAAGATAGAAGTCATACCATGCATCTGTTCTGACTAAATGATATGAAACTAGAAATCAACTATAAGAAAAAATCTGGAAAGAGCACAAATACACAGAGGTTAAATAACTTGCTACTAAACAATGAATGGGTCAACCAAGAAGTCAAAGAAGAAATCAAAAATAAATGGAGACAAGTGAAAATGAAACGCAATGGCTCAAAATCTTTGGGGTCAAACAAAAGCCATTCTAAGAGGGAAGTTTATAGCAATACAGGCCTACCTCAAGAAGCAAGAAAAATCTCAAATAAACAATATAACCTTAAACCTAAAGGAGCTAGGAAAAGAAGAACAAGCAAAAACCCAAAACCATTAGAAGGATGAAAACAGTAAAGATTAGAACATAAATAAATGAAACAGAAACTAAAAACAAACAATAGAACAGATAATGAAAACAGGAGCTGGTTCATTGAAAAGATCAACAAAATTGACAAATATTTAGCTGATTCATCAATAAAAAGGAGAGAGAACTTAGACAAAGTCACAAATGAAAGAGGAAAAAGAACAACTGACACCATAAAATACAAACAATTATAAGAAAAAATTAGGAAAAATTATATGTCAACAAATTTAACAACCTAGAAGAAATGGATAAATTTCTAGAAATACATTAACTTTCCAAAACTGAATCAGGAAGAAATAGAAAATCTGAACGGATCAATTGAATGCCAGCAATGACACTGGATCAATAATCAAAAAACTCCTAAAAAACAAAGTCCAGGACCAGATGGCTTCACAGGTAAATTGCACCAAACATTTAAAGAGGAGTTAATACTATACTTCTCAAACCATTCCAAATAATGGAAGAGGAAGAAAAACTTCTAAGTTCTAAATTCATTCTACAAGGCCAGAATTACCCTAATAGCAAAACCAGATAAAGACACTGTAGTAAAAGAGAACTCCAGGCCATGTTTTCCGGCAAACACAGATGAAAAAAATCCTCAACAAAATATTACCAAACCAAATCAAAAATTACATTAAAAACAACATTCATCACAATCAAGTGGGATTTATTCAGAGATGCAGGAATAGCTCAATATTTATAAATCAATAAATGTGATACATTGGGGCACCTGAGTGGCTCAATCGGTTAAACCTTTAGCTCAGGTCATGATCCCAGGCACCTGGGATCAAGCCCTGCACTGGACTCCCTGCTCAGCAGAGAGCCTGCTCCCTCACCCTCTGTCTCAGGGCTTGGGCTTTGTCAAATAAATAAATAAGTATGATACATTATGTTAATAAGACAAAGGATAAAAATCAAATGATCATGGGTATCTCTATTTCCTGACTTTAACTGAAGTGGTTTTGTTTGGCTATTTAGTATATTTACTATCATACTTTGGTAATTTTTATTATAATTAATTATTTTACAAATGAATTTTTGCTAGGAATGACAGTTAAAGGCCTTTTCACTGTTAAAGATCATTACATCTTTTAGTTTGTTGAGGTATGAATTATGTTGACTGATTTTACAATATCAAACTGCTTCACTGTTGAATTTTGTATTACTGAATATTACATCCTCTTTGTTAACAGGGTATTAATTTTCTTATTCCTGGATTGTATTTGCCAATATCATTCATAATTTCATATTTGTATTTATATGCTATACATTTATAGTCGAAAGTTTTGGGTTTTGTACTACATTCCTTAGGTTTCATATGCGAGCTTCATACAAAGTTCTTATCTTTTTATATGGCCTGGAGGGATTTGAATAGTCTGGAGGGTCTGAATATCCCTGGAAGTATCTGTTTTCTGAAAGGTGAAGAACAGTTCAGCTGTGATTCCAGCTGGACCTCATCTTTCAGTTTCTTCTACTGCCTGACCTAATCCAATATTCAACATCTTCTTGGATGTATTTTGGTAATCATTAGTTTGCTAGGAAATCATCTAGGAAATTCCTCCAGAGTTTTTCCAGTGTTGCTACAGAGATGCATGTGTCATTCTCTCACTTTTACTTTTTAAAAACTTCTCCCACATCTTTTTTGTCTTTTTTAAGATTTTATTTATTTATCTGAGAGAGACAATGAGAGAGCAAGTGGGGTAAGACGGTGAGTGTGGAGCCCAATGTGAGGCTCAATTTCACGACCCTGAGATCATGACCTGAGCCTAAATCAAGAGTAGGACACTTACCTGACTGAGCCACCCAGGCACCCCTCCCAAATCTTTGGTTTTCCTTTCTCATTTAGAAATTAAGGTTAAGATCCACATGGCACATGCTGGTTTCACTCAGGAGAACAGTTAAATGGTGACAGCATTAAAAGGGCCCCAGAAGAGGGGCACCTGAGTGGCTCGGTGATTTAAGCAAGTGACTTGTCTGCAGCTCAGGTCATGATCTCAGGGTCATTAGATTGAGCCCCGCCCATGCTGGGTTCCACATTGAGCATGGAACCTGCTCAAGAGTCTCTCTCTCCCTCTTCCTCTGCCCCCCCCACCCCTCACACATGCGTGCAAACGCACGCTCCTTCTCTGTCTCAAAAAAGAGATAAAGAGAGAGATCAAGAACAAAGAGAAAAGAAGATTGAGGAGGGTGTGAATTGATACAGTGAAGGATAAGCAGGTGGAGTCCACTTCCAGTGCGGAGCTGAGATATGAATCTGCAGCTAGGCAGAAATAACCGGGGTAGCATCCAGGTAACAGAAATCACCAAAAGAAAAAGTGCAATATGAAAAGAGAATCATAGTGAAACACAAAGAAATCTCAAGACTTAATGGAGGACAGAGAATAAAGAACTGATAAAGAGAAAGCACTGAGACATAAGACCAGAACATACTGGTGCATCAGAATACAAGGAAAGAGTAAGTAAAGGAAGAGGAGGAGAAAAAAGGGGAGGGAGGAATAAGGAAAGGAAGACAAGAGGGAGAAGGAGAAGGAGGTGAAGAAGAGGAAGATCAATAGTCAACACCTCAAGTGAGAGATCAGACAGACAGGTGGGTAGGTGAACACAAGATGAAGACAGGAAGAAACTGCCAGAGATGATGGGTCACTTTAACAACAGGTATGAATGAGGATCAGGATTCCTAAGGGGCCCAGTTCGGTCACTAGAGGAGAATAAAGAACTAAGGAACCTCAAAGTTCTTACTAGAATACTCAATTAATGGGGAAGTGTACAGTAAAGTACAAGATCTTGTGTGTAGATTTTCTAGTGTTAACTGATTTCCCCCTTGACATGTAGTAAATGTGGGGCAGGCAGGTCTATGAAAATAATTTACATCACCAAAAATCCTTAAAGACCACCCATATAATTACTGGCTGGTATTAAAATACTCCCCTATGAATACCTGCAAATTTTCAAATTAATATCCATCTATATGAGATGGCAATATTCTCCTCATAAAGTGATTAAATGCATATTTCCCTTGACCTTTTTCTTCAATATATCCTAGAAACATGTAATGTAATCTGTTAAATAAAATAGAGCTCCAGTTGTTATTCTAAGTTTCATTAATTTAATTAATTCTGCTGATCAGAATTTAGATCTTCCTCTATTCAACATATCCCCTGCTGGGCTTCAATTAATGAACATATTTTAAATATTATTCAAAATTGTTTTTTCTCTTGATACTATAAGTGTTTAAAATAAATTCCTTCCCAAATCATATCTTAACCTAACAGCTTCCTAACCTTTTAAAACACTAATCATTCTCAGTGAATGTACGTTTAAAATCCATGAAGGAGCACTGAATTTCTGTTCACTAGCAGACCATCTGGGTCAAAGAAGAGAACTGTTATTAGTGGAAAGATAATTAGCACTGTTTAAAGAATTTTCATGTAAAAACATCTAAACCAGTTCCATAAAGTTAAATTCCTAGAAAGAGCATGCAAAACAGAAACGAAGACTCCATTAGTCCCCACTGGCCTCTTTCTCCACTGAGCTCTTTTGGACTTTTTTGGAATTAGAGCCCCTTAGTCCTGACTTGAATTACAATGTTGTATAAATGCAACAAGAAAATGCAGTAACTGCAGACCTAACAAGTAAAAGACCCTAAACTTTAGCACCTAAAAAGGTGCTAAAGAAGCTCAATAATGGCACTTTTCCCTTAGCAAACAGGTACAAGATAACTCCCATTTTCTATGAGGAAGCTCAAAGTGATTCTGCAAATGAGAACTTACGTTACGCAGAATAATGGCCTCCCAAAGACATCCACATCCTAATCCCTAGAAACTCTGAATATGTTACAGTACACGGCAAAATGGATTTTGGAGGTGTGATTAAGTTAAGGTTCCTTGAGGTGGGGAGATTATCTGGAATTTTCCAGGTGGACCCAACATAATCATCGGTGTCCTTAAAAGTGGAGAATCTTTGGGGTCCTTAGGTGGCTCAGTCACTTAAGCCTCTGCCTTCAGGAACACCTGGATGGTTCAGTTGGTGGGGTGCCTACCTTCAGCTTGTCATGGTCCCCAGATCCTGGGATGGAGTCACGCATGGGGCTCCTTGCTCAGCAGGGAGCCTGCTTCTCCCTCTGCCTGCCGCCCAACACCCCCCTGCACCTCAGCCCACTTGTGCTCTCTCTGACAAATAAAATCTTTAAAAAAAAAAAAAAAAGAGGGGGGTATCTGCCTTCAGCTCAGGTCATGATCCCAGGGTCCTGGGATCAACCCCGTGTCAGGCTCCCTGCTCAGCAGAAACTTGGCTTCTCTTTCTTCCTCTGCCCCTCTCCCCACTTGTGTGTGCTCTCTTGCTCACTCTCTCACTCTCAAATAAAATCTTTAAAACAAAAAAGAAGAGCTTTCCCAGCTGTGATCAGAGGAAGACATTACTATGAAAGAAGGATGAGAGAGATGTTACCTTTCTAGTTTTAAAGATGGAGAAAGGGGCCACAAGCTAAGGAGTACTGCTGGCTTCTCATAGCTGGAAAAGGCAAGGAACCAGATCCTCCCCAGGAGCTTCCAGAGGAAGGCAGCCCTGCCCATACCTTGACGTTAGCCCAGTGAGACCCATGCCAGACTTCTAATGTACAAAAATGTAATATAAATTTCTGTTGTTGGAATTGGTAAGTCGTGGTTAGGAGAAACTATAAAGAACTGTATGTCAGAAATAATAAGTACTGATACTCAGTAAACTGTCCAAATTCACCACAAAAAATTTTCTAAATACTCAACAACTATGAAAGTGGACCAAATAATCGTATTTAATTTGCTTGAAAAATAAGAAGGAATCCACAAATGGTAAGTTAGCTTAGGACAATAATTATCACATAGTAGATACTATACACTCTGATTTGAACTTAGGTTCACTGTATAAAATAAAGAAACTATAAAAGAACTAAGAGAATGCACTCACAGCTAATATTTTCCTGTCTCTTTAAGCTGATGTTCAGGGAACTAATTTATAATAGTAAATGTAGACAGTACCAAAAACCCTTCACTATCTTAGAATTCTTTTGTACAGAAATCTTATGACATTAACTCTCTAAATTTTTTTTAAATATAGTCAAAGTTTTAGGGATGAGAGCGATCTAACAAATCAGCTAATCATTTTTAAGATAAAAAAAAGCGATTTCCCCAAGGGTTAGTTTTGGCATAAACGTCTTATTCCAACGGACCTATTATCCTGATAAGCCTTAAATGTGCATTGATTTAAGGGGCGCCTGGGTGGCGCAGTCGTTAAGCGTCTGCCTTCGGCCCAGGTCAGATCCCAGGGGCCTGGGATCGAGCCCCGCATCGGGCTCTCTGCTCTGCAGGAAGCTTGCTTCTCCCGCTACCAGTCCCTCTGCTTGTGTTCCCTCTCTTGCTGTGTTTCTCTCTGTCAAATGAATAAAATCTTAAAAAAAAAAAAATATTAAAAAAAAAATGTGCATTGATTTAAATAACCGGTTTCAATTCCAAACCATCCTGCCTGTGCTTTTAAAATCATCAATAAAATACAGCTTCCTTGTCAAATTAAGTCCTGAAGTACTGAATTCAGATATGCTATTGTAAAAGATTATAACAACTACCATAGGAAAATAATTTCTCATAAGATCCTAAGCACTGTGAAGACAACTAGAGATAATTAAAGGCATAAAGAGAATGGCAACCCATAGGCTTATCTTGGTAGAATATCTCTAATGTACAGCAAAACTAAAATAGCAGTGTCATAAACTTCTAAAACCCGGCTTTACAGAAATTCATGCTTAATTAGGAAAAAAAATGTTTCTATTTCAAAACTTCTATCACAGAGATAGATTCATTCTATATCCCAACTACTCATACAGAGTGCAGTACGGTCAGTCCTGGGGCACCCAGAGAACACCCCGGAGGTGCCCGGCCGCCAAGCACTCTTTCCATGGTTCTGAGGGCTCCATCTTGGTTCCACACTGGCTTCTCTCCCTCTCCACACCGGGAGGTTATCCTCAGGCTTGCCTGTACTCACAGGTTCCTCTATTACCTACACCCTTGATGTAGCTCCCCTCAACTCCTCTCACCAGCTCCTGATGCAAACCACTGGAGGGTCCCACAGGCCCCAACCTCCACACAAAAATCCAGGACTGTCCCCAATGAGATCTCCGTGTTCCCCAAATCCAAGACTGGTCTCCACACACTAGTTCTGCTGATGCCTCCTGTAAGCCCTGCAGTCACTCATTTACCATTCCCATGGCTCCACTTCCTAATAATACCTTTGGATCGTCTCCTCCTCTCTGGCACCCCTGGCTCTGTGGTAGCTGAGCAGCCCCATCTCACCAGCTCTCACCAGTACACTGATCTCTCCATTCCTCTCCTGCCTCTCCAAAGATTCCCCTGAAGCTCCCTCTCCACAAGAGAAGCTATCCTTCTCCTGCCCAAAGCTTCAAAATCTCTTTATTAACTAGAAAACAAAATCCAACCGGCTTCACACAGCAAATAAGGTGCTTCTCCAATGGCCCCCATCAACTTTCAGCCTCATCAACTGCTTTCTCTGGTCATTTATTCAACAAATACTTATGGAGCACCTACTATGTGCTAAGCTCTGTGGACACAACAGTGGACATGAGGTCTCACTCACGTGACCAACTCCTGATTTCAGCTCAGGTCATTATCTTAGGGCTGTGAGATCGAGCCCCTCACGGGGCTCTGCACTGAGCATAGAGCCTACTTGGGATTCTCTCTCTCCTTCTCCCTATGCCCCTCCTTCCCCACTCACACGCTTACAAACATGTGCGCCCACTATCTAAAAAAAATAAATAAGGTTAAGAATCAAATATTCAAAAATATTCTAAATTATATTAAGTGCTTTCTTTCATAAATTATAGGGTCTTAGAGGCATAGAACAGCTCAGCCTAGTCTGGGAGATCAGGGAAAGTTTTCCTAAGGGGAAAACGTGAGGCTCTGTAGGCATCAGCAACACTTGAGTACTACACCTAGGCAAAGGACAGGCCTGGAGAGAAAGAGGACACCATGGCAGGAAGGGCAGCAGGTACAGGGGTCCTGTGACAGAGCCTGAAATAAGGGCAGCTGTCAAAGCACAAGGGATGGGCAGACACCCGGCAGGAGAGGAGGCTGAGGAAGCAAGGAAGGACCAGATTCTCCGGGTAAGGTTGTACTAAATCCTTTTTTAAGCTTTGCCCATATCTTATCCTATAGGCAATGGAAAGCATTTGAAAAGTTTTAAGCAAAGTAAAAGACCGAGCTTGTGCTTTAAAAAGCACCATGTAGGGGCACCTGGGTGGCTCAGTGGGTTAAAGCCTCTGCCTTCGGCTCAGGTCATGATCTCAGGGTCCGGGGATCCAGCCCCACATCAGGCTCTCTGCTCAGCAGGGAGCCTGCTTCCCTCTCTCTCTCTCTCCCTCTCTCTCTCTCTCTGCCTGCCTCTCTGCCTACTTGTGATCTGTCAAATAAATAAATAAAATCTTAAAAAAAAAAAAAAAAGCACCATGTGAAGACTGCAGTAGGTCATCTCAAGAACAGGTCTGGGAGATGAGCTGGGGTGTGCAGACAGGGGCGACCGCTTGGATTCAAGGGGATTTCCCCTGTGCCTCACAACTTCGGGCTTTATGTTGAAATGCAATGGAGGAAGGTCACTGGGGAGAAGAACAAGAATTCACAGTTAAGGAAAGATGAAAAGAGCAGACAGACTGGGGAAATACTCCAGAAACAAAACCAACAGCCCCTGATGGCAGACTGCCCATGAAAAGGCAAAAAAAGGTACTGAGGTGCCCATCCAGATCTCAGCTTGGACATCTAATGGGCAGGCCCATCACCAAACTGGGCCATGATGCCGGGCATGGGCTCTGCTAAGACAGGAATGACTTTAAATCAAATATGAGATCTCTTTTATCCCAAAATAATGGACCCATTGAGCAAGTTTTCCAAAAGTTTATATCTTTTTATAATCCTCTATGCTTTTTATATCTGTTCAACTTACTAAAGATCAGACCCATGGCGCTATCATTTCCCTTGTTCATCATTTTCATCACAACAGTCAGAATATTGGCAACAATCTTTCATTTTCACTTGAAGTGCTTTTCCAAAAACTTATTTTCTACATATAGCTACCTGCCAAAGAGGCTTTTCAGGAACGACTTGTGACAAACACACTGTGCTGCTTCCAGTTACAGCAGAGAAGACAACCAAATGAGTTTTTAAAGGTTTAGTGGTGCCTGGCTGGCTTAGTCGGTGGAGCATGTGACTCTTGATCTCGGGGTGATGAGTTCAAGCCCCATGTAGGGTATAGAGATTACTAAAAATAAATAAGTAAATAAGTTTAAAGGTTTAAACTTTATATTGGTCTATTCCTCAAAGAAAAATAATTCCTTTCTTAAGTAGGATATAAATGTTTTATTTTTAAGATTTTATTTATTTATTTGACAGAGGGAGAGAGAGATCACAAGTAGGCAGAGAGGCAGGCGGGAGGAGGGGGGAGCAGGCTCCCCGATGAGCAGAAAGCTCGATGTGGGGCTCGATCCCACGACCTTGAGATAAAGACCTGAGCCAAAGGCAGAGGCTTTAACCCACTGGGCCACCCAGGAGCCCCATGATAAAATGTGATTTTTTTTAAATCCTTCACCTAATGCTAACTCTCTAGAGTAGATAATTTTTAAACTGTCCTTAAGAAATCTCCTAAACAAAATATGAGAAATGATGCCAAAAAGATCCTAAAAACTACTGAAAATTCCCTATTGAAGCTATTAAAAAAAAAAAAAATACCCTTTGTTGAGTATCAACCAAGAGCCAAACACATTATAAGTACTTCCTCATTCAATCCTAGCAGTATTATAGGCTAAGAGAGATTACCGATTACTCTCATTTCACAAGCAAGAAAACTGGGGCTTAGTGAAGTGAAACAATTATTGGAAGTCACACAGCCAGTTAAGTGGCAAAACCGAAAATCAAACATGGCCTCTTTGATTCTAAGCACACACTCTTTTTGTCCTTTCATATATCAAAAAAGAAACTAAAAGTTTGGACTTCTAAGAGACAACATTTACCCTGGGCTCATGGCCAGACTCCCAGCACCCAGCCATCTATCTGGACCCACCCACCTGCACACTCTGGCCTGAGCTCTAGGAAAGTTCCCGTGTATTATACTATGACATTTTCAGTGTGAGTTAGATGCTATCTTAAAGGAAAGCTTTTTTTTTAATGTAGGGTTCAATTATACATATGGAAATCAGTAGAAAAAATAAGATTCTAGTCATGAACATTCCAAGATAATTTCTACAGGATTCAACAGTTCTATGAAGTGAGCTACTGTACAAATGTAGCTTCGCACTTAAATATTGAAACAACCAGCAAGCAAAGCAGCAAGAATGGACCAGCAATTCCTATCTCCTTCTGGCCATGGAGGGAAATCCATGGGCACTCTGTGGAAGCCTCAGTGTCATATCCACGCTGATCCCAGGCACTGAGACTCAAAACACAACTGTCATACTTGACACCCCCCTGTGCTTCTTAACTTTGGGAACTGTGCCCAGATGCAGTGGAGGAGGGTCAGCCTCAGAGCTGGGAGAAGGAGAACGCTCAGCTGAATGCAGATCTGAAGCCTACCGTGAGACCAGAAAGTACCAGGCATGCAGAAAGGTGGAACCCATCAGATGACTGTTAACGACTAGATTACCCCGAAACACAGGAGCTTCAAGAATTACCCGCTTATAGATAGCGCTCACCTGGGAGAGGCAGATAGCCAGTCAGCCAGGAGACATAAGCAGGACCCCACACAGAACTCCTCACCTTCCTGTCTACTGGCCTTTTCACCACGTCAGATGCTCCTCATTTTCTCCTGATCTCCTCTTCAAGAGCGGTGTCATGTTCTTCTCATCCTCCTGGTCTTCTCCTTTCCCCTCTCTTTCCTTCCTGTCTGTCCCTCCCATCCTCTGTTCCAATGCCCTGTGTGACACAACAGGGAGACGTCCACCTGGGAGGATGGCAGCAGTGAGGGGCTATAAGGAAAATACCCACATGTGGGGGAGTCCAGCACACAGTCTGACAACTCAGCAGGGTGAGGGTATGTCACCATGGAAGGACACAATAGCACGAGGGAGGGGGTGGGGGAATCCTAAACATGGTGTTGAGGGCATCCACTTGGGAAGCTGGCCCAAAGTGTAGAGTTGGAGTCCAAATGGGGGAAAGAGGGTGCCCCCTGGACGGACAGCCTGGTGCAGAGCGTCCAAGCCCAGTTAGGGTGAGGAGGGTGTCCTGCAGAGGAGGATCTGAGCAAAGGAGCTTGAGAAAGCCGTTTAAGTGGGGGAGCAGCCCAGGATGGTGGAGCCTGAGTGAGGCAAGGTGGTCCCACATGCCAGGGAGAGGGTGGTGGCAACAATGGTTGATTTAGCACGTGGCAAATATACTAAAGATAATGGGAGGATAAATGGAAGACTCAGCAAATAAGCAAATATACTAAAGATAATGGGAGCTACATTTCTCACTGTCAAAAGGTGAAATTCAAATCTATGAAGGGGAAAACTAGAATGAATCCTGAGGCATCAGACTGGAAATGGAGAGATCACTGTGAATTCATAAATTTCAGGATACACAGAGAGACTGATATAAATAAAAATACATGCTGGCATGAAGCATATGTATGCCTGTGTGGCATATAAATCTATATGTATGTTGATGTGTGTGTATAAACATACAAAGAGATATTCCTTAGCGTTGTCCATGGAGAAAGCCTGGGAGCAATGACAGCCTAATAGCAATAAACACACTTAACCCCAACCATAAAAAAGAACCAGAACCCTCTGGAGATATTACTGATTAGGGAGCACAGGATGAGCCTAAAATACCTTGTGTCACAAAATACGGAAGAGCTCAAAGAATCATACAGACCTACCAAAAAGATACCAACACCAACTTGAAGGGGCTCTTACTAGCCCAAGTATCGGATAATTAGGCACCAAAATACTGATGGAAATTGATTAAAATCCAATGAATAAAAAAACAAGGAACCATAAGTCCATACTGAAATAAATAAATGGAAGGAAAGAAGGAAGGAAGGAAGGGAGGGAGGGAGGGAGGGAGGAAGGAAGGGAGGAAGGAAGGAAAGAAGGAAGGAGGGAGAGAAAGAAAACAAGTAAGGTAAAAAATAGGTTATTTAGAGCTTCTAATTTCCTCCCTATAATACTTACTAATTCTGAAGGAAAAACTGTAGCTTTACAGTGGAGAAACCTGACAGACACCAGCTTAATCAAGAGATCAAAGTTAGTTATCATCAGAAATGGGACAAATCATGATTGTGTGCCATTTGACAGAAGGCCAAAAGGATAAAAAAGCCTCACTCTTGTGACATTCCCCCAAAGATGTACGACTTGAGTCCTAATCATGAGGAAGTATCAGACAAACCCCAAAGGAGGAATATTTACAGAACAGCTGGCCTGTGAGCCTCAGGAGTGTCAAGGTCAAGTCTGGGGAAAGCAGCAGAGCCGGTCCCGACAGAGGAGCCTGGAGAGGCAGATAACTCAATGCAGGCCGTGTTCTGAACGGGATCTTTTCCCACAAAGGGCACTGTCAGGATAACTGGGGAAACCTGGGTGGGGTCTGGGGCTTGCCTGGCAGTAAGGTATAGGCTTTACCTTTCTGCCTTAAATGGCTGTACGGTACCTGGGCAGGGCTTGACCTTGTTTGTAGGACATACTTACCCAAGCGTCTGGGGGTGAGGAGGCATCAGGTTGGCAACGCACTCTGTATTTTGGGGGTAAGTCTCTGGGCTGACTTGCAACTTTTCCGGAAGTTTGTAATAGTTTCAAATTGTTAAGAAATGTATTTAAAGAAAGAAGGATGCTTCACTCTACCATGCCAAGGGAGCACAGGGAGATGAAGTAGTCATTAAACACGGGCATGTCAGCAAATAAGCCCAGAGTCCAAATTCAATATTTCACAGGGAAACCGTTTAGGCTCAAAAGAATATTGAAATGCCCCCAAAACAGCAGCTTTAATCTCAGTAGCAAAAGATAATTATGCTGAACAAAAATCAAATATGCTTTAAAACAGCAAGGCACATTAGTGGAAAGAATCCTTTAGTTAAACAAAGTCTCTGGTTTTAGGAACAGAACAAGGAAGACCCTCAGGAGGAGACATAGCCCACGGCAGCCAGGCCCTCCTTAGAGCTATGAGGCCTGCATATCTTGAAAGCTTCCCTGCCACCTCCACGGGAACTAAGTACTGCTCTGTGACATCTTCTATTGCTAAATCAATCCAAAAGTCAAGGCCCTCAGTTCCCTTTCCAGAGTTCAACACTTACTACCCACCAGGGACCTCTAGTAACAGAAATAGGAGAGGCTCCTCTGCAGGACAGCTTAAGAAAATAAACAATCTGGAAGCTGTCTCAGGAAGTTCTTTAATGAGGTCAAGTTTTAATATAATGTCTGCTTTCATATATTAAAGAATTCAGCATGGCCCATAAAAACTGTCTT
Organism: Procyon lotor; assembly: GCA_028646535.1. Lineage (NCBI taxonomy): Eukaryota > Metazoa > Chordata > Mammalia > Carnivora > Procyonidae > Procyon > Procyon lotor. Next base: position 67,011,201 of record CM053616.1, read on the forward strand.
TATGAAATAGGTTTTATAAACACAGTCCCTTCCCCTATCTTTGCCCTTTATACAGCTTTATTAATTGATATAATCTATTGACGGACTCCCAGAAGAAAATAAACATGCTCCTTTCCTTTGTGAGAGTGTATATTCACACTAGCACTAATTCACCTGGAAGTGACACAATACGATAGGGGACGTTTGGCAACTTGATTATTTAAGTTCAAAGATTAGCTCACTTATAAACCATTCTCAAGACCAAATAAATTATTTGAAAATATATACTAAAAACTAATTTTTCTACAGAGTAGTATTTTGTGTATGTGTGTGCAGAAAACATCTTCCTTTTTTGTTTTATTTTTGTTAAAGTGCATCTGAATGCATTTTGTTAAAGTTTCCCCCAAGAAAAGTGTATTAGTTACAAAGAAGTTCCCTGCTTATACTCCTGTGACAGTTACACAGCTCAATGAAAATGTAATTCTTTACATTCAAAGTTGCCATATACCTAAACATTTAGCTATCCATTTAATGACAGTAAATGCCATTTATAAAAATAAGAGCAGATTAAAGTAAAATTGATTTGGTTTTCCCTTTTCTGATGTTGCTGTCCATTCTTAGATAAGAACTACGTTGGTGAGAACGAATGGACCTCTCACAAAGTTTTAAAAATGTGGGTATTATTTCCACTGACATACAATTACTTTGAAAGGGACTATTTCTGTCATTACACCCAGAAAATAAACTAGTTACTCTTAACAAAAGACTCCAGGGAAAATGCTCAAAGGACCATCTTTGAATCTTTCAGAATCCTTTAATGAACCATATCCCGCAACATCAAAACTACTCCCTGAAAGTAAGTTAAGCACTTTTGGAAGCTGTGTTAATTCTTCTTCAGGCCATTGAGCTAATTAATCCTTCAAAGCTCTAGTAAATTATTACTTCAGTATACTAAACGATAAATCCTACTGGCCAGATTGGACCTGATTACATGCCTTTTTAAAAGATACCCCATTTAAGTGGGAGACAAAGCATATTATATAACTTAATTATTAAAAGCCAAATGCCCTAGAATATGCTGAGAGAAAACAAAAGAGGGTGAAAAACACAAAGCAAGCAAAGTAGAGAAGATAATGCAGTTCTGAAGGAGCCAGCTACGTGGATAAGGCCAGAAGAAGAGGCCTCCAGGCAGAAGATAACATTCTTCAGACAGCAAAGGTCTAGACCGCACATTATTTTTTAGGATTTAATTTATTTATTTGAGAGACAGAGAGTGAGAGAGAGGAGAGAGAGAGCACAGCAGGGTAAGGGTCAGAAGGAGAAGCAGATTCCCTGCTGAACAGGGGATCCATCTACACAGGGCTCCATCCCAGGCCCCTGGGATCATGACCTGAGCCGAAGGCAGACACTTCACCGACTGAGCTACCCAGATGCCCCAAGACTGCATGTACTGTGGAGCCGAAGCAAAACAGAGGGAGGCAGGTTCAGTGGCAGGTGTTGACCAAAGTGCCAGATGCCCAGAGGCCTCTAATGATAATCTGGAGAAAGAACATTAGTAGAAAAATTGGTGGAATTTAAATAAAGTAAGCAGTTTATTGATAGTGATGTACCAATGTTAATCTCTTAGTTCAGACAAATGTCCTACGGTCATATAAGATGTGGCTGGTAGCGGAACCTGGGGGAAGGGCATACAGGACTGTCTGTACTAGGCAACTTCCCTCAAATCTAAAATTATTCCAAAATGAAAAGTTTACTTACAAAAAAGGGAAGAAATCAAAAACAGACATTCCAACAACATCCACCACTCCATAAACGAAAGCTTTTTATGTTCAGAAGTTTCCAAACTTATTTTTCAGTATTTATGTGACTGTACCATGATTATCTACCAATTGCAAAAAAACCCCACAAACAAAATAAAAAACAAAAACTCTAGAAATTATAGAAAACATTCTTTTATTTCACAACTTAGAGATAATAATTGTTAACATCTTTCTTTCTATGCTATAGATAGGTGATTTTTTTCAACCATCACCGAGATTACTCACCTGAGCTTTTTTTCCTCCTTAATATGTTATCATAAGCTTTCCCTCCTATGTAATTTAATGTTTTTCAAAGCACTTAAGTGACCACACAACTGTCTACACACGGCTGTACCATGATGTTTTACCTATTCCAAATCCATGGGACATTTACATTATTTCCAGATCTTGTTCATTTAAATCGGTACCACAATGAATATCATATGTATACATTCAGTGCAGATGGCTTACTTCACTGGGAGAAATTCCAAAAAATGGAGTTCCAGAGTTGAAGGAAATGTTTATTTAACAATAAATACCATCAATGTGTTCCCAAAACAATGGAACAATCTGCACTCCCAAGGGCTGTGTACTGACAGCAAGCCCCCCTCCAAGCCCACCAGCAAGCAGTATCAGCATGTTTTTAATTGTTGTTAATTAGGAGGCTAAAAAATGTTCATCATTACATTTAAATGTGTATTTCTTTGCTTTCTAGTAAAATTAAATGTATTTAACACATTTCTGTTTTAGCTACTTCTATTCCATCTTCTATGAATTGCCTGTTCATGTCTTTTGTCTGTTTCCGCACTAAGATCTTAGTGGATCTCATTTTTCCTCAGTCTGTTGTGTGTATGGACCTTCAGTCAGTAGCTGTGTTAAATATTTGCTGGTTTATTTCCATTTTAATTTTTATTATGATGTTCTTTGATGTACAAAGCTTAATTTGGATATATACACACACACACACACACACACACACACACATATATATATCATTTTCCTTTATAATTTTTTCTACTCTTTTTATGTTTATGAAGACCTCACTGCCCCAACACTCAACCAAATTTTAAAGTTTGTTAATATTATAAACAAATATTAATTAGATATTTAACTAATGTTATTAGTTAAAAAGAAAACATTTAAAATTTAGAAGGGGGGGGACCTGGGTGGCTCAGTCTTTAAGCATCTACCTTCAGCCCAGGTCATGATCCCAGCGTCCTGGGACCGAGCCCCGCATCGGGCTCTCTGCTCCGCAGGAAGCCTGCTTCTCCCGCTACCATTCCCTCTGCTTGTATTCCCTCTCTCACTGTGTTTCTCTCTGTCAAATAAATAAAATCTTTAAAAAAAAAAAAATTTTAGAAGGGAAAAAGCCAGATCACTCATTCAACTGAAGAAATGAGCTGTTTTTATCTTGGAGATTTCAAATGTGGAGGTCTGGGATTATGGAGTGATTGACAATACTAATTGGATACCTTCAGTCATAAATAATTATTAACAAATAATACTTACTAAAACAAACCTTTTCTTAGAGGTATCTAAGACAATCGTTAAAATTTTTGAGTTACCAGGAATACCATAGCTCAGAGAGTTTCCAAAAGAACCAAACAAAATTAATTCCAGGGCATGACTACGTCAGGAAAAATCTAGTTCAGTCAGTTCCCATGGACAGAGAGGGCTGTATTACAAAGCATTAGCACCTTAATTCTGAGCAGTTATCATTCCCATCACATTTCTTAGCAAGATTCATTTTTCTCTATTTTTGTCTTAATAGCTACAAAGAAGAGAGGGCATTAAATAACAGGTAAAGTAGAAAGGGCATAAGCTTTAGAATTACTAGATGTGGGTTCAAATCCTTGATCTACCTTTCACTAGTTGTCTACCCTAAAGAAGTCAGAGGGTCTCTCAAAGCTTCATTACCTATAACACAGGAGTTGATATTAGTGCACAGATTGTGCTCTCAGTATATTATTTTGTAATGATTTCCAAAGAAATGCCTTCCTTGTTGTAAAATCAGAACTAAGAATTAAGTGTTTATTTTTTAATGCAATTTTCTGTTTACACATAAATATGTATGTATACATTTTGCTTTTCTTTTGTTATTATTTTTAAGACATAGGTAAAGGACTAAATATTTTGTTTTGCAAGCAGCCTACAGAAGAAAATCAAACAATTTTCAGAAATTAGAGGAAGAAAATCCCCACTGTAATATTACAATAGGCAATTTAGAGAATAGTTACCTTCATCCCACTAAAAGCATGACCTCAAAATCCCCTCAAATAATTCAATTTCCATTTCCACTAGCAGTCTGTAGCATCTGTATGCACAAACTAAATCCCATCCTTCTTCTAAACATGTAGTGATGGTCAATAGTTGGGGCAAACAGCAACAACCTCCGATTTGAGAATAAATCATAGGTGAAACCTTTGAGAATGGACCACTAACCATAAAAACTAGTCTAACAATGGAAGAACAAGAGCAAAAAAGTCACTTCCTATTAAAACTGAAAATACTATTTACAATTAACATATATTTGACTATAATGGAACTATAAATATTAAATTACTAAAAAATCTAAGTTTTGAGGACCAAACATTCTTAAATTGTTGGCCTAACTGCATCTTCTTTATCTAGAATAAATGTTACAATCAAGGAATAAAAGAATCTAGAACAATTTGCATTGGAGTGAAAAATATAGCTGCAGAGGAGAACAACAATAATAAATCACAACCTCTCTCTCACAAGAAAAAAATAATGTTTAAAAAAGCCCCGCTGTTAGGGACAGGTACAGTCCAAATCTGTTTCTAGAATTCCAATGTTGCATAACTAAAGTGTATTTCAATGGAGCTGAACATCAAGTTATATAATTACCAAATTACTGTATTCTATTTTGCTTTTTCAGTAAAGAATATGACAAGACTGGCTGACAGCAAGAGAAGAAAAGATTTTAAAGCAGCATATTTTGCTTAGAGCAGAAAACAAATTTTAAAAGCATTCAGATGGAAGATTACAAATTTTCAATATTTTGTCCCAAAACTGGGCAATACAAAATGGTCTTTAAAATTCTCAATTTTTGCTTGTCGTTTTTTTCAAGGTATTTTTATGATTTCCACTGTTTATTAAAAAAAAGCTTATTCAACAAATGTTTAACATACTTTTAAAAGATCATTAGAAAAGATTTATCAAATGTATATGCTTCCTTCTCATGGAGAATAGCACAAATGTTAGACATTCAACTGTGTTTTACAGAAAATTTAATAACAGTTGTCTGCTTATAAAATAATAATCATAAAATAATGGAATATATATTCCAGGAAAATACCATCTGCATTTGTTGATTTAAATTTAAAACATCAGAGGGGCGCCTGGGTGGCTCAGTCGGTTAAGCATCCGACTCCTGATTTTGGCTCAGGTCATTATTTCACCACTGTGAGATCAAGCCCTGTGTTGGACTCCACACTGGGCACGGAGCCTGCTAAAGAGTCTCTCTCCCTCTCTCCCTCTGCCCATCCCCCCTCACTTGTTCTTTCTCTCTTAAAAAAACAAATAATTTAAAACATCAGAGAATTAACTGATTAAAAAGCTGTTATCTAAAACCTATTGATGTATTAATAACCATAATGAGGGATATTCAATTTAGAGCAAATGTACAACCTCCTCTAAAGCACAACTTCAGTGGAAGAGCACCGATGCAATCATTAGAAAATTAAACTACTCTGGGAAGAGCTCAAGCAAACTATAATAAACTAACATTGCTTATTGTCTTGTTCTCAGAGAAGGTTTACAAATCCAAAGTTGTTTTACTTAAAGCATTTTTAAAGGGCAAATAAATGAGGTCAGAGCTTTAGAATTTTTCTTGATGTACATAATTGGGAATCTTAGATGACTCTGATAAAGTCTACAGAAGAGTATGCAACAACGATATCAATAAATGATACTATGATTAGAGACTTAAATTAATAAATCTACAACAATGAAAGAGATCTAATAAAAAACTTCATTTAAAAGTTATTCACTGCGTACTAAAACTGTTTAAGGATGGTGATGATTACCGTGACTCAATGGGGTTGCACCATCCCTGGGCTTCTTTTCTTCCTCAGCTTGCTCCTAGAACACAGAAAATGTGGCTTAGACCATAGTTTTGGATAACTGTTTAACACACGGGAAATGAACTTTTCTGTGTGCAGGAAGCCACACCATGAAAAGCACTGTCATGACAGGGGCAGTACATCAGCAGCCAGTGCCCTGGGGTGGGTGTGCAAACCACAGAGGCACGCCATGATCATTTGGACATGGGAGAAATCCTTTACTACTGTCTTAATTCTTTGTTGGCTAAAATAGGAGAGAGAGTAAGGTTCAGTAACAGTTAATACTGAAGTTGACAAGGGTGCTCCTACTGCCTGGGTGTGACAGTCATGCCAGAGGCAGGCTGATGGAAGAGGCAGGTCCCAGACCAGAGCCAAGCCCTCCGACATAACTCTTCCTTCAGCCTACTGGCATCTACAACAGTTTATTAAGGCTCAGTCCAGATTACGTTATCTAATTTTAGCCAAACTGACCTGCACAGAAGAGACAAAGGACTTTAACGATTCCTCTGAAAAAAAACCACAGACTGCATATGACAAACACCACCAGCTCCCAACAAGAAAATGAAGCCTCTCTCCACAGAGCAAGCAATTCATCAGACACACTCGTGTAGCAACTCTGGAAGGAAGGCTGATCACCTAACAAAGACTAAGGGGACAATTTCTTTTTTGAAAGATACTCTGTTCCACTGGTCTATGTTTTTGTTCTTGTGCCAGTACCAAGCTGTCTTGGTGATCATAACTTTGTAGTAAAGCTTGAAATCCGGCAACGTGATGCCCCCGGCTTTTTCTTTTTCAACATTTTCTTAGCGATTCAGGGTCTTTTCTGGTTCCATACAAATTTTAGGATTGTTTGTTCCAACACTTTGAAATCTGCCACTGGTATTTTGATCAGGACAGCACTGAAAGTATAGATTGCTCTGGGCAACATAGACATTTTAGCAATGTTTATTCTTCCAATCCATGAGCATGGAATGTTTTTCCATCTTCTTCTGTCTTCTTCAATTTCTTTCATGAGTGTTCTGTAGTTCCTTGAGTACAGATCCTTTACCTCTTTGGTTAGGTTTATTCCAAGATATCTTATGGTTGGTGCTATTATAAATGGAACTGATTCTCTAATTGCCCTTCCTACATTTTTATTGTTAGTATATAAGAAAGCAACTGATTTCTGTGCATTGATTTTGCTTACAGCCATTACTGAATTGCTGTATGAATTCTAGTAATTTGTGGGGTACAGTCTTTTGGGTTTTCCACATAAAGTATCATGACATCTGCGAAGATACAGAGTTTGAATTCTTTGCCTATTTGAATACCTTTTATTTCTTTTTGTTGTCTGATTGCTATTGCTAGGATTTCTAGTACTATGTTGAACAATAGTGGTGAGAGTGGACATCCTTGTCAAGTTCCTGATCTCAGTGGGAAGGCTCTCAGCTTTTCCCCACTGAAAATGATATTCACTGTGGGTTTTTCATAGATTTTATGAAGTTGAGGAATGTTCCCTTTATCCCTATACCTTGAAGAAGAGTTTTAATCAGGAATGGATGCTGCATTTTATCAAATTGTTTTCTACATCAATTGAGAGGACCATGCAGTTCTTCTCTCCTCTTATTGATTTTGTTCTATCATATTGATTGATTTGCGAATGTTGAATCACCCTTGCATTCCAGGGATAAATCCCACCTGGAAATAGTGTATAATTTTTTTAATGTACTATTGGATCCTATTAGCTAGGATCTTGCTAAGAATCTTGGCATCCATATTTATCAGGGATATTGGTCTGAAATTCTCCTTTTTGGTGAGGTTTTTGCCTGGTTTGGGGCTCAAGGTAAGGCTGGCTTCATAGAAAGAGTCTGGAAGTTTTCCTTCTGTTTCCATTTTTTTAAACAGCTCCAAGAGAATATGTATTATTTCTTCTTTGAAGGTTTGGTAGAATTCCCTGGGGATTCTGTCAGGTCCTGGACTCTTTTGGGGGGGAGGTTTTTGATCACCGCTTCAATCTTGTTACTAGATATTGGGTCTACTCAGATTGTCAATTTCTTCCTGTTTCAGTCTTGGAAGTTTATAGGTTTCCTGGAATGCATCCATTTCTTCTAGGTTGCTTACCTTATTGGCATATAGCTGTTGATAATAATTTCTGATGATTATTTCTATTTCCTTGGTGGTGTCATGACCTCTCCCCTTTCATTCATAAGTTTATTAATTCGGGTCCTTTCTCTTTTCTTTTGGATTAATTTGGACATTATTCTTTCAAAGAAACAGCTTCTAGTTTTGTTGATGTGTTCTACTGTATCTCTAGTTTCTAACTCATTGATCTCTGCTCTAATCTTAATTATTTCCCTTCTTGTGTGTGGGGTTGGCCTAATTTGTTGTTGATTCTCCCTTTCTTTGAGTGTAAACAGAGCTTGTGTATTCAGGATTTTTCCATTTTTTTGAGTGAGGCTTGGATGGCTACGTATTTTCCCCCTTAGGACTGCCTTGGCTGTATCTCATAGGTTTTGGACCAATATGTCTTCATTCTCATTGGTTTCCATGAATTGTTTAAGTTCTTTGATTTCCTGGTTGATCCAAACATTCTTGAGCAGGATGGTCTTTAGCTTCCAAGTGTTTGAATTTCTTCCAAACTTGTTCTTGTGATTGAGCTCCAGCTTCAAAGCACTGTGGTCTGAGAATATGAAGGGAATCATCTCAATCTTTTGGTATCAATTGAGACCTGATTTGTGACACAGTATGTGGTCTATTGTTGAGAAAGCTCCATGTACGCTTGAAAAGAATGAGTATTCTGTTGTCTTAGGGTAGAATGTTCTATATATATCTATGAGGTCCATCTGGTCCAATGTGTCATTCAAAGCTCGTGTTTCTTTGTTGATTTTCTGCTTAGAGGATCTGTCAATTGCTGAGAGTGGTGTGTTAAGATCCCCTACAATTAACATATTCTTATCAATGTGACTTTTTTTTTTTTTTATTAACAATTTGCTTATGTAGTTGGCTGCTCCCAGGCGGAGGAATAAAAATTTACATTGTTAGGTCTTCTTATTGGAAAGATCCTTTAAGAATGATAGTGTCCTTCTGTATCTCTGACTACAGTCTTTAGCTTAAAATCTAATTTATCTAACATGAAAATTGCTACCCCAGCTTTCTTTTGAGGCCCATTGGCATGAAAGATGGTTCTCCATCCCATCACTTTCGGTCTGGATATATCTTTAGGTTCAAAATGCCTCTCTTGTAGACAGCATATGGATGGGTCCTGCATGGTACTGGCACAAAAACAGACACATAGATCAATAGAACAGAGTAGAGAGCTCAAATATGGACCCTCAACTCTATGGTCAAATAATCTTCGACGAAGCAGGAAAAAATATCCAGTGGAAAAAAGACAGTCTCTTCAGTAAATGGTGCTGGGAAAATTGGACAGCTATGTAAAGAAGAATGAAACTTGACCATTCTACCATACACAAAGATAAACTCGAAATGGGTAAAAGACCTCAATGGGAGGCAGGAATCTATCAAAATCCTAGAGGAGTGGGGTGCCTGGGTGCCTCAGTGGGTTAAAGCCTCTTCAGCTCAGGTCATGATCTCAGGGTCCTGGGATTGAGCCCCACGTTGGGCTCTCTGTTTGGCAGGGTGCCTACTTCCCCCTCTCTCTCTGTCTGCTTCTCTGCCTACCTGTGATCTCTCTCTCTGTCAAATAAAGAAATAAATAAAATCTTTAAAAAAAAAAAATCCTAGAGGAGAACATAGGCGGTAACCTCTTCAACATCAGCCATAGCAACTTTTCAGGACATATCTTCAAAAGGCAAAGAAAACAAAAGTGAAAATGAACTTTCAACAAGACAAAAAGCTTCTGCACAGCAAAGGAAACAGTCAACAAAACAAACAGGCAGCCCACGGAATGGGAGAAGATATTTGCAAATGACACTACAGACAAAGGTCTGATATCTAAGATCTATAAAGAACTCCTCAAACTCAACACTCAAAAAATAGATAATCATGTCAAAAAATGGGCAGAAGACATGAACAGACACTTCTCCAAAGACAACATAAAAATGGCTAACAGATACATGAAAAAATGTTCATCATTAGCGATCAGCGAAATTCAAATCAAAACCACATTGAGATACCACCTTATACCAGTTAGAATGGCAAAGATTAACAAGGCAAGAAATAACAGTGTTGGAAAGAATGTGAAGAAAGGGGAACCCTCTCACACTGCTGGTGAGAATGCAAGTTGGTGCAGCCACTTTGGAAAACAGTGTGGAGATTCCTCAAAAAATTAAAAATAGAGCCACCCTATAACCTGGCAATTGCACTTGGGAATTTACCCCAAAGATACAGATGTAGTGAAAAGAAGGGCCATATGTACCCCAATGTTCATAGCAGCAATGTCCAAAATAGCCAAAATGTGGAAAGAGCCAAGATGCCCTTCAACAGAAAAATGGATAAAGAAGATGTGGTTCATATATACAATGGAATGTTAATCAGTCCTCAGAAAGGATGAATACCGAACTTTGGCATCAACATGGATGGGACTGGAGATTATGCTGAGTGAAATAAGTCAAGCAGAGAAAGTCAATTACCATATGGTTTCACTTACTTGTGGAACATAAGGAATAACATGGAGGACATTAGAAGGCAAGGAAAAGTCAGTTGGGGGAAAATGAAGGGGGAGACAAACCATGAGAGACTGTGGACTCCAAGAAACAAACTAAGGGTTTTGGAGGGGAGGTGGGTGAGGGATGGGTAAGCCTGGTGGTGGGTATTAAGGAGGGCACATATTACCTGGAACACTGGGTGTTGTACATAATCAGTGAGTCTTGGGACACTGCATCAAAAACTAATGTTTTTTATGGTGACTAACATAATTAAAAAAAAATAAAAATAAATGAAAGATGCTCACCATAGCAAAGAACATTCGTTAGTGGGTATCCAGAAATGTGTTTCATTTGCATAATTTTGTGGCCATAAACAATGTATGCCCCCATACAAATTCAAAATTATACACTTAAAAATTGGGGAACAGTTTCCCAATTTTAAAATCCTCCCAATGAAAGGTTTCAGGGGGCTTTGAACTTAAACGTTTAAAAACATAAATATGCAATACTTGAGACTGATTCCCAAGAAAAACTGACTGTCATCAGGAAAGATGAAAATTTAGCAGGTGAAATACACAAAAATCTTTACATAATTGATGGGAGATGCTGAGAAATGAATATCATGACTTGGTAGGTTTGGTGAAAGATCTCTTCTTAAGTTAGTCCTATGTATCTTTGGGATATACCTTTTTAAGCTATGACAAGGGTGACTGACTGCCCCAGTTTCCCCCAGATTGGCCTAGTCACAGCACTGAAGTCCCACATGATAGTCATCCTGGCTATGACAACCATTACAACCGAACCTAAAAGACTCAGACTTCAGATAATGGCAACATAAAGCTTTGAATCAAGCTTTCAAAAAAAAGAATCATGTATATTAATATTTTAATGATAAAAAACTTACTTGTAACTTAGAATAAATACTGTTAATTTCATTTTTATATTACACAGTTTTAGTTTCTTTTTTGGTCTAAGGCTTTGAGGTATAAAATACAAGTTGTATAATAGTAAGTCACACAATTTTCAAATAAACACGTGTATTGAGATATGTGATTAATGTTTCTTTACTGATGGATAAGCAAACCAGGCAACCACTTGCCGATACAGCCATATATGATTGTGACAGATTCCTTGAGATGCCTTAGCTTGGTATCTTTCTATACATATCATTTGTTTTTAATTCAGATGGTTCAAGGTAAAAATATACATAGAAAGAAGTAGTACAGTGTAAACTTCCTTACGCATCCTCCTCCATCTGGCCCACTCAGTACCTCTACCCAGTAACCACTGTTATTAGACTCTAATATATCCTTGCGAGGTTTTCTTTATAAAAATACAAAGAAACATGAATATATATTCTTATTTTCTTGCTCTGATGCACAAAGGTAGCACATCATGATACTGTTTTCTAGCTCTCTTTTCATTTAACAAAATACCTCAGAGATCTTTATCAGGTCATGAAGAACATTCTCTGTCTTTCTTTACAGCTGCACAGTACTGCACTGAATGATATTTCATGATTTACTTAACCGGTTCCACATGTATGGATGTCTGGGTTATTTCTAATCCTTTTTCCCAGTCATATTATACTACAGTGAAAAACTAGCACATATGTCATTTTGCACATGTGCAAGGCTATCCGTGGAATGACTTCTCAGAAGTGAAACTGCCGGGGGTACCTGGGTGGCGTAGTCAGTTTGGCATGTGACTCTCGGTTTGGGCTCAGGTCGTGAGCTCAGGGTCATAAGATGGAGCCCTGCATTGGGCTCTGTATCCAGCATCTAGTCTGCTTGTGATTCTCTCTCTGCCCCTCCCCCTGCTCATGCTTGCTCACTTTCTCTCTCAAACAAATAAATCTTAAAAAAAAAAAAAGGAAATAAAACTGCTGGTCAACAGAGACTCATGTTTTCCTGCCGCTAATCCCCACATGAGCTGCCCCACTCAACAGTCCCACAAGCCTTGGACCAGTGCCCGTGTTCCAATAGCCTGTCAACAGGGTGTGTTACCAAATTCTTGGATTTTTGCCATGATGATGAATGAAATATCTTACTGTAATTTTAATTTGCATTTGTTTCATTAGGACAAAACCGAAGATAACTTTGTGTTTTTAAAAGCCTCCTATACTTCCTTTTCTGTGAAATATCTTTTTACATCCTTGGCCTATTTTCTGTTGGAATGATTACTCATCTTTGGGTCTTGATAAATTAGGAAGATTAGTCCTTTGTCTACATAATGAGATGCATTATTCTTTTTTTCCCAATTTGTCATTTGTCTTTTTCACTTTTTTCTGTTATTTTTTAATATGCAGAGAGTTTTGTTGTTTAAGAACGGAAATTACCAAACTTTTCTTTCACGGCTTCTAGATTTAAATAATAGTGAGAAAATCCTTTTCTACTCCCTAATTATAAAAACCTTCTACTTTGTTTATGTCTATTACATTTACAGTTTATTTCTTACATTTGAATCTTTGATAAATCTGAATTTGAGCCAGGATATAGTGTGAAGTAAGCATCCAGTATTTTCGCCAGGTGGCTATTCACCTGTCCCAACGTGTGTGGACTATATATTAGACTCCCACGTGCATTTTCTCCTACTTCTGGCATTTCTCTTCTGTTTCTCTGGCTTATCCTCTCAGTTAGCAGTGACACTGTTTTAATTATGACAACTTTGTGTTTGAATATGATACCTTAGACTATTCAGTGTTTTACACACAGTGAGTTCTCTTCTGTTCAAGTTTTAGAGTCAGGCATCTGAGGGTCTAATCCCCAGTCCACCTCACTAGACATGCGATGCTGAGCAAGTGATTTCATTTCTGTGAGCCTCAGTTTTCTAATCTGTGATTTGCAGATAACCCTAACTTCCTTACTGAACTGAGATCCATGGGTAAAGCCTTAGTGCCGTACATGACACATGGTGGACTCCCCATGGTGGCTGTCAAGTGTTCTGCCAGATTTCAAACCACCAAGAATATATCCAGACTTCATAAAAATTAAGTTAGCCAACTATTTGTGTTTATCAAATAAACAGAATCTCTGATGAAAGAAGAATACTGAGGGGAGAGTCAATCTTAAAACCCTAACCAAATTAATTACCTATTTAAAAAACATTTATTGGGGCGCCTGGGTGGCTCAGTGGGTTAAAGCCTCTGCCTTTGGCTCAGGTCATGATCTCAGGGTCCTGAGATCGAGCCCCGAGTAGGACTCTCTGCTCAGCAAGGAGTCTGCTTCCCCCTCTCTCTCTGCCTGCCTCTCTGCCTACTTCTGATCTCTCTGTCAAATAAAGAAAATCTTTAAAAAATAATAATTATTGGGGATGCCTGGGTTGTTCAGATGATTAAGCATCTGCCTCTGGCCCAAGTCATGATCACAGGGTCCTGGGATTGAGGGCCACACTGGGCTCCCTGCTCTCCCTCTATTCCTCCCCTCTGCTTCTGCTCTCCCCTCCTCTTTCTCTCAAATAAATAAAATCTTTAAAAATTATAATAAATAACATTTTTGAGCCATTATTATATAACAGGAACTGCAGTGGGTCTTAGGCACAAATGAAACACAATGAATGTCCAGTGTTTGTGCAATGACTACCCATCATCTGATAGGTGTTTACTACTGAATAGCTGATGGAGGAAAGAATAAAGACTTAAATGTACTCAGCTGTCCCCCAGTCCTTATCACATTCTCACCTCCTCTGTGACAACCCTGCACTCACACATTCTCCCTGCACCACTCTGGCCTAGGCTCTGCCTCCCTGCCTTCCTGCACCTTGTGTGCAAACATCCCTGCTGCTCTCCAGAGCTTTCCTCCTGCCCACCCCTGTCCTTTTCACTCTGACTCTGACAGACAAGATGGCCAATGGATCCACATCTCTCTCTTCCAGGTTGCAAAGTGCAGGTTCAAAGTCCCTTGACTGCATTGTAACAGAGGGCTCCACCTTAGCTGACTAAAGCAGAAGGATCTCCTACTGGCCTTGAAAGACCCGGCTACCATGCTGTCAGAGGGCCTGTGACAAGGAACTATAGAGTCCCTTGGAGCCAGGACTGGCCCTTGCTCGACACCCAGCAAGAAAGCTCAGTCCTATAACCACAAGGAACAGAATTCTGCTGACAACCGTATGAGCTTGGAAAGAGGCCACTGAGGCCCCCAAAAATGATCTCAGCCAGGCCAACACTTTGATTTCACCCTTTGAGACCCTAAGCAGAAAATCCATTTGAGTCATTCCTGATTGTGTGGCCTACAGACAATGTGAGGTAATAATAACTAGCTGTTTTAGCCACTAAGTTTGGTGTAATTTGTTAAGCAGCAATAGAAAACTAATACATGCCTACTTTCCTTTAGGAGTCAACTCGAGGAGCTTTCTTTGCTCCTACTTCCTCCTCCCTTCTCCACCCTTGCAAATGAGGTAACCTACTGACACCCGGAAATATCATATACAAATCTCTATTATTGGGCCTATCGCATTGCACTACCATCATCTGTCTTACTGGTCTCACCTGCTTTGATGAACTTATTGAAGGCAGACAGTATCTTAACCATCTCTCATTCCCAAAACATAACTTGGCACCTAATCTAGCTCAACAAATATTTGCTGAATGAAGGCATGAATTCAAGTACTTTTTTACCTGGCTGATTTCACACCCAAAGATACCATGGATATCTTTATGCAATTAATACAATAGAACTTGATAAAACTATAATCCAGTGCTTCTCAAAATTTAACATGCATATGAATCACCTGCGAATCTTGTTAAAAGGCAGACCTTGATTCCGTAGGTCTGGGATAGGGCCTGAGATCACCAGTTTCCAAAAAGCCCCTGCTGATGCCACTGCTGAAGGTCTATGGACCACAGCATGAGCACTACAGCACCATTTACTAGGCAGGGGGTGGAAGCAGAAAAGCCATAACCCAGTCTGATCCAACCCTGTTCTACTGGTGAAATGACGAACTGAATCAGTCTAATTTTCTATGGCAGCCCTTTATCCCAATCTCATCCCTTTTTACCCAATCAACACACACGAAATTTACCTAATTCAAAACACCACCAGTCTTCTCTTACAGGTTCTACTGCAAAAACTGAAATGGTAACAAGAAATGGTATTCAAGAGTTGATTATGTGAGCACAACAGTTACTGCATTTTTATAATCACTGTATCATTCAAATATAAAAAGAAATATATAATATGCTGCCTGTCACTCTGTTAGTAGATTAGGATGTTTGGTTCACACTTCTTTATTTGCTATTGAAATTCTGCCTTGATAGAAGAAACATATTCCTCCGAAAAACAACATCACCTCTCACTTCAGAATTAAATTACCCAAACTCCTTATGTCTGTACGGTTTTTGGATGAATCAAGGTTAGAGATATGTAGACATACACCTGAAAGATCACAACTTTGTATTTAAGAATAAATTTATGTTTCTCTTAAGATACACTGACCTTATTTTTTGGACAACTTTATAAATAAAGGAGGATTTAATATCATATCTTAAAACAAGAAAAATGCTGAATTTGGGATAAGGCCAAATCCCAACCCTACCCACAAAAGTCTAAAATCGTCAACAAGTGACACATATTATCTGGACCTAATTTCTCTTGTCTATAAAATAAAGGGATTAGACTAAATATTCTCCCAAGGCTCCTGCTAGTTTTAACATTCTTTGCTTCTGTCTGAGCTAATTAATTATTTCATAAAGGTAATAAATCCACACTGCTATTAATGAATAGAGAATTAATTTAAAAAAGAGAAAGGAAAATGAGCACTTTTCCTTATCAGACAGAACACTTAAGGAAATCAGTATGAATTGAGAAAAATAAAACCATTACTGTGATTTCTCAGGTTTCAAACTTTAGTTCTGAAAACTAAAAATAAAGCATTAGGGGGGAAAAAACAGCACTCTGAAAAAGGGGAGATAGTGGTTCAAGGAACATAAGTCTTTGCTACAGTACATTTCCATTAGCCAATTTAAAACGCATCGTTTTGGAAGAAGAATTATAAGGTGGGAAAATAACCAACAAGCCTTCACGTTCTGTTACCTCCTGATGGACCTGGATACATCATATACTTCAACTACAAGTTAGAGTGATTTTTCTAATTAATCAGTGTTTACATTTCCCTATCTACAAAGTCCAATCAAGAAAGCAAAATAAAGGATTTTCACCCACTGATCTGTGATTAGCAATTTCAAGTTTTCATTTCATTAAAATATTCAATAATATAATATCTGAATGAAATCTCTCTCTAGTATTTGAAATCTTTCTCTAGTATTCATCATGTTCTTTATTTTTGCTATTTTATAATGCTGTGACATTTTGGGGATTTGTGGACAGGGGAACTAATTCTTACAGACAGCCAACAACTTTGCCTGGATCATGCCTTTGAAATGCAAACCAATCAATCCTGAGCCTATTACCCATTCACTTCTATTTATCAGGTTCCTTCAGTCTGGGAGGCTATCCTCCAGCCCTAAATCATCCCAGGGCCAGGTACCAGACAATTAGAAAACATCCCCCAAGCCAGAAACTACAGAAATTATTAAAACCAGCCAATCCCAAACCTCCTTAGTTTCCTGATCCTCCTTATCCATTCATACCTATAAAAAGCACAATAAAGGGGGCACCTGGGTGGCTCAGTCATTAAGCGTCTGCCTTTGGCCCAGGTCATGATCCCAGGGTCCTGGGATCGAGCCCCTCATCAGGCGCCCTGCTTGGCAGGAAGCCTGCTTCTCCCTCTCCCACTTCCCCACTTGTGTTTCAGCTCTCACTATCTCTCTCGGTCAAATAAATAAGTAAAATCTTAAAACACACACACACACACAATAAAGTCCCTTGGCCATGTTTTCCCCTCCTTCTTTCTGCCCCTGAACAGACTGGGGATTCCTGGGATAGTGCTGCATGGTGTGCTGTGCTTCCCCCTTGGGAAATGTGAGTAACAAAATAATTTTTCAATGGCAGTCACCTACCGATCTGTAAGCCTCACTCTATCTGAATAAAAACAAAATTCCCAGTATATTTTAAAACAGTACTGGCTAAGACTTCCACCAAAAGAGAGAGAGAGAGAGAGAAAACATCCCCTTTCTATGGTTCCCCATATATAAATGAATTCTACTGGCTGATGCAAACAGTATATCGATCAAGCATAAGGCAGCAAAATGATTTTTTAAAAAATTAGGTACTACTGAAGATTAAGAAACTAGCATAACACTACCCTAAATATTTTCTCAATATCTATTTTAAAGATATTACAAAAAATTTCATTACACTATGCCTAAGTCAAAGCCAACCACGGCTTCTTCCTCCAGTATATCAAGTTCGGCAGACACAATATCAAGTACAAATTCCTCTGCTCTGTCATCAACACTCTCTAAGCTTAGTCACGTCCATTCAAGTCATGTTACTATATCGTTACATACCAAATCTCAGACTCACCGAAATGGAAAGACCCTTAAGATTTTTTAATCTAAGACTTTTGTTCTATAAACAAAGAAAATGAGCCCGTCTGGTGAAGGACTTGTCCTTGGTCATAGAGCTAATTACCACAGTCAAAGAGTAAAATACAAATATTCCGACCCCAGCCTAACATTCTTTCTACAAAACTGCCAATAGCAACATCTGCTCAGTCAGACAAGGCATTATACTCTCGTCATTTATCACATATATCATATTTGCTTCCAACCCCATACCTTTGCTCATGCTGCTTCCTTGGCCCAGATGATCCCTTCTCTGACCCTTCAACCTACTTCTCTCTCAAGGTTAGTTGCCTAGATAGCACCCAGATATTAAAACACAAAGAAGTTGTATTCTCTCATATTGCATTTTGCCAGGTTGGATTTATTTTACCAGGTTGGACTTAAGAACCATTTGTTACAACAGCATTAAATATGTATTAAATTGTATTTGTCAAATACATTAAGTAAAGCATTAAATATAGACATCTTAGATACTCCTCATCCTTCAAAGCCAAGTCCTGAGGCCCTAAGTACTCTAGGCTGAATGTACCCAGGAGCCCTCATGTGCATAAGCACTTAGTTGTCTCACATTGCCCTATATAAGTTAGTTTTTTCTATTCAGCAATAATAAATTTGTTTTTCAGATTTATTCAGATCCTTTAGAGAATAAATGTCTCCTATTTCTATTTCTCAAAGTTTAGGGTTCACTAATCAAATATAGATTCCTAGATTTTAAGGGATTCAGAGAAAGAGAAAGAAGAAACCAGTATTTATTCAGTATCACATATTTTACACACACAATTATTTTATTCTTCTAGAGTCAAATAAAATTTCCTTTTTTATTTAGGAAATTTACATTTTTATGTAGGAAATCTGGAAATCTTACAGCCTACATATAGTTTGGGGTCTTATGCCCAGAACGCCCACATGCACACCGAACGCCTAAGAAATCACTTTGGGGAAAAAAAATGTTTATTTCCCCAATTATCATGTACCTATACTTTGCCAGTCAATTCTAATGGTGGTGAATGGAAACGGATAACAAAGGACACCTGTCTTCATGTTGGATGCATGAAGAAGCATGACATACCAAGGAATCTACCAAAGCCAGGGCAACTCCCCTCTTCAAACCTGCAGCAGCACCGGTGCTGGCACCGGCCAGCCGGTGAGTGAAACTCAGCCATGTGACAGATCTCGGCAAACAAAGTCATTAGATGCATAATAAAACCTAAGCAAAAGAAGCGCTTGGGCAGACAGCATTAGAGAGGGTATAGCCTGGGGTGACCTCTGAAGATGATATAAAAGCCTTATCAATATGTTAAATGCATGTAGTCTTTAGTATGACAAGTCTACCGATAAGATTTTATCTGTGAATCAACAACAAAAGCCTACCAAAATACATGAATAAGAACATATGGTTTTAACACAGCGGATAACAACAAAAACTAAAAATCCCCTAAATGTTTAGGGAAGGGTACTGTTTAAATGAATTACCGGTACATTCACAGAGTGCAATGCTACCACCACTGAAAACAGTGACATGATCTGTATGCGTTCCAAGACACACATGCCTAATTACAAAAAAAAAAAAAAGATACGGGACAGGAAGTAGAATATGAGCCCATTTGGGATACACATATGCATGTAGTAGGTATTATGAATGTACGTATATGTGCATAAGGAGTTTGGGTTTTTTAGCTTCCTATTTTTGCTTTCAATTCCTATACAGATACATGAGAAAATGTAAACAGGGGTCACACCTTTAAATAAAGATTTGGGAAGGGTTCCAGGGGGGCTCAATCAGTTAAGCGTCTAACTCTTGATTCTGGCTCAGGTCATGACCTCAGGGTCCTGAAATCAAGCCCTGAGTCAGGCTCTGCACTGGGCATGGAGCCCTCTTGAGATTCTCTCTCTCCTCCTTCTGCCACTCCCCTGCTCTTTTTCTCCCTCTCTTAAAAAAAACAAACAAACAACAACAAAAAAAACCACTCATGTGTATGAGTGGGTATAGTAGAGAATTTACTTCTTATTTTCATACTAATTGCACTTTTTTCAAACTCTGCCTGTATATTGAAAAATATAAAGAAATGCTTTTGAAATTCTATGAAGAAATACATAGAAAATTTTAGTATAAGAAACATTCATTGACAGGTATCATCAACATCTAGAAATTACTAGACATTAAGAAATTACTACCTCAAAAGCAGATGTTTATTTTTTTTAAAGATTTTATTTAGTTATTTGCAGAGACAGACACAGCGAGAGAGGGAATATAAGCAGGGGGAATGCGAGAGAAAGAAGCAGGCTCCCCACTGAGCAGAGAGCCCAACATGGGGCTCAATCCCAGGACCCTGGGATCAGGACCTGAGCCGAAGGCAGACACTTAATGACTGAACCACCCAGGTGCCCCAAAAGCAGATGTTTAGAAAGTACCCAACTGTTCATTAGTTTTATATTTAATGTGCTTAATCTAGCAATGCCATTTTGCTCAGCTGACTGGAAATGTCACTTGTAAATTCATATGTATAACACAGAATGTAAAGTATATTAGTGATATTTCAAGCAAATTTCACATGATTTTAGTAATCAAACTCAAGCATGACTGAACCTCTTTCTCTCCACAGTGAATGCAGCCACAGTTGTAAGTCAGCTTATTATATCAAACTATTAAATTTAATTACAGTGGACATTGTAAATGGCAATAAGCCCCTAGCTGACAGTATAATGTGGAATTCATCCTATATGCACATCTTTTCCATTATCCTATATAATAGAACATTATATAGGATATATATGAACATTCTTTAAAATAATTATACGTTCCAAGCACCTCAAAACTCAAATAGATAACATGGTCCTTTGAAATTATCATTATCTTAATATGATCAAAGAAGTCCACTTGCCTGGAGATGCTGTTAAACACTAGGAACATCATTCAACAGGTATTTTTGGAAATCCAGTCACACAAGGCACCACACTCAAACAGCACCTATGGAAGTGTTGAGCACTTCTGAGGTTCAAAAATGGGAAAATTCTAACATGGAAAGGAAATAATGGTAATGTTACTGGCATCAAGTTAGAAACCAAGCTGGGCTTCAAGAGAAAACTGGGATTTATGCCAATACAGAAAAGACAGAAGTTTGAATACTCATGTTGTAGAGCAAGATAATGAGAAGTGCTGAGAAGGGATGGTAATAATTTCAGCAGCTTGACAGGAAATGATACTGAGAAAAAGTAGCAAATGTGTTTGGACAGGAGAGGTGGTCTCCAATATGACTTTGAAACTCAAAAATGTAAGAAACATGCAGCAACCAATACTGATTAACTCGAGGACAAATAGTAGGGATGACAGGCCCAGCTCTTTCTCTCAGACAGTGGTTCTCAAACAGAAGAGTGCACCACGATCACCAGGAGGCCTTATAATACAGACTTCTGAGCCCATCCCCAGCATATCTGATCCAGGAGGTCTGGAGTAAATCCCAAGAAACTGCATTTCTAACAAACCCCCAGGTGATGCCCATGCTGTTGTTCTAGAGACCACAGCTGAAGAACCACTATCCAAGAACTGTGAACACATTTAGTACCTTGTCTCCTCAAAGGGTATGACACAACAAACCAAAAATGCTGAGGAAAATGTCAATCTCACATAAGTTGAGACAGATGCAGGTCTTCCTAAGTTTTGTCCAAGGAACTCCTTCAAGAGCGATCAACTCATAGAACTGAGATGAAGCCAATCCGGACCTCAGGGGGGACTGGATCTCGGCCCCACATTAACCACCGGACCTCCCAGTGAGGCTGATTCAAAGGAAACAGTTATGTGACTAGACAGAGACCTACAGTTAACATCTGAAAACCAACTGTGGACAAGATCATCACTTGACATGTCTTATTTAATGCCAGGAGTTCACCAAACCATACCTAACCTGACATCAAACCAAAGAGTGTATCTGATACTGTGTCACTCCACCAGCTGCAATATGTAAATACATAAGAACAAGCCATGTGAAGATCCCAAAACCCAGACCAATACATGGTGAAAGCCCATGACAGATCACTAATGAGAATGTTCTAATGGCCCACTATCACCAAAACGGTCACTGTGGAGGTATCTTGGTCACTTCTGCCACCTTAAAATTTGTAAGAATACAAAAAGTTGCCACAGGGAGAGAACATAGGTAACTAGAAGCAAGACACATATTATACCCTCTAGCTGTCAAGATGTCACTGTGAGGTATTTTTTTTTAGATGGGATTTACAATCAACTAGTAGACTCTGAGTAAAGTACGTTAATCTCCATAATGTGGAGGGGCCTCATCTAATCAGCTGAAGACCTTAAGAGAAAAAAAGACTGACCCCTCTAAGAGGGAATTTTGCCTCCAGAATGCCTTTGGAATCAAGGCTGCAACATTAACCCTTTTCTTGGTCTCCAGCCTGCCAATCTGCCCTGTAGATTTCAGACCAGTCAGCCCTTACAATTGTATGAATCATTTCCTTAGAGTACATCTTTGTATATACATACACGTATGTACACATATACATAGAATTCATCATTATCAAGTAGGGACAAAGATTGTGAACAGGGACTATGACAGGACTGTCAACTACTCCCATTGGTTCTGTTTCTCTGGAGAACCCTAACAAACACAAACCCCTCCAGTCCACAGTCTCTGTCCCTCACTTGATAATGATCAATTACCTCCATAGTAACAAAGAAAATTCTCTTTGGGCCGCCTGGGTGGCTCAGTCAGTTAAGTGGCTGACTCTTGATTTCAGCTAAGATCATGCTCTCAGGGTTGTGAGACTGAGCCCCGCGTCGGGCTCCACAGTAAGCGGAGAGTCTGCTCGAGGACCCCCCCCCCACCGCCACTCACATGTGCACGTGCTCTCTCTCTCTCTTAAATAAATAAATCTTTAAAAAGGAAAGAAGGAAGGGAGGGAGGGAGGGAGAAATAAGTCTCTAAAACTCCCACTAAGATGTACCATAACTAATATTTGATGGATTTTCTTCCTGGCACTTTCCTATATAAACATATGTATAGCTTTATCTCCAATTCAAAAAGTAACACACGTTAATGGTGTGTTAATATTCAAAAGTATTTGAATAGAAAAGACATTATAAAAAGCACCTCTATCCAATCATCTAGTAATAACTACTCTTAATGTTTTAGTCTATCTCCTCATCAAATTAAAGCTCCGCCTTAAATAACTGATGGGGGGTATTTTTTCTTTTTATCTTTTAGATTTTTTTAGATTATTCATCAAATAATAACCTCGGTTGGAGAAATATCCCTTTCTGATAGGACATAAATTATATGTGCTATATTTGGTGGGGAATTAAGAGAAAAGATTATTTAAGAAATTTTATTTGATAAAATCTTAAGTATCAACGCATTTATCATGAAAGATAAATCCTGTAAGAATTTTTCACAGAAGTAATTATCTTATCAGAGCAATTCACTGTGTCTGTAAATACCAGCATAAAATCTTGGACAGCACTGGCAAGTCACAGAATATCATAAGATATAACTGTATGAATTACCATGTCATATGAGATTATATATAGTATAATATTTTATTTACATGTATGCAACATGCTATATTTAAAATATATGTACATGTAAATGTGTTCAAAGGATATGTATTAAAATGTTTTTAGGGGCGCCTGGGTGGCTCAGTGGGTTAAAGTCTTTGCCTTCAGCTCAGGTCGCGATCTCAGGGTCCTGGGATCGAGCCTTACATCAGGCTCTCTGCTCGGCGGGGATCCTGCTTCCCCCCCTCTGCCTGCCTCTCTGCCTACTTGTGATCTCTCTCTCTCTAATAAATAAAAATCTTAAAAAAGTGTTTTTAATTAAAAAGAAAAGAGTTTTTACTTTAAAATAAATATTACCTTTAAAATGTTATCAGGCTTTAATGACATATTCTATACCTCTGTATATAAAACTCAACCAGAAGCAGCCAGCTCCTAGTCATTGAAAAAACATCCTCTGCTGTGGTCACACAAACTATACAATTACACTATAAATTTCCACAGTGAGCACAAACTAGAAGGAAGGGCTCAGGAACTGACATCTTACCAAGCATCCATCCTGATTCAAATGCTCTTTGGAATCCATACTAAGCTTCCTCTTTCTGTTGGGCTGTTTCATTGCCACTTTAGCACTCCTTAGCAGTGTTTTTCTGCAAAATAGTGCCACATAAAAAAATTTAGGAGTTTTGGCCCTTTAGAATAACAAAAACAAACCCAAATAATGCTTCCATTAAACTTCTTCTAACTGGTTGCCATAAATACGCTGAAAAGCGAGCTGACATAAAAATTTCACTGTTGCTTTTATAGACCCCACTAAAATAATAAGTTAACAGGGAAAAGAGATGAGTTTTCTACCTCATCTAGAATTTATATCACAAAGAAAATAGATACTATTTCTCTGGTCTATCTAGCACAACATTTTTGGTTGTTTTGCAAGGTTTTCTGAGGGGCGGTTGTTTTTGTTTTTGTTTTCTTTTTTGCTTAGCTGATTTAACCAATTCAGATTCACTGTAATCTACCTATTTAGATTCCATACTCACGTGGTCTGACTGTCCACAAGTGTCAAGGCAAGGGTATTGTTGGTAAGAGGACTTTTGTCATACAAGGCATAGCAGAGAAATCTGGAACAGAGAAAATAAAAAAAATTATGAATCCAATTTATCATGACCATTCTTTAGTATGCTAATGAGTAGCAAAATTGCATCAGTAATCAAAAACCTCCCAACAAACAAGAGTCTAGGACCAGATGAATTACAGGTAAATTTTACTACTACATGTAAAGAAGAGTTAATGCCTATCCCTCTCAAACTATCCCAAAAATAATTAAGAGGAAGGAATTCTTCCAAATTCATGCTATGAGGACAGTATTACCCTGAAACCAAACTAGACAAAGGTACCACAAAAAAGAAAACTACAGGCTATTATCCCTGATAAATACAGAAGCAAAATCTTCCAAAAAATATTAGCAAACTGATTTTCTAATCAGTTTAGAAAAGAATCATTCACCAATTCACCATGATTAAGTGGGATTTATTTTAAGGATGCAGGAATGGTTCAATATCTGCAAGTCAATCACAACACATTAATAAAATGAAGATAAAAAATCATGTGATCATCTCAAAAGATGCAGGAAGAGCATTTGACAAAATTCAATATCCATTTATGATAAAAACTCTCAACAAACTGGGTTTAGAGAAAATACACCTCAACATAATAAAGGCCATATATGACAAAACCACAGCTTACATCATACTCAACAGTGAAAAGCTAAAAGCTTTTTCTCTAAGATCAGGAACAAGACAAAGATGTCTACTCTCACCACTTTTATTCAACATAGTATTGTTAAGTCCTAGCCACAGCAATCAGACAAGAAATAAAAGGCACCCAAATTGATAAGGAAGAAGTAAAACTTTCACTATTTGCAGGTGACATGATACTATATACAGCTGGTCCTCAAATGACACAAGTATGAACTACACAGCTTCACTTACATAAATACAGTAAAATAATGTATTTTCTCCTTATCAAATTTTCTTAATAACATTTTCTTTTCTCTAGTTTATTATAAAAATATAGTATATAATACATATAATATACAGAACATGGATTAACTGACTATGTTATCAGTAAGTCTTCTGTTCAACGGTAGACTCTTAGTAGTAGGTTTTGGGGGCTTGAAAGTTATACGCAAATTACCAACTACATTGGAATTGGTGCCCCTAATCCCCACATTGTTCAAGAGACAACTATATAGAAAACCCTAAAGACTCGAAAAAAACTGTTAGAATTAATAAATGAATTCAGTAAAGTCACAGGATACAAAATTTCTGTACACTACAAAAAAAGTAGAAGAAATTACAAAAACAATCCCACTTACAACTGCATCAAAAATGATAAAATACCTTGGAAAATATCTAACCAAGGACCTGAAAGACCTGTGCCTTAAAAAATATAAGATACTGATGAGAAAAACCAAAGATGAAACAAATAAATATAGAGATGTTCTATGCTCATGGATTGGAGAAATTAATATTGTTAAAATGTCCATTCAACCCAAAGTAATCTACAGATTCAATGCAATCCTATCAAAACACCAATGGTATTTTTCACACAATTAGGACAAATAATCCTAAAATTTATTTGAAGCCGCAAAAGACCCTGAATAACGAAAGCAATCCTGAAAAAGGACAAAGCTGGAGGTATCACAATCTCATATTTGAAACTATATTACAAAGCTATGGTAATCAAAACACTATGTTACTGAACACAAACAGATGCACAGATTAACAGAAGAGAATAGAGAGCCCAAAAATGAGCCCAAACATACATGGTTACTTAATGTATGACAAAGGAGACAAGAATATAAGACAATGGTAAAAGGACAGTCTCTTCGAAAACTGTACTGGGAAAAATGGAACAGCTACATGCAAAAGAATAAAGAATGAAAATGGGCCACTTTCATGCACTATACACAAAAAATCAATTCAAAATATATTAAAGACCTAAATGTAAGACCTGAAACTATAAAATTCCTAAAAGAAAGTATAGGCAGTTATCTCTTAGACATAAGCCTCAGTATTATTTTTGTGAATCTGTCTCCTCATGCAAGGGAAACAAAACAAAAATAAACAAATAGGACTACATCAAACTAAAAAGATTTTGCACAGCAAAGGAAATCATCAATAAAACAAAAAGGCGGTCTACTGAACAGGAGAAGATATTTTCAAATGCTATATCTGATAATGGGTTAATATCTAAAATATATAAAGAATTCAGGGCACCTGAGTGGCTCAGTCACTTGAGTGTCGGACTCTTGATTTTGGCTCTGGTCGTGATCTTGGAGTCATGGGATCAAACCCCACATCAGGCTCCACGCTCAGCCGGGAGTCTGCTGGAGATTCTCTTTTTCCTTCTGCCACTCCCCACTCTCTATAATAAATAAATCTTAAAAAAAAAAAAAAAAAAAAAAGAATTCATGTAACACCAGAAAAGCAAAGAACCCAATCAAAAACGGGGAGAAGTCTGGAATAGACAGTTTCCCAAAGGAGACTTTGAAAAGGAGACACATGAAGAGATTCTCAACATCACTAGTCATCAGAGAAATGCAAATCAAAGCCACAATGAGATATCACCTCACACCTGTCAGAACAGCTAGTATCAAAAAATCAATGAAGGGGTGCCTGGGTGACTCAGTCAGTTAAGCATCAACTCTCAATTTCAGCTCAGGTCTTGATCTTGGGGTCATGAGTTCAAGCCCCATGTAGGGCTCCATGCTGGTTGTGGAGCTTACTAAAAAGAGTCAATAAACAACAAGTGTTGGCAAGAATATAGAGAAAAGAGATGCCTCTTGCACTGTTGGTGGGAATGCAAACTGGTGCAGCCACTAATTGAAAACAGTATGGAAGTTCCTCAAAAAAATTAAAAAAGAAATACCATACAACCCAGTAACTCCACTTCTGGGTATTCATTCCCCCGCCAAAAAAAAAAAAAAAAAAAAAAACACCACACTGATTCAAAAGGATACACACACCCCTGTGTTTACTGCAGCATTATTCACAAAAGCCAAGAAATAGAAGCAACTGAGGTGTCCATCAACAGATGAATGGGTAAAGATGATGTGATTATATATGTATATGCACATATGTATATATGTATACACGTATGTATATACATACATATGTGTGTATACACACACACACACACACACACACACAATGGAACATTACTTGGTCATATAAAGAAATGAATTCCTGGCATTCATGACAACACGGATGGACCTAGAGTGTATTATGCTAAGTGAAATAAGTCAGATAGAAGAAGACAAACAATATATGATTTACTTATATATAGAATATAAAAAACAAATGAACAAATAAAGATAAATTCACAGAAACAGAGACAAAATTGGTGGTTGCCAGACGGGAGGGAGGTAGAAGGATGAGTGAAACAACTGAAGGTGATTAAGAGGTACAAACTTCCAGTTATAAAACAAATACGTCATAGAGATGAAAGTGCGGCATAGGAAATGTTACGGTCAGTAACATTAGAATAATGCTATACAGTGACAGAGGGCAACTACATTTATTGTGGTGACCATTTCATAATGTATATAATTGTCAAATCTCTATGCTATATTCCTGAAATTAATATAATATTGTACATCAGATGTACTTCAATAAAATTAAAAATTAAAAAAAATAAACACTAGTAGACATTTTTTGAAAAGTTATCTAGAATGAGTTTTTGATAAGCAGGTTAACCATTTTAGAGAACTTAGCCTTTAGCATTATATGAGTACCACTGTAACAATAATTCACTCGAATAATTTTGGCTACAACTGGCATATAATTAAAAAAAAAAGTTTAACAGACTTAAATCATCTAGAGTCCCCAGTGTTTTAGAATCATACACCCAAACTTCTTCCCTGATAAGTCCTCCTACACAGTGACCCTAGATGCTACAAACTGAACACATTCACAACTGAGCTTATCATTGCCTCTATCGCTGCCTCCTAGTTAGACTCTCTCTTCCTATTTGCACTAATGACATGACTGGTCACCCGCTCACCCCCATGGGCCCCTTACAGTTCTTCACACTAGACACTGCACAGGAACACCAAGCCAATGGGCAAGGGCAGGCCAAAATCCACTCTGGGTTCTGCACACACGTCACTCCCCCTGCCACAGGTTAAACATCTGCCAGTCAGAAAATGCATCTTCTTCTGATTCAAACAGAGACACCCCTTGGGCTACTGGTGGCCCTGACATTGCCAGAGCCAGAGACCTAGGAGTTAGCATCGTTTCATCCTTTACATCACACTTACAGGTTTTGCTCATTTTTAATCTACTTGACATTTTTTTAAAGATTTTATTTATTTATTTATTTATTTATTTATTTATTCATTCATTCATTCATTCATTCATTCATTCATTCATTTGAGAGAATGAAAGATAGAAAGTGGGGAGGGGAAGGGAGGGGGGAGAGAAAGAGGGAGACCCAGAGCGGAACCTAACATGGGGCTCGATCTCAGGACCCTGAGCTCATGACCTGAGCCAAAATCAAGAGTTAGATGCTTAACTGACTGAGCCACCTAGGTGCCCGTCAACATTTCTTTACTTTATTTTCTCCCCCTATGCCTATTAAATCTGACCACCTCCAATCCTACACTCCCATCAAGTTCTTTGGAACACTATACCCCTGCTGCTTCTCAGCCCCACACTTTTGCTGGTCCCTCAACCTTGGAACACCTTCCCAACTATCCATCCCTCCTTTTTCAATCTAATTCTTACTCACCCTTGATGACTCAACTTAAAGTGACTTTATGGCCTTGAGAAAAGCCTTCTTTGGTTACCTCCTGCTCCCAAAGGGCGAGGTGTGTTTTACATAAAATTCATTGTACTTGTGCTTGTCTTCACCACATTATTCAAAACCTTATACTATATATTTTTTATTTATATATAGGTCTCTCCCTATGTGGCTGATGACAAGGACTATGAATTATTGATCCTTATTTTTCTGTTGTTTACATAGCTTCTGGCTCAGTATGTGTTTGTGGCCCTGAATTGCAAAAACACATGTCTGACCTACAGAGAAGCCTCAAACACCTTAAGTTAGTGTTACAGTCCTTGATCCACACATCATTCCTTCTATGGTGCTGTTTGACTAGTGAGTATAGTTCTCTAACTTGACAATCCCTTTCTTTTTCTTTCATATATTAAAAAAACAAACAAATAAACAAAACACATTTCCTCATATCTATTTCCTTCCAGTCATTGGTATTTATGTCCTTAAGAGAGGCACTTACCTATTAAATTCAATAACATCGCATTCATTTTGTAGGATGTAAATACAATTTATCATGCCTAGCTCCCAGGAATACTCTGAACATGTATGCAAATAAACAGCTTAGACTTGATGCCTTTAGGAATGTATCATTGCAGAAGACATAAGCACTGCCAAGGCTAGCTTGCATTTCACAACTAATAACACCCCACGGCTTGTCAAACTAAAATCATCTGGCTACTAAGGCTTTTCTCCTGCTACCAGAGTGATCTGTCTTGCTAATCCTTAGTAATTATCTCAATAACTCTGGTTTGTTTAAAAAAAAACAAGAAAGCTTGAATTCATATTATTATGTATTGGGGAAAAAAGATGAAAATTTTTCCACTGAGAAGTTTCAAAATACAATTTGGTAACAATTGGATTCCCTTTAGATAATACAACAAAAATATAAAAGATACCTAACAGCCGATATAAGATTTTGTTCCCAGACAAAAAAGGAATCAATATTCCATCAAATGCAAAACAAATGAAATGACAGACAGAAGACAGGACAACACACAGAAAGACACACAGGGAGATTTTATATGATCGTTTCGAATGTCAACTCACAAGATGTATTCTGACCAATAAGATAGAACACTTCTTTTGATATAAATTTAACCTGATATGCTTGGCATGGTATCGAAATATATGGATTATTCTGATTGTCTTAATACAATGCTCAGTCCCAAAACATCCCAAAAGTCACATCCGTCACATGCCTCCTTTCTGAGTTTGGAAGAAATTAAAAAATTTAGAGCCAAGGAAGAATAACCTTGGACTCTAAAACACATCAGAGAAATCTTATCAAGAGGAAAAGAAGAAGAGTGAATAGGTAGCACTACTCCCCAGGGCACGCTGGCTCTAGAACTATATCCAAACACTAACTGTAACAGACAGGATTTTAGATGATTTTAATTAAAGAATCTCCTAAGAGTATATTAAAATAATACAGATAAAATATGTAAATGATCTTTATTTCTGTGGAAAATTTGGTAATAGTGCACTAGTTTTTCAAATGAATCTTTTGAATCAGTTTGATTTCCCTTCAGAGTTAGTGGGATTTGCACACTGCATACTGCCAAACACTTGTGTTACTGACCTTCTAATTAAGCAGACAGATTATTTATTAGAAAACATATAATTTCAATACTTCAAATTTTAGAAGTCTGTAAATAACAAAAATAACGCACTGCCTGCCTATGTCCACTTGCTATTTGTAATTCTTGCACAATACTTACTGTCCAAATACAAAGTACAAGTACAAAATACAAGTGCAAAATACTTATTGACCACCTGTTACCATCAAGGCTGTCACAGGTACCTTGCAGAATATAAGGATGATTCATAAGACATTCCAGAAGGAAGATAATCAAAGTAGCCATTATTTCCCTGGATAACCCAGGTTAGTCGTCTCATGCCACCCATCCTGGCATAATTATCCATAGTACCACCTTCCACTCCCCAAAATGTTCCAGTTTGGACAGTAAATTCTACGGTCACTGTGTGGACAAGAAACATACATAAATTAACAAGAAATATAATACATTCCATTAAAGAATTAAAATGGGCAATTCGTTCACAGAAGGGAGAGTAGGTCTAACATTGATTAGAAAATGCACTGTGCAGGAACATTTCAACTGCTTCTAAGATGCTGCACAAAATTTAAAGTGAATTTAGCATCACAATATCGAATACAAATATCTGATTATTGTACTGATTTGCCGCTATTTCAAAGATGCTACCAGGCTAAAATGTGTCCATTGATACTCAGTGTCAATAATAATACACAGTAGTTGGTGTCTGAATTAAGTGCATAATAATTAATTAATAAAATAATCCATTCGTTAATAGCTTTTAACTTTTATTAATAAGCTAAGTCATTTATTAATAAACTAATTCATTATAATGAATTGATAAATTATTAATTGATAATTCTTATTAAATTCATCCTGATAAAATAATGAATTTAGTTAATAAACAATTAAAGCTAAGTGTATTTTGACTATTTCTGCATGAATTCCTGCTCTCTATTAATTGTATTAATAGCTAACATTACCTGAATACTCATATATGCCTGGAATGGCTATAACCCCTCTACATATAGACTTTCAATTAATACTCATGACAATCCAAGGACATGTGTACCATTATCACTCCTTTTTTCACAGATGAGGAAACACTCCTTGGCTCTAAAGAAAGAACAAAGCCACTAAAGTATACCCAAATAACCCTCTCTGTAAACATACAATAGATCAGAAACAAAGTGGCAAGACTTGAGTCTGTTGGATCACAGAGCAAGAGAAAGGCAGAGGAAGTTAGGAGTCCAGTGGTCAATATAAGATGGGTGCTGGAGCCAGGTTTACCCCTTGGAAGCAAAAGGTGGCAAGAGGCTCCACCAATGGTGAATGGGAGTCAAATGGAACTTCTGCCACAAATGCCTGGAATGATGGGTTATAACTATGAGTCTGAGAAGGCAGGAAGAACAAATGCTAACTCCTGACAGGGAAGTGGGTTATGGGGAGCCAGGCACAGGCAACCACAAACACTAAAAGGCCAGGAGAAAGTAGGCATGTATAGAATAAGAAAACAAAATAATCCCACTCCAAGTGCATCTGCAAATCAAAATTCAAAAATATGTAAAGAAGTCAAATGTTAAGACAGACAATAAAATCAGCCACTGGTGGGGAAGAGAATTCATCCTGATAAAATTTAAATTATATAAAATATTGAGGGTACTCGGGTGGCTCAGTTGGTTAAGCGTCTGCCTTCAGCTCAGGTCATGATCACAGAGTCCTGGGATGAAGTCCCTCATCAGGCTCCCTGCTAAGCAAGGGGTCTGTTTCTCCCTCTGACCCTCCCCCTTGCTCATGATCTTTCTCTCTCTCTCAAATAAATAGTCTTTTTAAAAAAGAAAATATTGGTAAGTATTTTTTAAATAATTAAGTTTAGGATGCTCCAAAAGATAAATGAAGAAAAGACAGTCCTAAAAAATCAAACAAGAAATTATGAACAGTAACACAAGTATGTAAAGCAAAAAGAGCTGGATGTGAAAAAAGGTTAAAACCTTGGCAATTTTAACTGTAGTCAACAAGATAACCAAGCCTGATTTAATTTTTTAGCTAGACCAAGAAAAAAGGGAATATTTGAATTACTAAAACCAGAATGAGAGAGGTTACATCAATACCGATCTTACAAAAATCAGAAGGATTATAAGGGAATACAGTTGACCCTTGAACAACACAGAGGTTGGGTCATGGATCCTCCCCATGCAATCAAAAATCTACTTATAACTTTGGACTCCTCAAAAACTATTAATAGCCTACTGTGGACCAAAGCTTTAATAACATAAATAGTTGATTAACAGGTATTTTGTATGTTATATGTATTATATACTGTATTTTTTTTGCCCTTTATCTTTTTTATTAACATATAATGAATTATCTGCCCCAGGGGTACATGTCTGTGAATCAACAGGCTTACACGTTTCACAGCACTCACCATAGCACATACCCCCTCAATGTCCATAACCCAGCCACCCTAGCCCTATCCCCCAGCAGCCCTCAGTTTGTTTCCTGAGATTAAGAGTCTCTTATGTTTTGTCTCCCTCCTGACATACTGTATTCTTATAATTAAGTAAACTAGAGAAAAGAAAATGCTATTAAGAAAATCATAAGGAAAAGAAAACACATTTACAATACTGTACTTTACTTATCAAGAAAAACCTATGTATAAGTAGACCCACGCAGTTCAAACCTATGTCGTCCAAGGGTCAAATGTACTATGAAAACCAAATGCAGATAAATTAGATAACTTACACGAAAAATCTACAAAGACACAAATTACTGAAAATGACTCAAGAGGAAATAGAACATCTGAATATATCTGTAACAAGTAGAGATAAAGGTAGTAATTTTAAGACTTCCCAAAAAGAAAAGCTGAGGACCACAAGATTTACACTGAATATTCAAAGAATATCTATCCTTTACAAACTCTTTTCCCCCCAAAAAAGATGAAACAATTTCAACTCCTCCTATGAGACAGACCCAGTACTGCCCCAATTCCAAAAACAGACAAAAATAACACAAGAAAATTCAACTATATACCATTATTCCTTATAGATACAGATTCTAAAATCCTCATCAAAAACTAGCAAACTGAATCCAGCAACAGCATGACCAGGAATGGAAGGTTAGTTTAACATTAGAAAATCAATTAATGTATAATACCACATCAAGAAAATTAAGGATAAAAACCACACAATCATATATATAAACATAGAAAAAGCTTTTGACAAAACTTTTATCTTTCAGTGATTAAAAAAAAAATTACATTCATCAAAATAGGAAGAGAAGGAATTTCCTAAAGCTGATAGTGTTCATCAAACACCTACACCTGAGATCATACTCAGTGGTAAAAGACTGAAAGTTTTTCTCCCACGACCACAAACAAGACAAGGATGTCCTACTCTTTAACTTCTTTTTAACAGTATGCTAGAGTTTCCAGTCAGAGCAACTAGACGAGAAAAAGAAATAAAAGGCACCCAGATGGGAAAGGAAGAATTAAAAATGTTTCTGTTTACAATGACATGATCTAGCATATAAAAAATTCCTAAGAAATCAACTAAAAAGCTATTGGAACTAATACATAAGTTAAACAAGATCAACATATACAAATCAGTTGCATTCTTATACAAATGCAATTAACAAGAATAAATAAAAATATTTCATTCATAATAGGATCAAAAATAAACATAAGTTTAATAAAGAAGTGCAAGACTTACAAACTGAAAACTATACAACACTATAAAAAGAAATGAAGAAGAAAAAAAAAAGAAATGAAGAAATCAATAAATGAAAAGATATTTCTTATCCACGGATTGGAAGATTTACCAATTTTAAGATAGCAATATTCTCCAAATGGATATACATACTCAATACAATCTCTATCAAAATCCCAAGTGATTTTTTTCAGAGAATTGATAAATTGATCCCAAAATTCATATGGAAACGTAAACAAACAAACCAACAAAAACCCACAGAATAGCCAAAACAATCATGAAAAAGGACTCGCACTTCCTGGTTTCAAAACTTAATACCCACAAAAATAAAGTCAAAATGGATGAAAGACCTAACTGGGAGACAAGAATCCGTCAAAATCCTAGAGGAGAACACAGGCAGCAACCTCTGTGATCTCGGCTGCAGCATCTTCTTACTAGACATATCTATGGAGGCAAGGAAAACAAAAGCAAAAATGAAGTACTGGGACTTCATCAAGATAAAAAGCTTTTTTGCACAGCAAGGGAAACAATCCACAAACTAAAAGTCAACCTATGGAATGGGAGAAGATATTCACAAATGAAAAATAGATAAAGAGCTAGTATCCAAAATCTATAAAAAAAAAAAAAAAAACTTACCAAATTCAACACTCCCCCCCCCAAAAAAAACTCCTGTCAACAAGAAATGGGCAGAAGACATGAACAGACATTTCTCCAAAGACATCCAAATGGCCAAGAGACACATGAAAAAGTGCTCAACATCACTCGGTGTCAGGGAAAAACAAATTAAAACCACATAAAGATACCACCTCACACCAGTCAGAATGACTAAAATTAACAAGTCAGGAAATGACAGATGTCAGCGAGGATGCAGAGAAAGGGGAAACCTCTTATGCTGTAGATGGGAATGCAAGCTGGTGCAGCCACTCTGGAAAACAGTATGGAGGTTCCTCGAAAATAGAGCTACCCCACCACCCAGCAATTGCACTATTAGGGACAAAGATACAAATTTATTTATCCAAAGGGATCACAATAAACCTGCACCTCAATGTTTATAGCAGCAATATCTACAATAGCCAAACTATGAAAAAGCCCAGATGTTCATCAACAGATGAATGGATAAAGAAGATGTAGGGTGTGTGTGTGTAAAGGAATACTATTCAGCCATCAAAAATAAAATTTTCTATTTGCAAAGACATGAATAGTACTAGAGGGTATTATGCTAAGTGAAATAAGTCAATCAGAGAAAGATAATTATATGATCTCACACATATGTGAAATTTAAGAAACAAATGAACAAAGGAGGGGAAAAGGAGTAAGGAAAGCAAACTGAAAACCAGAGCCTCAACTATAGAGAACAAATTGATGATTACCAGAGGGGTGGTGGGTTGGGGGTTGGGTTAAATAGGTGATGGGGGATTAAGGAGTGCACTTGCTGAGATAAGCCCCGAGTGTTGTATGCAAGTGTTGAATTACATTATATTGTACCCCTGAAACTAATATTCTACTGTATGTTAAGTAACTGTAATTTAAATAAAAACGGGGGAGGGGGAGGAAAGCCACAATAATCAAGACAGTATGGCACCAGCATCAAGACATGCATACAGACCAATTTAATAGACTGATCTTCTAGAAATAAACCCATACATCATTTTCTACTTAATTTTCAACAAAGGTGCCAAGACAATTTGCTAGGAGGAAAACATTCTTTTCAATAAATGGTGCTTTTCAATAAATGGATATTCACATGCAAAAGAAGGAAGTTGGAGCCCTCCCTCACACCACATACAAATATTAATTCAAAGTGGATCAGACTTAAATGGTAGAATTCACCAATGAAGCCATCTGGTCCTCAGCTTTTCTTTGCTGGAAGTTTTCTGATTACTGATTCAACCTCCACAGTAGTTACAGATCAGTTTACATTTTCTGTCTATTCATGATTTAGTCTTGGTAAGTTGTATATATCTAAGAATTTTTCCATTTCTTCTGGTTTATCCAATTTGTTGGTGTAGAACTGTTGGTCGTAGTCTTTTATGTTCCTTTTTATTACTGTACCATCAGTAGTAATGTCCCCTCATATTTGATTTTGAGTCTTTTGTCTTTGTTTTCTAATTAGTTTAGCTAAAGATTTTTCAATTTTATGTTTTTAAAAAATCAACTCTCATTTTCATTTTCTTCTATTATTTTTCTGCTATCTATCTCATTTATTTCTGCCCTAAACTTTGTTATTTTCTTTGTCCTGCTAACTTTGGGTTTAATTTACTCTTTTTCTAACTTCTTGGGGTATAAAGTTAGCTTGTTTATTTGAGATCTTTTTTTTACATGCCTTTTAAATTTTTATTGACATATAATGTATTATTTGCCCTAGGGTACATGTCTTTGAATCATCAGTCTTACACATTTCACAGCACTTACCATAACACATACCCTTCCCAATGTCCATAAGAGATCTTTCTTTTTAATGTATTCGTTTACCACAATAAATTTTCATCCTCATATTGCTTTTGCATACCAAGTATGCCATAAGTTCCATTATGTTGTATTTTTGTTTTCATTAGTCTCAGTATTTTCTAACTTCTTTTTTGGTTTCTTCTTTGACCCACTGTTTTTTTGTTTTGTTTTGTTTTGTTTTTTTGATCCATTGGTTTTTCAAGAGTGTTTATCTAATTTTACATATTTGTGAATTTTCCAGTTTTCCTTTTGCTACTGATTTCTACCTTCACTCCATTGTGATCAGTAAAGATACCTGGTGTGATTCCAATCACTCTAAATTTGTTAAGACTTGTTTTGTGACATAACATATAACCCATCCTGGAGAAAGTCCTGTGTGTGCTTGAGAAAAACCGGTATTCTGCTGCTGTTGAGTGGAATGCTCTAAATTTGTCTGTTAGGTCCATTTGCTCTATACAATTGTTCAAGTCCTCTGTGTCTTTACTGATCCTCTGTGGACCTTCTATCCATCACTAAAAATGGGGTACAGAAGTTTCCTACTTCCACAGTTAACTATTGTCCATTTCTCCCTTCAGCAGGGTCAATGTTCACTCTATACACTTAAGTTCTTTGATGTTAAGTACATATATGTTTACAATCATCCTATCTTCCTGATGGATTGACCTTTTTATCATTACATAATGTTCTTTATCTCTTGTGACAGTGTTTGACTTAAAGTCTATTTTGTCTGATATAAGAGTAGCCACCTCTCCTAGCTATAGCAGCTAAGGGAATCTCCTTTGGTTCATTTATATGAAATATGTTTTTCCGTGCCTTCACTTTTCTCAGTTTAAATTCTTGATCTGTAACAGAATCAGACAACCTCACTCCTGCCACGGCTCCATCCGAACCAAATACATTCAATTTGGGCTTGCCTACGACTCGCTTTGGTCAATGGGAAATACAATGTGAGCTGAGGCTTAAAATGTGCTTGTGCAATTACTGTTGACCTTACCACCCTACAACTACCCACCATTAAAACAGTATGTCTCAGGTGACCTTTGATCCTTCAGAGTTGACCCCAGAATGAACACAGGTAGAACACACTTGAACCTGACTCAGCCTGCAGCCAAGCCCAGCATATGAATGGCCTGAAGTCTTTCATAAATCACCCAGGCAAGCCCAATGACAAATCACTCAAAGATTTATTAAGATCTTGTGATGCAGTAGTTTTGGTAGCAATAGCAGACAGATGGGGTGGGGGGGGGCGGGGGACAAAATCATGAGTAGTATTTCACACAGAAATTTAGGAAAAGTTCAGCCTTGTTAGTAATAAGGGAAATTAAGAATAAAACCACCATGAGATACTAATTCATGACCATTAGAGTGTCAAAAATGTAAAACTCTGACAATACCAGATGTTGGCAAGGGTAAGGAGGAATGGGAACTCTCATGCTCTTCTGGCAGTCGATTAACCATTGAAAAACAACTGAAGTTTTGTTGAAGTTTAAAATGTTTCAGCAAATCCCATAACCCCAAAACTCTAGCAATTATACTCCATTAGGAGACAAATTTGTATTAATGGGAGAAAGACTGGAAACAATCCAAATATCTATCAATAAGAATCTGAAAAAATAACTTGTGTTATATTACTATAATTTAACATTACATAGTGAAAATGAATCAGCTGCAACTACATATGCAAGAACATAATTAGCAATAACATTGGATAGACAAAGAAAACCAGAAGACTGCATACTACCTTTTTAAAACAAGAAATCAAGCAAAAGCATTCAATATGTGCCTTAGAGATACATTCTTATGTGGCAAAGTATTTTGAAGAAGCAAGGAAATAATAAACATAAAATGCAGCAAAGCAGGTGGAGAAGAAAATTAACAGCACTGTAATGTTTTCATTCTTAAGCTGGATATTGGCTTTATAGGAATGTATTTTTCTGTGCTTCATAACTGACATATATGGGGTTTTTTGTGGGGCACCTGGGTGGTGTAGTTGGTTAAGCACCTGACTCGGTTTCGGCTCAGGTCTTGATCTCAGGGTCATGAGACCAAGCCCCACGTGGGGCTCTGCACTCAGAGCAGAGTCTTCTTAAAAGATTCTCTCTCTCCCTATGCCCCTCACTCCCCTACCCAATAAATCTTAAAATATGTTGTTTTTGTATATATAA
Organism: Procyon lotor; assembly: GCA_028646535.1. Taxonomy (NCBI): domain Eukaryota; kingdom Metazoa; phylum Chordata; class Mammalia; order Carnivora; family Procyonidae; genus Procyon; species Procyon lotor. The sequence goes on from CM053616.1 coordinate 67,050,332, forward strand.
AATGGCAAGGGATTTTTTTTAGTCATTTTATTTTTTACAAAAGATTTTATTTATTTATTTGACAGAGAAAGAGCAACAGAGCACAAGCCGGGGGGGGGGGGCAGGAGGCAAAGGGAGAGGGAGAAGCAGGCTCCCCACTGAGCAGGGAGCCCAACGTGGGGTGTGATCCCAAGAGCTGGGATCATGACCTAAGCTGAAGGCAGATGCTTAATCCCTTTTTTTAGCCATTTTAAAAGGTGTAACCTAGTTATCCAAGACAAGAAAAGTTGACAGAGGTTAAAAAAAAAAAAAAAACAAAGACATAGCACTTTCTTTTAACTGAACGGTCCATTTTTCTTGTTGCTAAATACCTTTTTTCACCAAGACTTGCTGCCTTTTTTTCCTCTTATGTCTGAGGAAAAAAATCTCACTAGACCCTTTCTGAGTATGCACTGAGTACAGTTAGCAAGAAGCAGAAGATAGGCCAGGAGCATGTGTTGCTCCTACCTGTCTTCATTAGACCAGCTGTTCTCAAAGGAAGAGGAGAACCAAGGGTGTTAACTGAACCAGGGGCATTAGCCTCCTCCATGCTGCTTTTCAGACCCAGGGCATAAGCTGAGCCCCAGCATTTCTAGTTCCACTGAGTAAATCTCAGCAGGGACAAAAGATAAGCATGCAAATCGTTAAGTCAGAGAAAGAATCTGGTTCTCCTAAGCAAAAAGGCATTTACTGAAAGGACATCCAAGGCTCAGAAATTTAATGTTCTAGGGCAGGATCAGGTAGAAACAAAGAAATGCATATTAAAAATATCTTCTTATACCCAGGAATGTGACTGGCAAGGACTTATCAAGTTATAGAGAGAATGTGAAGCAGCAGGAATTCTCACATATTGCTGAAGTGTAAACTGGCATAACTACCAAACGTTTCTAGATACACAGAAAAACTCTGGCACAGGTGCGAAAAGAACACATTTACTATGGCACTGTAATAAGAAAAACTGAATAATATTCCAAATACCCATTAACAGGAAAGTCCATGAATAACTAGTAATATATTTTAAAAGGGAATACAGTATAATATTTAAAAATAGATGAGCTCAATATATATCCCATCACAGATAAATCTCTACAATACATTTGAACAAAAAGGTCAAGTTGCAAGACGATATACATACCACAGACCCATTTATGTAACGTCTGCTTACGGATACAAAGATGCCTATTCAGAATGTAAGAACATGACTGAGGATGATACAAAGCTGCAGCTTAGTAGCCACATCTCAGTAGGGGTGGAAGGAAATAGGTCTGGGAAAAAGGAGGCTGCAACTATAATTATAGTGGTTCCATTGCCTGTAAAGCATCGAAGGAAGCAGGGCAAAATGATGAGATAATTCAATCTAGACAGCCAGCACAGCATTGTTCATTTGCTTATTCTCAACCCTTCACCTTGTATTTGGAATATTTATGATGAAAATTCAGCATTCAGGGGTAGTCTTAGAGGAGTGTTACATCTTCATATTTACTTCTATAAAGGTTTCATTGGCCCATGCATATGCATATTATCATCAAGCTACCAAGTTATATCCTCGCTCAGTATCAACCATTCACTCAGAACCTTAAACTACAACTGGGACATGTAACAAAGCACAAATATCATCATCCCTGCAACTACTATTTATTAAGTTAGCTTCTTCTATGCACCAGGCATGTGGTGGCAGCCTCTCAACCACCCTGTGGAAATGAACAAATCCCCCATGACACAGCCAGTCAGGGCAAAACTTGAATTCGTCTAACTGCAAAACTGTATACCTTAACTAATGACTCCATTTCTAAAAACCTACTGTTGCTGCCTTTAGCTACAACATGGAGACAAAGCTCTTGTTTAGTGCACAGCAGTAGTACTGACATACATTTTTGATGGCAAGATAATGAGGAAATGTGTAAATAAATTACCTGCTTCAGCTCCTGTGGCTAGCTGATAGCAGAGCTAGAGCTAGAATCGAAGTCTTGGACAACAGACCACTTCATAATTTATTGGGGACAGACGATACTCATTAAAGCAGACTTCCCAACAAATGTCACTATGAAGCCTTGCCCAAGTTAAATTTTCCTAATTTCACACCACTAAGCACATTCAAATAAATCTCCTTCCAGGAGTATCTTTAATACTTTGGCACTTGAACATGGTAAATGGTACTGCTGCCTAAAGTGGTAAGACACATTAAATGACATGAAAATACATTATCTGCAGAAATAAAAATCAAATAGTTTTGTTATAAACTGAGAGTTACTGGAGTGAAGGGGGGTAGCAGGGATGGGGTGGCTGGGAGATGGACACTGGAGAGGGTATGTATTGTGTTAAGCACTGTGTTGTGTAAGACTGAAGAATCACAGACCTGTATCCCTGAAAAAAATAATACATTATATGTTATCAATATATAAAAAATAACCAACCAACCAACCAAGGGGGGAAAATAGTTTTGTTACTAGAGCATGTATCTATTTTAAGCTTTTCAAGAGTTCATTAGATATATGTAAATTCTATTAATCAGAATTTTCATTAGGCAAATCAAAAACTAGTACTACAGAAACTTTCTGTGTCTATTTCTCTGATATACAGACAGGGAAGAAGTCAGACCAGGGCAACAGAAAATTCATCCAATCACAAGTTCTCGATCTGACTCCTTAGCTCTTTGGCAATGACCCCAAGTCTCAGTCCACTGACTAGATTGCTGCTCTTACTGAAAATGACCCAATGACTGGGACATTTTTTTTTTTTTAAATAAAGTGTAACATACAAACAAAAAAATGTGTAAAAGTGGCACCAGGCTGGCTCAGTCTGTGGAGCATGTGACTCTTGATCTCAGGCTTGTGAGTCTGAGCCCCACCCTGGGTGTAGAGATTATCTAAAATACAATGTTTATAAGATACCTGGGAATAAACCTAACCAAAGAAGTAAAGGATCTGTACTTGAGGAACTACAGAACACTCACGAAAGAAATTGAAGACGACACAAAAAGGTGGAAAAGTATTCCATGCTCATGGATCAGAAGAATAAACATCATTAAAATGTCTATACTGTCCAGAGCAATCTATACTTTCAATGCCATCCCAATCAAAATTCCACCAGCATTTTTCTTTTTTTTTTTTCCCCACCAACATTTTTCAAAGTGCTAGAACGAACTATCTTAAAATTTGTATGGAACCAGAAAAGACCCAGAATTGCTAAGGAAATGTTGAAAAAGAAAAACAAAGCTGGGAGCATCATGCTGCCTGATTTCAAGCTTTACTACAAAGCTGTGATGACCAAGATAGCATGGTACTGGCACAAAAACAGACACACAGACCAGTGGAACAGAGTAGAGATCCCAGATATGGACCCACAACTCTATGGTCAAATAATCTTCAACAAAGCAGGAAAACATATCCAGTGGAAAAAAGACAGTCTCTTCAATAAATGGTGCTGGGAAATTGGACAGCTATATGGAGAAGAATGAAACTTGACCATTCTCTTACACCATACACAAAGATAAACTCAAAATGGATAAAAGACCTCAATGTGAGGCAGGAATCTATCAAAATCCTAGAGAACATAGGCATAACCTCTTCAACATCAGCCACAGCAACTT
>CM053616.1:67054438-67087642 GCA_028646535.1 Procyon lotor
GCCTCTTTGGTTAGGTTTATTCCTAGGTATCTTATGGTTTTGGGTGCAATTGTAAATGGGATCGACTCCTTAATTTCTCTTTCTTCTGTCTTGCTGTTAGTGTATAGAAACACAACTGATTTCTGTGCATTAATTTTTATATCCTGACCCTTGACTGAATTCCTGTATGAGTTCTAGCAGTCTTGGAGTGGAGTCTTTTCAGTTTTCCACATAAAGTATCATATCATCTGCAAAGAGTGAGAGTTGGACTTCTTCTTTGCCAATTTGGATGCCTTTTATTTCTTTTTGTTGTCTGATTGCTGAGCCTAGGACTTCTAGTACTATGTTGAATAGCAGTGGCGATAGTGGGCATCCCTGCCACGTTCCTGATCTCAGCTGAGAGCTTTTCCCCATTGAGAATGATATTCGCTGTGGGTTTTTCTCTGCAGCTCATTTAACTTTGCTATCCATTCTATTAAACCATCCACCATACCCTCTCAACCACTGAACTATTCTAATTCCAGATAGTTAAGATTTGAGAGAGAAAGAAAAAAAAAAAAAAGAGAGATTGCTCTTCTTCTCAATACAAATGCTGGAATACTGCAAATGCTGACTGCCTGATCTTAAATTGCCCTTATCAAAATGCTATAAAGCAATCGTGAAACTTCCTTTCAACTAATGGGCCCCAGTTATCACAATCTAGGTCTCTTGAAAAAAATCATTAGAGAGAAGTCTGACCACAGGCATAAAGGAAAGAGAACGGCAGGATTTTCTGGTCATTTGATGGATAAACCACCTGCCTAAACATTATCGATTATGTAAGATGCATAAACCGTGATACAACCATCAAAATGTAATTACTCATGCCTCCCCCCCATTAAAAGCTTTATCTTCTTTCTCACTAGAAATTATGCAGCCTTAAGCCAGGACTCTGCTGCTCTGGGAGTTTATGACCTCATCTGCAGAATAACGGGGTTAGACCCCTCAGAAGATGACCTCTAAGACTTAAGTCTGATTTATGCTTCTGTAACTCTATTTGGGACAATGTCTTTAACTTAGACTCCAGCCAGCTGGGTAACAGAACGTCTCCCACTGATGATACTGCAAATGTAGACTCCTAAGCTGAGAAATGTTTGTGTTACTTCTATATGTGTTACAGGAAGCAGTCCTGTGAGGACAGTCCTGGATGGATAATCAGAAGTCTCATTCAAGTGATGCCTGGTGGCTCAGACGGTTAAGCATCTACCTTCAGCTCAGGTCATAATCCCAAGGTCCTGGGATCAAGCCCTATGTCTCTGCTCAGCAGAGAGCCTGTTTCTCCCCTCTCTGCTCATGCTCGCTCTCTCTCGCTCTCTCTCTCTCTCTCAAATAAACAAAAGTAAAAAAAAAAAAAAAAGCAACAGCGGCCCCATTCAAGTGTTGGCTCTACCACTTATTATCACCTGCAGCAAAGCACTCAAATGCTCTAGATTTTTATCTTGTTCTCTATAAAATGGAAATGATTCTTTACCACCATCATATAAAAATACATGTTATAGGTGAGATATGTCAGTCATAGAATCATAATCTATTATTTCTAAGACTTACTAACATTTACTGAGCACTTACTAATTGAAAGGAATGTTACAAAATGTTCTCCAGGCATCATATAATCTTCAGGGCCCTATTCTACCATTGGGGAAACTGAGTGTAACTTGCCCAAGGTTGTATGACTAGAAAAGGGCATGGCCTAGATTTAAACTGAGCTATCTCAGAAACCCCACACTCCTAACCCTTATTTATACTCCATAACCAAATAAAGTTGAGAAAACCTGAACACTGAATCATTCCTCTTGATGAATTTTAACAAAATAAAAGTAATGAGATCTGCCATTGGGAAAAAAAAAATGTTAACTTGAATCCAAACCTTATTTCTAAACTTAGTTGAAAATCCTTTCCCCAACCAGAGCACCTATTAAATGAATTTGTGTCTGATGGAAGCAAGGTTCATAAAATACCCATCCAAATCGATCCAACCTTGTTTTTTTTTTGTTTGTTTGTTTGTTTTTTTAAAGATTTTATTTATTTGACAGCGAGAAACACAGCCAGAGAGGGAACACAAGCAGAGGGAATGGGGAATGGTAGCGGGAGAAGCAGGCTTCCCGCGGAGCAGGGAGCCCGATGTGGGGCTTGATCCCAGGACCCTGGGATCTGACCTGGGCCGAAGGCAGACGCTTAACGACTGAGCCACCCAGGCGCCCCCAACCTTCTTGTTTTATAGAAAGAGAAACTGAGGCCCAGACGAATCAGAGAGAGGGTCACAAGGCCAGCTGACAAGAGACTCAGGCCTAGAATGCTGGACCACGTCCTCTCCAGGGAGGCCTGCACCATTCCCCACTGCCTAGTTAAGAGGTGCCACATGAATAACGTTAGCACATTTCCAAAGCAAATTCCTCCAAAACCAGCAGAGTTTTAGAACACAGTATCAAAAAGTTCACCCAACACAGAAGCAAGCTGTGGCACAAGTCAAGGCTCCATGGATAAGAAAGTAACCCCCAGCTACCTCAGCCAGCTCCCCCTGTTTCCTCAGTCCATCTGCCTAGTGAGTCTCTCCAGTGCAAATCCAAGAACTTGTACAATCCTTCCTGGCTCAAGAGTCAAAGCACCTGTGGGGAGTATAAATTCACAATTTCTCTACTCACCAAATTTGACTTTTCAAATGCTCAGACTGACCTTTTCTCACAGAGAACAAATGAGAGGACAGTGCCAGGGAAGTCAGATAGCCTACGGGGAGAGAGAGATTGAGCATCCTGATGGTTTCCACCAGGAAAGTCTTTGTGCTAGAGCACAAGAGATGGAATAAAATTTAACTGAATGGGCTGAATTGCAATTTTCATCTCTCTGTGGCTAAATATCCAGCATGACAGTACTGTAGGATTTCAGGTTGTGAAAATGCCTTGCAAAAGGCAAGAATTTTGGTCGTTTTGTATTCACTGATGAAAATCCAACATTCCTATCTTGTGCCAGTTAGCTTAACAGCCTAGTCCCACAACCTAAGCTTATTTCAGCAGTCATATATGTAAGACATTCTGAAATTGCCTTAACATATAAAATTGTACAATTGCCTTAATTCTCAAGTCAACATGTAATGAAATGGCATAACCACAAATAATTCCTTACTATGTTCCTGAGCAAATGGTTGAAATGAATTTTCACTTAACTTTTTTTTTTCATTTGTACATATATCACCCTTCAAAGGGAGAAGAGAGAAGGCCAGGCCATAGCATATTTCTTAAAAGAAATTATTTTTACAAAGAATCCTAATTACTTGTTCTAAGGAATTTTGAGAGGAATCTTACAGTGAATCTATCTTAATCTCAGAAAAGATGAAAATATGAGACTCCACTGCTGTGTTGAAGTATGAGACGACCAAAACATGGCCTTACTTAAAAAGAGAGAGAGTTTGGGAATGTCTTACAGGTTTGTTTCTCAGCCACACAGACTGGGCCTTCTCCGTACCCCACTCTCTGTGTCTGTCCACGCGTGTGGCAAGCAGAAGGTGGCAATCACAATGGCTTTTAGGGGAGGAAACCATGGTCTTCCCTTTTTTTCCTCTCCTTGTGTTTCATAATTACTTAAGTATGAGTTGATAAACTGAACCACCATGGGACATGCTAATAACAAGCTGGCAAGTAAAAGGTAATTCTCTGTCTCATAAATACAATACTTAATATAGAAATAGAACTTGCTAAGGAGGATGTTAAGAAAGCCAGACGAGACAGGAGACTAAACCAGTCACTCCTCTAGAGGTTTTTGCTTTTCTGGGGTCTTATATATCAACCATTCAGAAACTTTACAGAAGCCAAGAAATAAATTCTGAAAGGGGATTTATCATTTTAATGTTTTAATGAGGTAAACCGAGAAATCCAAGGTGGAGTCAAAAGCTTGACATTTGACTATGAGATAGTGATGAAACAGTAATACCTCTGTGTGTGCGTGTGTGTGTGTTTAATCTGCTTTCACATACATTGGCTGATCTGACCGCATCTCAGGAGTGACACTGGGTGGGCAGACTGGATAACGATGATTATTATAACAATACCAGTAGCAATAAACAAAGCAGCAATGGTAATAGCAAGAGCCCTTGTTCATTTTTCAACAACATTCTGCAATATGTTATGCATAAGACATTGATGAAGATACTGGGAGTCACACTCCCATTAAGAGAAATGCTCAGGGCTATTGTGGCTCAAAACAGCAGAGTCAAGACTCAAATACAAAATTTCTCACACTAAATTCAGTTCTCCTTCCCATATAAATTGTAATGGCACAATCTGCCAGCCTCTCCTGCCAACATTCCTTTTTCAGGAGTTGCCCGATCTCCAGCACCTCCCATCCATATTTTTACCCCAGTAGTTGACCTGTGGTCACCACATGAACTTAGCCCCCGGCAACAGCTGACGGGACCAGAGGTAGCTTCCAGACCCAAGCCAGATACATCAGATTCCTTCCCAAGAAATGTGTAACTGGAACTCCAGCAGATCAGAATAATCTTTCTCTGGCCAGCTGGAATGTAACACATAGACTGGAAATTGTGGCCAGACCCAATTTTCATCATGCAGAAATGGACTAAAACAGACTACAGTGACAAAGAATGAAGGAACTATGGAAGAAGACTTAGCAGAGGAGTCCTCAGCAGAGTAGCAATCTTGGGGTCTGTTCCTCAGTCAAGCTGCAATCCCATCCCTGGATTCCATGAGCACCTCAGGAAACTTTCAGTGGATGTCCCCTTCGATCTTAGGCTACGTCTAGTTGGGGCTGTTTCAAGCAACCAAAGGGCCTAAGTGGTAGAAAATACATTGTATGAGCAGGTGCCAAATCCCACGCTGGGAGATCTCACATACACTGTCTCTGCATCTTGTCCACTCAGTACCTTTCTCTTCTTCTGGAACAGGATCCCTCTCTATCAGAAAAATGTTCCTTTCCCACTCTGGCAGCCATGTGGCTAGATTTAGTAAGGAATGCTACCCCAACCCTGGCTACATTTCATTCATATAATCTATAGACTGTACAACATCCCTGTGAAGTATATCACCATAACTATATTTTATATGAGGCTCAGAGAAATTCATCATCTTGCGCCAAATCATAACACCAATAACAACACTGCCAGGATTCGAACCCAAGTATCTCTGACTTCAAAATGTGTACTTTTTCCATATCCAACTTTCCCTCCCTTGTGTCCTATAACATCTTAGTGTCAACTCATGAACAGTATTTAAGGGTCCACTTTCTTGTACATGGTATTAGAAAGTAATGGGAAAAGAAAAGCAATGTAAAATATAGGGAAACATAATGCAATTTTTCTTAGAAATGTTAAATCACAATTCACAAGTTATTCTGGCTTTTGGAGGTGGGGCCCGGGGGTGGCAGGTGTGTATGTGTTTTACACACTGATGCCCAATGATAGCACTTGTCTACTATGAATCACAGTGAACCTCTGTTCTAAAGCACTTTTCCCTTGGTTCCTATGAAAATGAAGAGGTTGTTTTCTATGAAATCTTACAGAGATAATGGTCTAGAACAAACATCAAGAACACAGTTAAATGCTATAAACAGATATTTTATCCCTAGTGGAAAAAGTAAGTAAGAGAAAAATCACCAAATATGTTCAAGTTTCCTTTTTTTCAGCTGGTAAACTGTGGCAGTTTAACAATAAGTGCATTTCATACTTTAACCTTACAAGCATTTCTTCAAACGAACTCACTTATGGAAAACCATCTATAAAAGCAGACCTTTACCATTCAGTACCTGTGCCTCCCCGCTGACACCCAGACCTCACAGTAGCCCGTGTGCCTCCAGGAACCTCTGCATACTACAAACTGTAATATTATGAAAGTTGACAATCGAGAAAAGTATGTTTAAGTATATTATCCCAGAGCAAATGAAGCATGATGTGAAAAGTTACAAAGATAAAGAAAATGGTGTTTACTTCCTAGCATAAACATTAAGCTACTTTCAAAAACCCAAATGTCGGGGTGCCTGGGTGGCTCAGTGGGTTAAAGTCTCTGCCTTTGGCTCGGGTCATGATCTCAGGGTCCTGGGATCGAGCCCTGCATCAGGCCCTCTGCTCAGCAGGGAGCCTGCTTCCTCCTTTCTCTCTGCCTGCCTCCCTACTTGTGATCTTTCTCTCTGTCAAATAAAATCTTTAAAAACAAAACAAAACAAAAACCCAAATGCAACAATAAAAATAATAATAGCTAACCTGCTAAATGTTTACTATATGCCAGACTTTCAAGTACTTTATAGGAGTTATTACACCAAGGCCTCCATAAATTTAGATTTAGAGAGCAGGTACACTTACTATTCCCATATTATAGATGAACACATTGAGAGTTAGAGACTAAGAAACTGCCCACACTGATAAAGCCAGCAAGAGAAGCCCAGCTTTGAATGCAGGTATCTCAATCCAGAGTTCCCGCCCTGCCTGACAAGGTTATACTAAATCATATCACAGAATACAGATACTGTGTTTCAAAAACAGTGTATGTTTAATTCCCATAATGAGAAATAGCAGTAGACCTTACTCCAGGAAGTTTCCATGACTTCTCATTATCATCATACTCCTTCAACCACTTACACTGGGAGAAGGAAGGAAGGAGAGAGGGAGGGAGGGAGGGAGGGATCTTTCAAATGTTATAGCAACATATTCACACAGTGATTCTCGAAGTATGGTCTGAGTGTCCTTGGGGGTCTCCATCACACCTCCCGGGGGCGGGGGGCTCTTCCCTTTTTCACCCTAGTCATCCATGTGAGGCTGGATCTTTCCCATATGCTTCAGCCAGCGCAACACATCACAACAAACTGAATGCAGAAGCAGATATGAGAATCCAGCTGTCATCTATCAAGTGAAACATTTAAAGATGTTTGCAAAAACATAAAACAGTGCCACTAAATATTTGTTTTATAAAATAGTTACTTTTCATTAAAATATTAACCACTTTATTTCTAGATGAATACTTAAAATTTTTCTATTTTAATTTCTAACACAATATTGATATATATAAAATATATAATAGTAATAAAAGCACTTTGGGGGTCTTTAGTAATTTTTTAGAGTATAATAGGGTCAGTCCTGAGACCAAAAATTTAAGAACTACCATCTTACAATATACTAATTAAGTCTTTACTTTTACAGGGGACAAAGAGTCCATAATTCAAACCTAAAAGTTTCAGTGGTACATCCTAAGTGGAAGATAAGACTCACTGGGAACTTACTTTTTTCCCCAAATTCTTCATGATTACACGAGTTGGTAAACTTCAAAACTGACAAAATTAGATTACCCTATAAATTTACACCTGACATAAATTTACACCTAAGTGTAACCCAAAGAATATATTTCTCAAATGTAATCAAAAGAATGTATTTTTGTGGTTGACTAATCATATTTAAAATTAATTAGGAAAATTATAACACCAAAAATTTTATCTATCATATATGCTTTCTACACTACATCTAAAAACTTCATAACTATAATCTCAGACCTCAGTAGCTATGTCTTTAACATCCAAACAGTTCAGTCTGATGGCTTAAATTCACAAACAAAATTTAAAGTATGTTTCAAAAGTAGCTACCCAAAAGGTACTATCAACGTCCATACCAAAAAAAAAAGACTAGTAACCAAATGTGCTGACATTTTGTTAGTATATATCAAGAAAACTCATAAGTATAAGTTTTCAAATTAAATAAAATGTTAATTCATGCTGCTGTTACTAAGATATATTTATATATCTTTTAAAATTTAAGCTTGAATATTTATACTTATAATCAATGCAATTATAATCATCACTGCCAAAAACATCTATTAAAGGCAGAGATGATCATATCAAGATGTAAAGTATGTATAAATGTTTTATGCAACAGACATGCTTCCTTCCAGACAAAAAGTTTATAAAGATTACAAAATATATAAACCCAAATGTATAAACATGATGTTTTATACAGGAGAGAAAAAGACACACAAAGAGACAAAGAGATCAAATAATTGCACTGTCCAGTACAGCAAGATGTCTAAGGAGGTATTTTCCTATTAGCTTTGTGAAATACACAGTATAAACTCAAAAAGAAATAGAAGTAGGTTAATCATAAATGCACATAATAACAATTATTTAGGCTAATTTAGACTAGCTCTAAATTATTCTATCTGCTTCTTCCTAAGAGAAAGAAAGAAATGGAGCATTTCTCCTGACACCTTCCTATTCGAAAATAGACATTTTAGCCATCTAAATGAAGAAAATTGTTCAGACTTCTCTTACAAAGATAAGGCAGCAACAATGGTTTGAATCATCAGATCCCATACTTCAGATAAAGAAAACAAAGCCTACAGAGCAAGACAAGCTTGTAAAGTCAAGGAAAGAACAAAATCCTGACCACTATCTCCTCATATAAATTGGCTCCTCAGTCCCTTCTGCCTTCTGCAAAAATGCCAGCTTTGAAAATATTACCTGAGATGCTGCATTGTTTGCAAATAAAAAGATCTTCAAATTCCCATATTACTAGTTCTTCAAGGGACAATAGATTTTGCCCTCAGTTACTCATTTTTTATCATTATTAGGCTAAAAAGACTTAATCAAGGTTACTCTCCTATACTGAATAAAGAGGAGACTGTCGATGCATAAGCTTGGAAAAAGCCACAGGGTCTTGGCCAAATGCACCTCATGGAAAGCACAGTCAATAGGGAGCATTCTGTTAGGAGGGCAGGTGTGAAGGGCAAACAGGTAGCACGCTTTTGTGAATTCAATCATATACATGCATGGGCTAGACTGAAGAAAGGGATTTTCAACCTCTGAATTCTAGTCTTTTCCTTCTCTAAATGTATAAACTTAGTAATTATATATAACATAAACTCCTTACAGTATTAACATATTTCCTGTCCACAGATGATCAGCCCATTCCTCATTAAACAACTCTGAAATATACAAATCCTCCCAAAATGTAGCCATACCCAGGACACAGAGAAGCACTTTCGGATCAAAGAGAGTGATCTGTGGTTATTTTGTCTAAACAAAAGAATCATAATATGGTTAAGTCTAAGTTAAGGTCATCTTCCAACTGAAATTGTCCACAGTATCACTGAATTCTTAAGACAGAAAAGTTAATGTTTTTAAATAATGACATTAGTAATGAGAAATAGCTCTTTCAGAATAAAAAAAAAAAAAAGAAATGTACGAAACAGAGACTGGGTATGATTTAGGATTTTTTCTATGTGAAGCACATAGCTATTAAGTTCATGATGCAAAAGAATTAATATTCAAAAGTTCTAAGTATCTCCATTATGCTGCAAAGCAGTGAATACAACTTTAAATGGGTATCTAATTTCATATGTCCCCAAAAAGAATGTTCACTGAAAGAAAAGCCAGTTGAATAGATTATGTTGTAACATTAATATTCTGCTGAATACAGATGTTTGTTTTATGCCCCCAAGATACTGGGAAGCCATCAAAATGCTAGCTTTTCTATCATAGTTTGCCTGTCTTTTTCCAACAGATTCAAGAATGTAAATCATTGCCTTTAAAGGAAATTCATGAATTACTTGTACCCCTACAACCATGGAACATTTTATTTTATTCTAGCCAAAGAAACCACTATCTGCGGAACACATCTCTGCATTACAAAGAGAAGACACAGCAGTAACTGGCTGTGATGTGTCTAACCGAAACCCCAAATGGTGCAGGGACATTGTTTCCTCAAAGAGCCCTGGGCTGCAGGCACCCGAAGGCACAACCTTGAGAAAGGCTCATCCAGTAAGAGCTACAGCCCACGACCTGAGGGCTTCACCCTGCAGTTAACCTGTTCCATAAAGGTCCTACTGATAAGCTGAAATGCCATCTTCTCTGAAGAGTAAGAAAATTTACTCTCCACATACATACATAGAACACTCCTCAATCTCTAGTAAAATAGAGAACAGAGCGTTCTCATTTCAAAACTTACCTAGTAACAATCGCTGGGAAGGCCGGGAAAACAAGCAAACAGATACCCCACTGCCCTTGCCAGTATAGCCTAGTTCAAATTAAACTCTCTTACGGAAGGCTTGAGCTACTTGGCAACACGCCCTTCCACGAAAATGAGCGGCCTCCTAGCGAGAGCAGGCTTCCCACCAGGTCTGGGAGGTTTAAGGGCTGACTGCCAGGATACAGCCTCCCTCAGGCGCTCTCCGTCCTGGACCCGCAGAGGACGGATCCTCACTTGGCCTCTCCCATCTGAGCAGAGTAAGTGTGCTAAGCCTCCCCTTGAAAGCTGGAGGTCTCCTCATCACCACAGCCCTTCACCCAGTAGCTGGAGCAGAAGTCTCCAGGCGCTACCCAGCCTCAGGGCAGGAGGCTTTTGGATGGAGCACTCTGAGGGTCAGGCATTGCCAGAATGCCACCCCATTGTCAGACTTCCCATCATCACTGGAAAGGCACATCATCAACAACATTAAGAGTATGATTTGCCTTCTGAGAGATGCCACAAACTTTATGCACAAAATACAAATACAATTCATTTAGTCCTCAGCACAACTCTATGGAGCAGATATTAGTGTCATATTCCCATTTTATGAAGAAACGGAAACTCCACGTGTTTGAAAATGTCTGGCTTGGTTTCTCAGGAAGCTTATCAACATCATTATTAAGAAGTCCTTTGAATTCCATGAACGTCTCCCCTTCTACTTCAACACAATGAACACACGCCTAAAACCATGAAGACAATATATTTTATAACAGATTTTTGGGCGAGACTGTGTTCCTGGGCATTGTGCCCTTCTACACATCTTGCCAGATGTGCCACAGCTGCAAGGCCCTGCCCTTTCACCTCCTACCCATGGCATTTAAGGTTATTTATGCAACTGATACCTCTGACAGGTAGGTCAACCTCTCTCCCCCTCTCTTCACCTCGTCTCCCACCCTCAGCAAAGACCAGGCTCACTTACTGCTTGCTATAGAAGCAGTGGATGCCCTCGGTGCATAACTCAGCTGTGATGCAGACACCCGATATGCACAGCCTCCTTCTGGGCCGCATCAAGTCACCACTGTGGGTCTTTAGGAGAAAGGGAAACTGATACGACTATAAGGATGCTCATGCTGCTTGCTGTGCCAAAAAGTATAAACCCCGCTGTCTCTGACACAGGAGTCTCCCGTCTTCTGCCCACATCAGTGAAACAGTAATAAGCTAACTTATTAATTTGTAAGCAGAGTAATATCAAATTTCAGAATAATAATGCTCTTCAATATTAAATAAAATTTGAAACACCTGATTTTTCTTTTTAATATTCATTTTTTAGAGAGCATTCTTATATGAAAGGTGATCAAAGTGAAGTTGCTGGTTTGCATAAGATGGTCCAGTTCACACCTACTGACCTACTAATTCCTGCCCAGTAAGTCCCCCCCTCCCTCCCCAAAGTGTCTTGGCTTGTATATTAAAATACAGGATCACCCTAATTATAAGCCAATAGATGAATTTATACTTTTTGCAAATACATTAATTGCTTAAATTTTTTGTCTGGGATTTTTATTAAAAACAAAATGGAAAAACATGCTCTCACTTTAAATCTTTCATTGAAAATAATTTTTCCCACAAGAATTTGATTCACTATAATTATATTTTGCAAATAATAGAAAGAAAGTTTTATATTCAGTACCCTCCTGATAGAGGATGACAATGAATGCTCATTAAGAGCTTTACTGCTGCAAAGCACACTTGGGCTTTATTTTTTCCTTTTAGGAAATCACTTAAAATTGGGAATGATACAAAAATCTTATCATTTGATTAAATTCTATGTTAATATTTAAATATTGGCCCCTCTACCCACAATAATCTGGGGGGGGAAAAAACCCACCAAGAAAATAATGAGGCTGCACCACGAAGATGTGACTTTGTAGATTCTGGGAAGCCATCCAGTTTCCACATCCTTGTCTCTACAGCCCCATCCACGCTGGGAGTTGGACAGCTCATCTCACGCATTGCAAAGAAACAATCTGAACAGAGGAGTCCACTCTCAAACCTTCCTGAAGAACACCCAAAGTGTTTCATGCCTCAAACAACTTTCTACATGCCCTTCACCAGGTTTAATGGAGCAAGGTCCCCTCCATGTACTACTCACAGAGAAACACAGGCAATCACTCGACTCAGTGTTCCTGATGGTTCTTCTTCATCTGTATGCAGCCAAGCACAGCTCTCTAGCAAACCCCACTCCTACCTGCCCTGCGCATCCCCTACACACACAAGAAGATGTTAAGGATATGATGAAAGGAAAAAGGAAGTCACTCTATCCCAAATCATGGTGATCTCTGTCATAAACAAGGAGGCTGACCCAGTGTCAGCAGAGTAAGCGTGTGGTTAAGCAGATCACGGATTGCACAAAACATGCCTTCAAGTAAGCCATAGGATAATCCTAAAGAAAGTAAAAGTAAATTATAAGGTAGGCCTTGGTTTACAAACTGCTTCAGATGTGCCCAAAAGTCAAGTGAATTAATAAAAAGAGATACACTTCATTCCATCATTTCTAGAGACTAAAATATTTTAAAAATAAACTTGAAAGTGATAGACTAATCAAAATAGAAACTGTTGCTTTCTTCTAGGTTAAGTGACAAAGCTAAACTATTGTTTTCTTTAAGGATGGGTCTGAGAAATTCATAGCAGAAACAAAAATATGTGTTTAAAAGAGGATTTTTAAAAATTGTTCCAATCTTTTGTCCCCCACGCGTGGAAGTGGTCTCATAGAGTGGAAGCAGAACACAAGCCCTACGTGGTCCCCCACATTTTGCCATCAACACACTCCTGACCCTTGGCCGAAGGGTCACACCCTCCTGCTTCCTGTCCCCACAGTGACCTACTCTAGAACCACCGTCCCCGGGGGCGAGTCCAGCTGTGCCTCCTGAGAGCTGGGTGACAGAGGCAAGTCTTCTGTGCCTGAGCTCCCTTGCATGTAAATGCTAGTAACAATGGCACCAACCACAGGGGGCTGCCAGGAGGACAAAGGGGATTAATATCAGTCAAGTGCTTAGACCCAAGGCCGGCACACAGGTGTTTGTTAAGAAGTATTATGAAGAAAGCCACAAAATAAAATCAAAGTATCTCAAAATATCTCCCCTTTTAGATAAAAGGCAGATTTGATGCCTACCTCATGTGAAAAATTCACATTTTTTGTTGGCTAGTGCCTAACACACATTTAATGTCAACAAACATGTACAGGACAGATGGACCCAAAAAGTTGTACAAATGAAGAAACCAGTCTCCTCTTCCATGATTATGCTTAAAATTCCAAATAGTTCATTAAATTCAAATGATCAGGATGGTAAACTGGGCACTGAGTGCTGTCCTCACCAGTGAGTGGTACTACCTGTCCCTGCGTCACCAGTCCCGGGCCCAGTGGAAACCATAAAACTGCTCATCTGCTGGTCTCCCTCCACCAGGCCACTCCCTTCCTATAATAAAGGGGACAGTTTCCACGCAGACCATCAGCCACGCTTCCCACTGTATTGCTCTCTACACCGCCTCCTCCATTACCAGTATTTATCACCAATATTAAACCATGAGCCAAAATGAAGTTTCTAAAAGAACGTGAAATCTATGGAAAAATATTCAGAAGCAAGGCTTTCAATTAATTCAATATTTAAATGAAATTCATTTCAGACCCAATTCAATAAAACTTTTATATTCTGAAGACATTCCCAATAATATGAAAAATTGTTGGTTTCCAAAAAGATTCTCCTTTAGTATAATTGGAAAGTCTTGGCTGCTACTGTATCATAACTTAAATTTGATCTGATGAATTAATTTATAGGTCCACAAAGGAAATTCAAATACTGACTCACTGGTGGCCAGAGAGATTACTACCTCAGCCTCCATCATCACTGTCGCTCTGTCTTTCTACCACTAAATCCACTGTCCACAAGTGGCCCAAAAATCCCATGATCACTGTCCTAGGGCAAAGTCCAGCCTCATCCAGACACATCCTGACCTAACTTCTTCAAGCTCACTGACCTCTCATCCTAGCCAGCCCATGAAACAATCTTGCGCTGCTCCCTCTCACTTCCTACTCCCCAGAAAGCCCTTCCCACCTCCTATTTGACCTTGGGTCTCTGTTTAAATGGCATTTCCTAGAAGGCCTCCCAGGTGAGGGACATTTGCTACAGGCTTCCATCAGCACTTTCCCTACCGTGGCACTTATCACATTTCATCACTGTTTGTTTCTTAATAGACTAAACTCCAAGGAGACTTCCCTATTACTGTATCTCCAGCACCAGGAATAAAGCCTGGGGGATGGTAGTAACGCATGAAATGCTTATGGCTTAACCCCAACAGTGAAGATGGAGAGGTAAAGAAGAAAGCAAATAGAGCACGGTGGAATCAAGTAGGACTTGGTGACAGACCAGACAAGATCAGTAATAAAGAATGGTCTGGGAAGTCAAATTTCTACCTTGGGCAAGGTACAAACACTGTCTTTCACCACAGAGTAGGCAGAGGTGCAAATTCAGGGGACAAGGTAATGAATTTAGTTTTAGACATGCTGAATGTGAGGTGCCGCAAGACATTTGTCCAAGAAGACTTGGCTAACAACACATCATTCCCCTGCTCAAGATGCACATAGCTTCCCAGTGCACTTAGGTCGACTCCAAGATCGTTACTGTGTCCTACGAGGCATTGCAAGGTCTAGCCCTCTCTAACCCTCCAATAGCCTTTCCACTAAGTTTTCCCCTTGCCTGCCTCATTCTGGCCACAGCGGGTCTCACAGTCCCTCAGAGGTGCCAAGCAAGGCACTCCTCAGCATCCCTGCACCCACTGCACCCTCTGCCTGGAACACTCTGCCCAAACTCTCACGTGGCTTCCCGCCTCTCATCACACTGGTCTCATCTCAGCTATCACCTCCTCCTGAAGGCCCTCCCTGCCAGTCAAAACAATCATCAAAGCAGCCCTCCCTGACTCACTGTCGCTTCAGATTGCTAACTGGTTTTGCATATTTACTGTCTGCCTATTCTACCTACAGTGTAAGCTCCCAGAAGTCCAGCCCCTCGCCCTGTCCTTCACCAGCATATCTCCCAGGACTTAGAACGGAGCTGGCCCTTGCTAATATTTCAACAAGTTCATTGCATGAATAGGTGAATGGATGAATAAAGCTATCAGGACAGGCTCTGCTCTTATCACTGAAATGATTGTAAAAATACAAAAAGGGATACAAAGTGTCAACTATACAAGAAACCTAAGAATGCTGACTAATCATCTTGGGAATTCCAGGAAGAAGTTCTAACAAAAGGCAAATAAAGCTCCTGAGGGAGCCAGAATGGGGCAAGGAGAGAGGTGAAGGATTTCTTCTACCTCCTCACACCTTCCTATCTCAAGGGTCACAACCCTGGCTGACCATTAGGAACACTGCATTGTATTTTGTTGTACTTATTCATTTAGTTATGTATCCACTCATTTGTATATTGAACTAGTGATATATTCATCTGGTTCAAAGAGCAGAACAATACACACAGGTATATATGGAGAAATCTCCATTCCTCTGCTGGCCCTATTCACCCCATTCTCTACCCCACACACATCCACATCCCTTACTAGGAAGTTTTCTAAGGTTTTTGCTTTAATAAATTTCTTGTACAACCTAAATACATATCATTTCATACACTAGCTACTATAACTGTAGAATTAAAAAACGTTGAGGGGCACCTGAGTGGCTCAGTGGGTTAAAGCCTCTGCCTTCGGCTCAGGTCATCAGGGTCCTGGGATCGAGCCCCACATCGGGCTCTCTGCTCAGCGGGGAGCCTGTTTCCCCCCCCCCTCTGCCTGCCTGTCTTCCTACTTGTGATCTCTCTCTGTTAAATAAATAAATAAAATCTTTAAAAAAAAAATAAAATAAAAAACGTAGAGTAAGAATTTAAGATCAGGTATTATTTTCAAGGATATTACCAAATTGCCTCCGTAGAGGGTATACCATTTTATCTTTGAAACTATTTAAAATTAAAATTCCCAGACCCACTTCAAACTTTCTGATTCAGAATCTCTAAGGGTTGAGGCCAAAAAGCTGACTTTTTAGGAACAGCTCGTCTTGTAGTGGTGGTGACCAGCCATATTTGGGAACTGCTGTCCTCCCCGGAGAGGTGTGGTCTCCACCAATCAGAGGGAGGAAGCCACTGCTGCCCTATGTGCAAGGCCTGTTGACTAGGGTAGCCAGAGCCCTTCTCCCATGATCTCCTTATCAAGATTTCTCTCCTGAATATAATCATAACTAAGGTGCTTTTTTTATACATACACATATGTTTATGCAGACATACACACGCATATACACCTTCCTATATTCACACACATTTGGAATTTCTCTGGAAAGACATATACAAAGTGGTTACAATGGCTGTCTTCAGGGAGTGCAAGAGGGTAGTGAGACTATGGTATGGAAGGGAGCTTATTTCCCCTATAAATTGTGTACCGCTTGCATTTATCTATTGAAGAATCAATAAAGTTATAAAATTTTCTCATCTTGCAATGAACATGGGACATCATTCCCAGCAATGCTGTGATGATTTTTAAATATGCCTGCAAATAATTTCATAAGCACTCGCGTCAAGAGGTGGGATCTAATCCTGCACCCCTTGAATGCAGGCAAGTTCAGGACTCACTTCTCCCGGACAGAATGTGCACAAGTGATGCCATGTGCCTTCTGAGCCTGGGACAGAAAACACAGCCCCTGCCTGGCTTGCTCCCGCTCTTCAATGGAGCCCCTGGGGGAAGCCACCCACCATGTTGTAAGGAATCTCAAGCTGTTTGTGCAGAACATAGAGAGACACATGGGACGAACAGGAAAGGAGCAGAAAGTTAAAGACAAGGAACAACCAGTAAAGACACCTGAACAGGGAGCAGGAGGGGTGAAGAGTTCCAAAAGGGCCCCAGCCTTGGGAAGGAGGAGGGATATGCTTCCTCTGAGGTCAAAAGAAGAAGGAAAAAAAGAGATACAGACACAGATCTGGATGCAGAAGGGCAGGCTGGCAATAAATCCGAAGCAAAAGATCTCAGTATTTCTGTCAAGTTAAAGTGAGATAAAAAGCTACAAGTTACAGGTAGAGATCTGCAAGAGGAACTAAAATCAGGAAAGAGAAATGACAAGGTTACCATTGAGAGGCACCATCCACATTCTACAAGGTTAGAAAGTTCACCCCCTTTAAGCCTATTACCACCTTCGTTCAAAGCAACTGTGGTTTAACCACTCTTCAAGATCTCCAAAAATATATGTCAGAGTTTTCCCCAATGTTGATAGTAGCAATGTCCACAACAGCCAAAATGTGGAAGGAGCTGAGATGCTCTTTAACAGACGAATGGATAAAGAGGTAGTCCATATATACAATGGAATATTACTCAGCCATCAGAAAGGATGAATACCCACCATTCATCAGAAAGTATGAATATCCACCATTTGCATCGACATGGATAGAACTGGAGATGATTATTCTGAGTGAAATAAGCCAAACAGAGAAATTCAATTATCATATGGTTTCTTCACTCATATGTGGAACATAAGGGATAGCATGGAGGACATTAGAAGGAAAGGAAAAATGAAGGGGGGAAATCAGGGGGGGAGAGATGAAACATGAGAGACTATGGACTCCAGGAAACAAACTGAGGGGAGGAGGGTGGAGGGATGGGTGAGCCCAGTGATGGGTATTAAGGAGGGCACAGATTGCATGGAGCATTGGGTGTTATATGTTAACAATGAATCTTGGAACAGTGTATCAAAAACTACTGATGTACTGTATGGTGACTAACAGAACATAAAAAACCAATATGTCAGAGTTTTAAAACACTTAGTTCAACATTGTTCCACATGTTAGTTCTTAATTATTAGGAACTATGTAAATTAACTCTTTATCCTTTTGAAGGCAAGAATGATTATCCAAGACAGTCCTTCCTACTCCTAAATCTCCCTCCTAAAGGCCAGATGGACTCAATTCCCATATGGTCCATCTGCCAGCCCTTTAATTTCTACTATATCTTTAGGAAATCACCAAAAATCCTCAGTCTTCCTTACATCAATTACAATGTGAATCTGTCTCTAATTCTGAGCCAATGCCATGGGTTAAGTGTCCCGTATAATTCATTTCAACAATCATTTCACAAGTACCCGGCGTGCCAAAACACCAGAACAAGCACTCAGGGAGTAGAAGGATTTCCTAATGGCTCCTTCCACTCAGGAGGAGATATAAGTCATGTATATAAAAAACTGTAATACAAGACAGACGGTAATAAATAGAGCTACAAATAGCACACTGGGCATGCAGAGGAGAAAGCTCTTAACTGCAACTTGGGGATTGAAGGTTTCAATGAGGAAACTGTATCTGAATTGAGCTTAAAGAATGGGAAAGATTTGAACAAGTAGAAAAATAAGCCAAAAACATTTGATAAAATGTTAGCAGTGTGAACAAAGGCATGACAAGGAGGAGAACAGCACGCTTGGCACAGACGGCATATAATAAATATTTGGGACTTAAATGACTGGGCGCACGTTTGTTTGACTGAAGTCAGATATTAAGGGCCAAGAGAAACTAACAGCGAGATTCATTCATTTATTCAACAAATATTTTACTGAGCACATACTCCATGCTAGCACTGTTCAGGGTGCTGCACATATGATGGTGAGCAGTAACAACATGAAGGCAGTCCTGTCTTCATGGAGCTTCCACTCTAGTCAGGGAGTAGACCATGAATAAGCATATAATATAGACATCAGAGAGGGCTAAGTGCTAAGGTCAAAGTTGTCTCTCCCGTGATGTAGAATTTGAACATAAATCTGAAAGGAATGAGGATGTAATAAACTAACATATCTGTGTGAGGAGCATTCCTAGCAAAGGGAAATGCAAAAGTCTTGCAGTAGTTGCTTAATGACAGGCTCCAAAAATGGCGGTGAAGCCAATGTGCTAGAGCAAACGGGGGGAGAAAGTAGGAGATGGGATCAGGCCAGATCACGCAGTTCATGGAGAGGACATTCATTTTACCATTAATGAAATGTGAATGAGATTCAAGGATTCTGAACAGAGAAAAGACCACAAAGGGCCCTACGGAAGGCAGGAGCATAAGCCAGGAGGCCAATCAAGAACCCACAGCAGTGGTCCACGTTGAGAAGACAATGACATGGGTAGAGATGGTGGCATCAGAGGTCACAAGAGGGGGCCAGATTCTGGATATACCTCGAAAGTGGAGATGTTAGGATCTGATGTCAGACTGGATTATGAAGACAGAGTAATGACTCTGAGGTTTGGGGTCTAAGCATACCTAAGAGAAAAGAAGGCTAGAAATACAGGTTGGCCATAACCATAGATCATTTACCAAATTAAAGTCTTGGGAGCCACAAGGGGCATCTGAAATAGGAGATCCTCACTTAAAAGAACTTGGATGGATCATGTCATCTCCCTTGCTACCACTCCCTCATCCATACAATCAATCAAAGGGTTAGGTCTATGCTTATCAAACTAGAGTACACATATAGAGTACACATATACACATATACTCTAGAGTATACAAACTAGAGTACACTCAAGCCACAATACAAACTTACAAATCTCCCCAGAAAGCTAATTGTATTAACAAATCCAGGGAGTGGTTTGTATTTACCAATTATACTACTTAAAACAGAAAACTGATCTATTATGGAGAAGAGAAAACACCGCCTGAATACATACCTAACAGTTTGAGCTGATGGGAGAAGAACTATATTTCTTCTCAATTGGCACTGGCATGCTTTGATAGAAGAGTTTGAGAAGTGCTGCTTTAAATGGTATCTCTGGACTCTTCTGCTTTAATATTCTGTGTTGTAAACAAATTTTACTGGCTTTTAACCTTTGCAGTCTTCCAGCGGGCAAAACACAGAGTATGGGATTGTGGTTACAAAATAAAATACAACTCTTAACATCTTTCACAATGTTCAAATGCAAGAAGCAAAAGTTAAATTAGAGAAATGTGGGAAGGTGGAAGGAAAAGGAAAGGTGCAAATATCCTAATCTTAAAAAGTGGGGAGCCAAGAGATACTGTCAAAAGTTGATGGAAAAAGAAACAATTAAATTGAAATAAAGAGAAGTAGTAGTAGTATAAATACAGGTAATTCCCATCCTTCCCATCTGAATGTTAACAAACAGTGTATGAAAATTGAAAAAACAAGATGTAGAGGTATACACATCTTATATAGACTTACGGAAAAAACAACAAACCCAACAGCCAACAAACAGATGAAAAGATGCTCTAATTCACTAGACTCTAAAGAATGCAATTAAAATAATAACTAAATATCCTTTTATAATCATCAGACTGACAAGATATTAAAAAGAGCTCTGACTAGAGATGTGGGGAAAAGATACCTTCTTACTTGCTGCTAGACGTAAAATATGATTTTTGTTTTGTTTTTAAAGGTTTTATTTATTTGTTTTAGAGAGAGAGAGAAAGAGAGAGTGTGTGCGCGAGCAAAAGTGGGGAATGGGCAAAGGGAGGAGAAGAGAGAGAATCTCAAGCAGACTCTACACTGAGCATGGAGCGTGATGTGGAGCTCGATCTCACAAATCTGAGACCATGACCTGAGACAAAATCAAGAGTCAGACACTTAACTGATTAAGCTACCCAGGGACCCCAAGATGCGATTTCTGCAAGCAGTCTGAGATTTTTGACATTATCATGATGGCAGCATAGGGGATACGAGCCTCCATCCCCCCGTAACAGCCATTAGACAGCTACCCACAAATGGAAACATCAATGCAAATGCCCTGGATTCCATGTAGGCTTCAGGAATGCAATGGAGCAAAAAACCTGAGAATGATTGCACCAAAAGGTTAACAAAAAGCTTCCTTTAGCCTGCATCATCCCACCTCCCAGGCTGGCACTGCTCAGCACCCAGAGGGAACTCCCCAGCCTGACAGAGTTCTCCTCGCCAGGAAAAGCAGAGCAGGGTGAGTGACCCGCTTGCCCCAGCTTTCAGGGCAGTACATGAAGGATCCCTTTCAATTTCACCCCACCCAGAGACTGGCAGAGTTGAGACATCTAGAAAAGGCTAGAAACAAGGAAGAAGGGCAGGGACTACCATTATCAGCCACGCAGTAGGAGTGACTGCAGTCCCCAGTGTCTTGCTCTGCAGAGGATACAATCACCCTGCACATTCAGGTGCTATGGACACTCACAGCTCTCGTCACGGAGGACTTCATCACGGACCCCAGCACACCACTCTGCAGAAGACCAAGCACGCTTGCACCACTGAGGAAACCAACAGCTAGCACCACTGCCATGAACCCACTGCAGCTTTTGCTGCTGAGAGCTTTCCAGGTTTTCATGTTCACTGACACCAGCTACTGATTCCCTCGCTGCTCTTCCTACCCACACCACCAAGATAGCCCAGGCCTCTGTGGCTGCTCATTCACCCAGATCCAGTCCAACTACCGTAACCAGCTGTCACTGCTGTGTACGCACCAGCAGCTAGATCCTGCAGCCACATGTCTGCATGCCCCAAGCCCTGACTCCTGTCACTGGCATCCACTACTGCGGCCCAACCATCCATGGCTAGTGTGCAGGTATAGGAGCACACACTGACAGCCAAGACACTCACAGCTTCTCACGGGCCCAGATGGGGGCCACACTTTTATCACTGGCCTGCATGGCCACGTGTGCTCAGGGCTAGCCCTGCATCAGTGCACCTGCACTCACTGGCCCCAACTTCGGTCACCAGCACCCACTACCATGCACGTGCCTATGACTAGCCCCTGTAGCTTCATGAGTGCATGTCAACAGCCCAAGCCCCTAGAGCTGCACAGGTGCCTGTGGCCAGATGTGACTCTTAATACTGGCCGACACTGTTGCGTATGCCCAGTTAGCCCATGCAGCACGCTGCCAGCCCTGACACCCTTCACTGGCCTCCACTGCCATGCACACTCCTGCAGCGAGGAAAAAAAAAGAAAAAGGCCGAATGCTTATTTAAAGAAATGATGGCTGAATACTTTCCAAATATGAGAAAATGTATGGACATTTGAATACATGAAGTGCAAAGGTTACTCATCAGGTTCAACCCAAAGAAGACTTCATTGAGATACAATATAACTGTCAAAAATCAAAGAGATTCTTGAAAGCAGCAAGGGAAAAGAAGCTCACCACATACAAGAATATCACCAGATTTCTCAACAGAAATCTTCTAAGTCAGAATAGAGTGGGATGATACACTCAAAGTGCTGAAAGAAAAAAACCTGCCAATCAAGACTACTTTACCCAAGTTATCATTCAGAACTGAAGGAGAGAGAGAATTTTCCAGACAAACAAAAGCTGAAAGGAATTCATCACCATTAGATCAGCCTTATAAAAAACGCTAAAGAAGTTCTTCAAGTTAAAAAAAAACAGGACAGGGGCTCTTGGGTGGCTCAGTCCTTAAGCATCTGCCTTCGGCCCAGGTCATGATCCCGGGGTCCTGGGATCGAGCCCCGCATCAGGCTCTCTGCTCTGCAGGGAGCCTGCTTCTCCTGCTACCATTCCCTCTGCTTGTGTTCCCTCTCTCGCTGTGTTTCTCTCTGTCAAATAAATAAAATCTTAAAAAAAAAAAAAAAGGACACTAGTACATTGAAATCACATGAAAATATAAAATTCATTGGTAAAGGTAAATATACATTCAAATTCAGATTACATTAATATTGTAAAAACAGTATGTAAATCATTTATAACTCTAGTATAAAGATTACGAAAGAATTTAAAGTAACTATTTACCATAATTTGTTAATGGATACACAGATGTAAATCATGATGCCTAAAAAAATATATGGGGTGAAGGGAGTAAAAAAAAAAAAAAAAAGTGCTGCGTTTTTGTATATGAAAAAAGTTGTTGTCAACTTAAAATAGACTGTTAGAAACTATAAGATGTTTTCTGCAAGCTTCATGGTAAACATCCTGCAAAACCTATAGTAGCTGCACAAAAGATGAAGAGAAATGAACCAAAGCATATGACTACAGGAAAACAACTGAGTCACAAAGAAAGATAGCGAAAGAGGAAAAAACAAAAGGATTTATAAAACCATGAGGAAAAAAAAATGAGAAAATAATTTTTTAAATGGCAGTAGTATCTGTAAATAATTATTTTAAATGTAAATGGATAAAATGAATAGAATTCTCTGATCAATGAACACACTGAAAAGCAATTCCCAACTATATCCTACCTCTAAGAGATTCACTACAAATTTGAGAACACATAGTTTAAAAGTGAAATGAAGAAAAACATATTCCAAACCAATGGAAACCAAAAGAGAATGGAGTAAATATATAAAGACAAAAGTAGACTTTAAGTCAAAAACTGTAATAAGAGACAAAAATGTCATTATATAATGATAAATGGGTCAATTTATCATGAGGAAATAATTGTGTGTGTGTATATATATCTATATATCTATATATATATATAGATATATACATTTATAGATGTAGATGTAGACAGATAGATATATCTCCAACATCAGAGCACCTAAGTATATAAAGTAATTTTTAACACATCTGAAGGAAGAAGTAGAGAGCAATACAGTAATAGTAAAGACTTCAATATCCCACTTTCATCATCAGACAGATCATTTAGAAAGAATGACCTGAACATTCACTGGACCTGAACTACATTTTACACAAATGGACCTAACAGACACATGCAAAACATTCCATCCAAC
The DNA here is from genome assembly GCA_028646535.1 of Procyon lotor. Taxonomy (NCBI): domain Eukaryota; kingdom Metazoa; phylum Chordata; class Mammalia; order Carnivora; family Procyonidae; genus Procyon; species Procyon lotor. Next base: position 67,078,088 of record CM053616.1, read on the forward strand.
AGCAGCCTATATACATTCTTCCCAAGGGCTCACAGATCATTCTCCAGGGTAGATTATATGTTAGGCCAAAAAATAAGTTTCAACAACTTAAGAAGGCTGAAATCATATAAAGTATATTTTCCAATCACAATGGTATAAAACTAGAAATCAATAAAAAGAGGAAACCTGGAAAATTCACAAAACAGGTATAAACTGAATAGTACTCTCCTGAACAACCAACAAAGAGAAAAAATCAAAGAAAAAAACAAAGGACAAATCAGAATATATCTAAAGAAGATGTGGTATATATTTATGATATAATATTATTCAGTCATAAAAAAGAATAAGATCTTGCCATTTGTAACAACATGAATGGAGCTAGAGGGTATAATGCTAAGCATAAGTCAGACAAAGATAAATACCTCATGATTTCATTCATATGTGGAATTTAAGAAACAAAACAAATAAGCAAATAAAAAAAAAGACAAATCACGAAACAGACTCTTAACTATAGAGAAATAAAACTGATGGTTGCCAGAAGGGAGGTGTGGGGGAGGGGATGGGTGAAATAGGTGAAGAGGATTAAGAGTACACTTATCATGATGAGCACTAAGTAATGTACAGAATTGTTGAATCAAGGGCATCTGGGTGGCTCAGTCGGCTAAGTGTCTGACTCTTGGTTTCAGTTCAGGCCGTGATCTCACAGTCTTAGGATCGAGCCCCATTTCAGGCTCTGAGCTCAGTGTAGAGTCTGCTTCAGATTGTCCTGCTCCCTCCCTCTCTCTCTCTCTCTCAAATAAAATTTCAAAAAAAAAAAAAAAATTTTTTTGAATCACTGTATTACACACCTGAAACTAATATTACACTGTATGTTTACAAAACTGAAATTAAAATTAAAAACTTAATAATAATATGTCTCTCTATATATAGATTCAAATATAAGATCTAAAACTATAAAACTTCTACAAGAAAACATAAGGAAAACATTCCTGGACTTGGGAGTTAGCAATGATATTTTGGATATGACACCCAAAGCACAAGTAACAAAATAAAAAATAATGGGAGTACATCAAACTAATAAGCTTCTGCGCAGCCAAAAAATTGATCAGCAAAATGGAAAGACAACCTATGGAATGAGAAAAAAATATTTGCAAACCATATAGCTGATAAGGGATTAATATCTAAAATATATAAAAAGTCTTAAAACCCAACAAAAAAAATAAATAAAATTAAAAATGGGCAAAGGACCTGAACAGACATGTTTCCAATGAAGATATATGAATGTACAACATATACCTGAAAAGATGCTCAATATTACTAATCATTAGAGAAACGCAATCACAACACAATGAGTTATCACCTGTTAGGGTGGCTGATATCAAAAAATCAAAAGACAGTAAGTGTTGGCAATTAGGTGGCATAAAGGGAATCTTTGTGCATTATTGGTGAGAATGTAAATCAGTACAACCACCATTATTGTACTGAAAACAGTACAGAGGTTCCTCAAAAATTTGAAAATTGAAATACCCTATGATTCAGTAATCCTACTTCTCGGTATATATCCAAAGGAAAAAAAATCACTATCTTGAAGAGATAGCTGCACTCTCATGTTCTTTGCAGCATTGCTCACAGTAAACAAGATGTGGTGCTCCGGCTCCACGGGGAGTCTGCTTTTCCCTCTGACCTTCTCCCCTCTCATGCTCTCACACACTCTCTCTCTCTCTCTTGCTCAAATAAATAATAAAATCTTTAAAAAAAAACAAAGACACATCACATTGTACACCTAAATATATACAATTTTTATCTTTTAAAAACAAGATACTTTTCTTTTTTTTTTTTTTTAAGATTTTATTTGACAGCGAGAAACACAGCGAGAGAGGGGACACAAGCAGAGGGAATGGTAGCAGGAGAAGCAGGTTTCCTGCTGAGCAGAGAGCCCTATGTGGGGCTGGATCCCAGGCCCCTGGGATCTGACCTGGGCCGAAGGCAGACACTTAACGACTGAGCCACCCAGGCGCCCCAACAAGATATTTTTCTTAAAGCAATCTAAATATGTGTATATATCCTACATACATATTTAGGATATATATGTACATACATATACACACACATATATATATATATATATATACACATACATGTAATATACCTTACATACATATTTAGATTGTTTTTTAAAAAAGTGTGTGTGTGTATATATTCCATCATCCCAAGAATCCACTCCTCAAAATCTGTCATAAAAATGAAAGCACCAACATGTACAACAAATGTATTTAGGATAGTCATTCCAGCATTAAGAAAAAAATGAAACCCATTAATCCTCCACAATATGGAGATGGTTGAATAAAATATGCTCATGGATGTTTACTGTTGAATTATTTGAAGACAAATTTGGGGAGAAAAAAAGTTGATGCCTAGCAATATGGAAATTTCAGAATAAAGTATGGTGCATCATGGCTATGGAATATTAAACAGCCTTTACAAAGAATGAAGTAGCCTTTTCCCACCTGACTGGGAGAGCCACTGTGTGAGAAAAATAGGACACAGGAAGTAAGATCCAGTGGAGACAGAAGACACTGGGGTGGGTCAAAGGGAAGTAGAGGAAGAGGGAAGAGACAAACTAAAAATGGAGAAGAAAAGAAAAACGTAAGAAAAACCAAACCTGCAATTATACTGACCAGGCAAAACTCTGTGTATGAATTTATCTGTATAAGTAATAAGAAGTGTGTGGATTTTTGTTGGATTTTTCAGAACTAGATAATCCAATCAGAAGTGGAATTGAGGGTTTGGGTCCAGGACAGGCTGGACCTGCCCCTGTGTTCAGAGACAGGCTGGCTCCTCCTAAACAGATCACTGAGCCCAGAGATGGAACAGAGCAGTGAGACCCAGGTGTCAGCTGTCCCTAACGTGGGCGGGGGGGGGGAGGGGGAAAGGGTGCCAGTGGTGAGGCAACCAGAAAAAGCATTCAAAACAAAAGAGGTTTCTTCAAGGGACTGGGAGAGCTAGGGATAGGGAAAGTGGGGCAGGAAGCTATTGTTTATTATCATAACCTTTTTAAAATTCTTCCATGTGTCATATAGCATATCATTGCACTAAAAAAATAAAAATTTTAAAAACAAAACCCCTATAGTTTTATATACCACATATATTTATTTTTGCTATATCAATGGACCAAATATAATCATACATTATATATGTTAACTTTTTAGATGTGCAACCTATTTTTCTGTCTGCTCTCTCATGTGAGCTTTCCATGATAGTGGTGGGGTTAGAAGGAGAGATGACTTGCCCTAAACTGGAAATTAGCGAGCCTGCTTACCTGACTGATGTCTGTCGAGTCCAGGTCCCTGCTGCTGTTCTACACCTACTTCTCACAGGGAGCATTAAGAAGATATGCTGGGAGCAGATTTAAAACAACAACACTCAATTACGACTCACTATTAATGTTAATGACAGACACCTACATTTACTGAAGACCTAACCCTGAGCAGAGCTCAGTCTAAGAGCTCCATACATGCTGGCCTGTGTTACTCGTTCACAACAGTCATCTGCCCACTCAAGACTTATTCATCTCAGGTGGCAACTTTCTCGTGCCAGTTGCTTAAGCCAAAAAGCCTGGAGCCATGATGGATCCCTCCCACAACCACACCCACCCAGTCAGGAAATCCCCTTGGCTCCACCTTCACAATCCATCCAGAGCACAGCCCCTTCTCACCATTTGTACCTCGATCGCCCTAGTCAGAGCTACACTGTCCCCCACCTCGTTTAGGGGCGCCTCCCCAGCAGGCATCCCTCAGCACTGCTCTCCACTCCACAGCCAGAGTGATGGTCCTGAAGCCCAAATCCATCCATGTCAACCTTCCACCCAAGCCCTCCCAGCGCTCCCCATGCCAACAAAAATACCAAGTCCCCACAAGGACTCACCTCTCCTCCCTCATCCCCAACCTTGCTTCTCCGACCCCATCACCTACTACTTCTCCATTCACAGCAGTCTCCACACTGTCCCTCGGGCCTTTGGGCCATTCCTCTAGCTGCTCCCTCCCTCTGGAACTCTTGCCTACATACCACCCACCTTGCTGGAATCTCTCCTCATGGATGCCTGTACATGACTAGCCAGCACTCCCAGTGCTTCTTACCCCGCATTATCTGTTCTTTTGCATAATATGTCATCTGCTAAAATTCTAAATGATTTACCTATGTAGTGAGCTCATCAGTTACTGACTGCCTCCCCCCTACATGGATGTAAGCTCCACAAAGGATCTTGGCCCGTTTTATTTATTAATGCACCCAAAACGCCTATGAACAGTGCCTGATACACACCAAGCCCCCAATAATTATTTGTGGAAGAAAGAAACTAAGTATTATACCCTACATGCTGAATGATTCTATTTGAAATGCCATTATATTTACCTAATCCATCAACTTTGTAAATCTAGTGAAAGAAAAAAGTAAAAGATCCCACCCTATCACTGAGAACAAACTAGCTTCAATTCTCCTATATTTACCATTTTTAAGAGTGTTTAATGTACATAGATGGGACTATATGAAAAAAATGGAGAGAAAGATCATTTGCAAATATAGTCTCATGAAAATAAATTTTTACTCTCTTCAATATACAGAAGGATGCAGCTCATTCTTTACAAAATTGATGGTTCCCAAGACTTTAATATGTATTTTCCTTTCCTCCTTAGCTGTTCCTTTATATAAAATATATATGAACTGCTACTTCCAAGATTACCTTCAAAAATAAAAAATGACCATTCATGCACCAACAGCCATCATATGACACCAGGTTAGATGACCATGTCTTATTCCTAGTCATCATATTCTGCTTTCCACATATTTCACCGAATATTTTTCTGGTTTCTTTTAGCAAAGATGATCAAAATAATTATCCCACCTATACTGACATAGATGAGGGAAGAAGGATATGTGTATATAGTGAAAATGTACATAACACCAAAAGGTCAACTCAGCCCAGAGTCAGGGAAATTTCTCTTTATTTTAAAAAGTGTAGTATTAAGAAAGTGATATGTCTGAAACAAAACTTGTGACATGTTTGCCTAAATACCCAATTTACTGTTCTCAGTGCTAAAAATATGCACTCTAATATTTTTGGTGCATTAATTTCAATCACGGATCTCAAAAAATATAATGAGTAATAGCAACACTTGAAAAGCAGAGGTAACTTTCACTTGGGGAGAAGTAAATCATAATTAAACACAGTAAAAATCGAGACGTGACTGTCATTTGTGCTCGTCCACAGCTAAATACATTACCATATCACATGGGTAGTTCATATTCAGTCTTCCTTTTGACTATTTTTGTAATTTAACCCCCAGGGATAGTATCTTCAATAAAGAAGCAGAAAAGGAAATAGGATTATAAAATTACTTCTTTCCCAAAGTCTTCGAATAAGTATTGAGCAAGACCAAGACTTGAATCCAAGTTCTTCGAGTAGTGAAAGTGGCATATTCACAATACTTATTAATCAATGTCCCCCGCCCCCGGATTAAAAAAACAACCCAATCTGTATGAATTTAGAAACAAGCATGCAATTTTGAGTTTATTACAGTAAATGAAGACGGCTCGCATTCTGAAACTGAATTTTTGGTATTTAAGTGTTTTGTAATGAAAAAGTATCTCCCAAATGAAGAGTCAAACTGAGCCCCCCTTTTTAAGATTACACAATTCTTTTCATACCATCCACACAATTTGCAAACAATTGCTATGCAGCCACAGGGTATTACAAAGCCTCAGGGAGCCCCACCCTCAATCTAATGTGGCCTGCCACAAACCTCCAGAGGAATCCCTTGACTGAGGTTGGACCTGGATGTGGGCACGTGGAGTCACACAACGAGGCCCTGAGTGCAAGATGTCACCCAGTAGGGGGATTGGAGCGTCCAGTTCCACAACTGGACACTGGACACCCTGTCTGCCACCACCCACTCACCTTACTGGTGCCTCCTCCCACCCAGTAGTCCCACGCTGCTCTCTGCAAACAAGGTGCAGGAAGGTGTGGATTCCACACCCATGCTAACTAACTAACAAGGACACTAACAAGGAAACATCCGGGTTCTACAGAGACTAGTCCTGTGACGAACAAAGGCCAACAGTGACCTTCCCAAAGAAAAGAATACATTTCTCAGCATGCATTTATTTTTTGGGCAATTAGCATGTAATTCTGCACTGTTTAACTAAATTTACACCCATTTGAGCAATATTAAAGTGTTTATAACAACTGACAATCGGTCTCTGACAGTTACTGAACAATAGCTATCTGCTATGTCATTCATCTTCCTACAACACTACTGTCATTCCCATTTTACAGTTGAGGTACAGTAAATAGTTCACATGGCTATAAAAGGCTAAGCAAAGAGTCAGAGCTGAGGGGCATTTCTGAACATCTGTTTACTCAAAGGTGTAAACATTTTAAGCGTAAAAATTGATGTTTAGGAATTCTGAGAAACTGAACCAAAAACTGCTGAATAAGCATGAGCAGCTAAGCCAACCAGACTGAGATGAAATTCATTAAAGTGGAGACAACAAAGAAGGGGAGGAGAGGAGTGCATCAGGAGGCAGGACTGATGAGAGCCAGACAGAAGCCCATCCACAGAGAAGTCCCAAGCAACGCATTCCACATCTCTGAGCACAGCACTGCAAGGCACTGGGACTGGACACTGTTTTTTAAGTTGCCAGAACAAGGGGACATCCCGTCTTTATTTCACATGTCGCCGAAAGAGCCCAGACTGAAAAATCCGTATCAAAAATAAATAACATGAAGCAGTATCATAGTGTGACATCAGAAAAATCATTTTTAAAATATTAAAACTTTCATATACGAAAAGTCTCATAAGTCCTTTTCTTCTGCTATGTCAGTTTTGTAAAAATTTCCACCTGTCCTTGCTTGGAATGAAAAATTCAGGACTGTGAGTTGACTTTTCACCAACATTTTTTTTGTTATGGTGACCTTTCTGAGAGGACATCATATACATGGTAGCTGGTTTGATTTTTGTCTGTTTGTGAAAAATAAAAACCAGCAACTCTTAAGCTAACATATGGTTTCACTGGTATATAAACAACCCCAAAGCTAGGAACCTCTGCTTCAGACCCCAAGTATTAGAAGTCTGGAGGCCAGAAAAGGGAGAGAGAGTTCTACGGTAGAATAGAGATTACATACACATTTTATATCACTGGATTTCTGACTTAGAAACAAACAAGCAAATAAAACACCAGGCCTGGCAACGAAGAACTCAAACTCCCAAAGGGCCCCAATGCCTTCCTGTCTTAAACCCAGGGCCACCTCACCTCCTTAAGTGACTGGCCCTTAAAGCCTGCCTTGAGCAGCCCTAGACAGCACCCCAATGTTTGCCCAGCAGCCCTAAATAACTATGGGTCGGAAGATACATTTCAGTAACAGATGGGGGCTGGATCTTCGCCTCAAACTGGTTTCTAATTTACTTTTCTTATTTGGTTTTAATCTGGCTAGATCTAAAGAAGACCACATGAAACCTCTTTATATTTTAATTACACTTAGTCAAACCCTTAAAAAGAAAAAGGAAACAGTGCCACCTAACTGTATAAGCAGCTTTGTTCTTAAGGGGTTTTTTTACCGCACCTTAATCCTCAGCCATAACTATTTCCAATTCATTTTTATCTCAACTGAGTGGATATAATTCAGCAAAGAAATCTCAGCAGTTGCCATCTTCTCAAAAGCCAGCAAAACGTCAAGTTTTGCTATACTTAACGTCTTAGGAAGTAAATTCTAACTCTTAGATAACAGAGCTAATGGGAAATTAAAGGAGTAAATTTTGTTCAACCAATCTTAAGACTTTTCATATGAATTTTCTTTATATGACACACTGAGATATTCAGAATACTAATAATTTTAGTTTCCTCACAAAACCATTACTCCTATTACAGAAATTCTGAGTAGCTGATGATCTGCAAAACAATGTTTTTATTCAATTAAAAATTTTTGGACCCCTGTTAGGGTGGCTCAGCTGGTTAAGCATCTGCCTAGGGCTCAGGTCATGATCCCAGGGTTCTGGGATAAAGTCCCGCTTTGGGCTCTCTGCTCAGCAGGGAGCCTGCTTCTCCCTCTGCCCCTCCTCCCACTCATTCTCTCAATCTCTTTCTCTCTCTCTCTCAAATAAATAAAATCTTTTTAAAAAATAAATAAAAATTTTTAAGACAAAGACAGATATATTAAATACTTTGGCTACGAGTTTACTGCCACTAATAACTAAACCTTGAGAAATCACTATGTAGCAGTATCAGCACATGTTTAAAAACAGTAATAACTGAAATCCATATAGATATGTCCTAAAAGTATAAAATACTACAGAAATACCAAACTTTAAAAAAAAAAAACACCTTATGTAGTGCTAAAAATAAATGTGGGAAGAAATTAACCTAAAATGTTCTGCATCATGACCTTTCACATTAAGTCTCCCAAAATTAAACTATCATAAACCTTCCAAAACTCATACAGTGAATCTTAAACAATTTATAATGCCAATGTTCTCTGCCTCCTATACATCTGGTCTAGCTCTAAATCCATATTAATTGACAAAACATTGGATGCATGCTGTCCAAGTGTTTCTACTCTTGGCCTCTAGATACAGAGTAAAACAAGAGGCAGGAAAAAAAAAAAAAAAGGCCAGGGATGATATCAAAGAAGAGTGACTATAAAACCTGTGGGTCTGATTTTTGTAAACTACTTGGGAAGCTCAGCAAAAGCTCTGCACATGCAAGCAATAATCAAGAAAATGACTTACTGCTCACCTCCAAAATCAATACACATCTCCTGAGAAAAGACAGGTTCAGAGAAGCACCGGGATTTGAATGCTATCCTCAATGCAGAGAGTGAAAGAGGCCAAACCCACAAAGCCTTCCCCTGAGATTCCCACACTGTCCGCATCCTTGCTATTGAGTGTCAGAAGCTAATACTTACAATATGCCCCCATTTGCACTGTCAGACCAAGACACGATTTTAATTTGTAGGTTGCCAGATATGTTAGCCTCCTCTACCCTCTAGTGTGTACATTAAAAACAGACCCCAGATGATCACACGCACCACCCTTCCAACACAATCCTACCCTATATTTGATTCTAATTATATAATTATATAATTATATATAATTATATAATTATATAATGGCAAACAAACTGAATATAGGTGGAATATGCCTTTATACCTCTCATGGACAGTAAGGATTACCAAATCAACAATAACCCCCCCAAAAAAGAAAAAACCCATAAACTCAAAATCGTCCAATGTGAGCATGAGCGTGGAGGTGTTCCATTGTATATGAGTACATGGTACAGATTAACTTTCAATCCTCACAAGTACTATTTACAGATATCACCACATGATCATTTTATATATATTTCATTCTCAGAATTTAAACTAGATGTCTAACACCATTAAAATATTCCTTTGTAGAAATTTAAGTCCTTGTTGTGGCTTTTTACATTGTGTTCAAACTGTGAGAATGTGCTGGAATCTAATCCCACCCCTACCTCCTCTAAACCTCAAAACGTACTCAGAGCAACACCTGCATGGGCAAGGAG
>CM053616.1:67088142-67121660 GCA_028646535.1 Procyon lotor
GAGAGAGAGAGAGCGTGCAGCAGGGAGGGGCAGGGGAGAGGGAGAGAGAATCTCAAGCAGACTCCCCACTGAACACAGAGCATAATGTGGGGCTCAATTTCAGGACCCTGAGATCACAACCTAAGCTGAAACCAAGAGTTGGAGGCTTAAATGAATGAGCCAGGTGCCACCCCACACACAATCAGCATTTTTATTGGTGAAGTTTTATAAATACAAGCCATCCAAATACTTCATTTTATTTTCTAAACTAATCATGTCCAAACATTTGGTGTAATCATTTAGTTATAAATTACCTTCCATTTATTTCTCTCATTTTACTATATATGGACATTATACTGACTTTTCTGAAAGTATGTGCAGGTAAATTGTTTACCTAATAATTTCACTTCAAAATACTAAGAGGGATGTTACAAATATATGTTATCAAAGGGTTCTTAAAATTGTAACCCCTGATCCCAAAACACTCGTAGACCTTGGTTCTTCCTATTATCAAGTTCAACAAACAAGGGGGAAGGAATACTGGTGACAGCTACAGCCTAAGCTATTCACTTGTTTATTTTATGCCCAGCCAGGAGTGGGAGTAAGTACAAACTCTAGGAACAAAACAACAACAACAAACACCTCAATTTGCTTTTCCCTCTTTAGAGGTTTTCTCACTTTCGGGGTTCCTGGGTGGCGCCATTGGTTGAGCATCCAACTCTTGATTTCAGCTCAGGTCATTATCTCAGGGTCGCGTGGCACTGAGTCCCCAGTTGGACTCTGGGCTCAGTGGGAAGTCAGCTTGGTATTCTCTCCCTCTGAACCTCCCTGCTGTGTGCAGGCGCATGCGTGGGCATGCACTCTCTCTCAAATAGTTTAAAAATAAATAAATAAATGTATGTATGTATGTATGTTACGTCACTTTTAGCCTCATAACAAAGACCCTCATTTAGGAAAGTGTGATCCTAAGGAAGGATATAAAACGGACCTGTGCTTTTGTTTTGCCATAAGAATATTCATTACAGAAACCCTGAAGTGGATTAGGTAAAAATCAGAATAATTTAAAGAAGGTGAGTGAATTAAATCATCTCTCAAAATAATTTATAAACTTCTTTTTTATTTTTGGCTTTGACTGACATATTTAGTGACTTAGCCTGGTGAAAGGGTGGAGAACTTTTTTAATGTTCATGCAGAAATGTATATATTGGCAAATTTATTATCGTCATTTGTGATATTACACTCAATGAGCACATTCAAAGATGAGGACAGAGATTTTTCAATTTCCAAAAAATGAACTCCCTCTTCTTTTGCGCCATATGCCAACAGTAGCCACATAAACAATACAGAAATAACAACCCTGAAGACATCAGTCATCCCTACAAGGGGTTGATCAAAACCTTGGAAATTTTCTTCCTTCTGTAACACCTGGTCTCTGGAGGGAGTGCTATGCGATCTAGCTGACAATGACTGGAACTGGCGTGAAGGTAACTCAGCCCTGCCACTGTGTGACCTTCCAGTCAGTTTCTATGCACCATCTGTGGAGCAGAACAATAATGCTCGTCAGCTTTGGATTTGACAAAGATATTCTCACTAAGTTTGAGAAGCACAGTCACTCCCCTGTCCGTGGGGCAAGGCACTGATATTTTTCACGCCTCTCTTGCAGAGCCTGAGGGCCCACTCACTGGCCGACGCTGCCCTCTCTCAGCTTCGTGCTGGGTATCCCCTAGACCACAGGGACAGAGCACCAGGGCCAAGCATTGGCCCGGCATGCAGCAGGCACTCAAAACTGCAGCTAAATTAATTAATACACAAATTAATCAGCACATCTCTCATGTGATACAGAGAAGCCTCAAATTTGAATGTGTCTCTGGTTATAAGTTTCCTGGGGGCAGGACCAGAATCAAATGGCTGACTCCTTCCCGTGCCCCTTACAGTCCACAGCCCAGCACACCCTCGGCCAAAGCAGATACTGAATAAACGTCCATGGAATGAATGAGGGTCCTCTTACTTACCAGATATTTCTATCACTGGCTTCCTAACTCCCAACTGTGAAAGCACACAAAGGATTAATTATTACTCTAGAATAAGATTTGCCAAGCTACTGAACACAACTTTCCTGCACAGCCTGGAGAATGGAAACAGAAGCTGACACGCTCTAACAGCAAACAGCGGAGCTGGAGCTCAGGAAGGACAAGTTAGGTTTCCAACTCTCTGCCAACCCTCAGGTGGAGGAACCAGAGTACATCGGGCCTTTCACTGGGCTTTCATCTTCCCCTCTCTGCAATAAGGGGTTTGGATCAGAAATACATGGGACAAGATTTTTTATCCTTGTTATTAGTAGGCATTTATGAAGTGCGTAAAGAACATCAAGACATAAGAAGACAGAGCTCAAAACCAAGCAATTTTATACATTACTTATCAATGTGGTAAAATTTCAATTACTTTACAACTTGTTTTAGCTTTTGAAGTACTATCAATAATTTATGTCTTTGCTACAGTTTAACAGCAGGGACAGCTGTATTTGGCTAGTTGTGGCAAGACAGAATCAACAGGGACTGTCACAAGAACTAGTTTTTTACAAGAGAAAAATGAGTTTTGAATTGCTAAGAAGTCCCTTCCAGTTAAAGAATGTGTTTTGTTTTTTAGTTCATATTCTCACATAGTGACTTCTGACCTTGGGCACACTGCTTCATACAACTGGACCTCTGATTTGTCCTCTACAAGACAGGCTGAACTGGGTAAATGGTTCTCACCCGGGAGTGACTGCCCTCTGTCATCTCCTCAGGGGACTGTGGAAATGTCAGAAGACAGTTTTGGTTGTCACAGCTCAGTGGGAGGAGGCACTACAGACACGTAGTGGGCAGAGGCCAGAGATGCTGCGGCTAACCTTCCCACAGCGCACAGGACAGCCACCTGAGAACAAAAACATTACCTGTTCATAACAGGGATTGAGAAAGATCTAGACTATTTCCAAACCTCCTGATAGTTAAAACAAAAAAGTGATGAATCTAACCTATTAAAAGTGGACCAGCAACTTCTCCCTAAGCTGCAGCTGTTCTGTGACAGCAGTTACAGCCACTCTGAGCTGAAACTTCAAAAAACTTGACAGACGACTTATTTGGACAGAATCCGAATTTAAAACCATGTCCACTAGTCTTACACTTTGTGCATCACACTGGTAATTGCTGTATAACTACACCCGTCACAGCTTCTTTTCCTCACCATTTACTCCACAGCAATGGGCATTGTTTGTATTGAACACAGATGCCAGCCAGTTCTGAAAAGACTGCCAATGATATTCTCCTTGTCCTCACAGCAGAAGAATAAAGTGGCCCTAAAGATTACTAATGACTGACTGCAGTAAAATGGCAGAGCATCCCCCATTCACACAAAACACGAAGATGGCAACCGCAGGAGGCGAGGACATGTCTGTACTGTACACAGGGTCTCCCCACAAGACAGCCCACTGGCAGCTGCTAATTTACCTGGGGTGCAGAATCCAGCTACGTGACTGACCCTATTATCTTTCTAAAAAGTACCAAGTATCCATGACATTGAATTAACAAAACAAATGAAATACATTCATGGTCCTACGCAGGCGTCTATCAACTTGAAAATCACCTATAAGCCTTGGATTTTTCCAAGTCTTAGCAAAAAGATGTTCTCCTGTGCTGGTCAAGACTTCTCAAATTCTTGGTCTGTTAGCCCCGACAATTCTCATTCTAAGCCCAATTGAATGTGTTCAGCTGCCAGAGAAACATCTACATATCTTCTGGAAATAAAACCACAGCAAGCTCACAATTTTAGAAGAGAAAGGAGAAAAAATCTTTGTTCTAACCACCCTCAGAAATTGAGTGCATAAAATATAGATTTGGAAGTGCTATCCTGGCATCTGTAATAATTCACCTTGATGATGTCTAGGGCCAGGACTAAAGGGTATAATGATAGGGAATTAAAGAATATTCTTTGCCATAAAGCAAAAAGAGAAGAACCTTTACATTCCCTTTGATATGTGACCATAATAATAATAATAATAATAATAAAATAGTGGCTGCAAGGTCAGTGCTTACATTTTCAATCAAACTCAAAGTCTTAGCTAGTTACTCAACAGAATCCCAAAGCGCTAATGATTTTGTGGGACTTCTTTAGTGTATGAGCCTGTCATTAATTGACTCAAATTCATTCAACTTTTATTTACTGGTCTCTGACATGTGTCAAGAAATTGCTAAACTTTAGAAAGATGTAGTGAACTGAATCCCAAAATTTCCCTGGGAAATAGAAAAGTAAGGATCCACCCTTCAGAGTGAAATAGCAGACAGTAGCACATTGTGGAGGAAAGCACAGGGAGATGGAGATGATCCACTTTTAGGGAGAATTGGAGACTTCTTGGAGCAGAAAATTTACAGCCACAGGAAAGGCAGGGACAAATGTGCAGAAACCCATAAGCAAGAGCAAACACTCTTCCCTTCCAATCATAGAAAGTAGTGTCCATAAGTAAAACAAACTCTTACACAATTAGTGGAAAAGATATACTTTAACAATGGAGACATGAAAAAATTCCACAGCAATATGACTGAAAGCTTTCAAATGTCTTGGTTCCACCCAAATCTGGAAAACTCCAGTCCCCTGGACCAGTGTTTGCCTTACAAAATCAGGGACAGGCCCAGGGCCTACTCCTCACGCCCAGATTTAACCAAGGCAGACTTAAATGGGCAGGAATCAGGACAACATGAAGCTGGTATGTTTTCTGATATTTTCTGTCATGATAAGAAAAGCATTCATGATAAGTAAGAAAGACAAACTTATTAAACAGAAACACAGAGCTGACCCCACTAGTCAGAGGTTGTAAAAAGGCAGCCGACAACTGCATCTGGTCTGCAAATATACTGTCTACCTTAGCAGTGTCCTAAAAGGTGCGAGCCAGTATTTGTAAGTAGGGAGGTTTCACATTTTTAAAAATGCAGATTTCCAATCTGAGGTTTTTTGGTTGTTGTGTTTTTTGTTTTGTTTTTTTTAATAAGAGCTACCCCTTTAGACCATATAAGACTACTCCCCATTGTCTACTCAGCACAGAGGGGATTTTCCTCCCTTCCCATGGTTCTACACTAAAAGAATTTCCTAGAGTAGACAAGTACCTATGCTCAGTTTTCAAAGGTGAGAAAAGAAGTGAAATCAAGGGCGCTTTGTGAGTTTTCTTCTATCTGCCTATTTTACTCAGTTCCCTTACCTGCTAGCCCCTTTCCATGTCCAAATTGGTGGCCCTGGATTTAGGTCTTAACTCCATTTGCCAAAGACTGCCAAGTCAGTATATACGTGAGACATAACACAACCCACATCAACTTGTCTCCCTAATATCAGCCTATACCCAGTAGGTCAGTCCTTCACTGGAAAAACGATCAAAGCAAAGCTGTAAGGTCTGCTTCTAGCCAGTCTTCCCCATCTCCTGCAGTTCACCCAGTTTCACCTGCATGGTGAGATCTAGAAAACCAAAGACAAGAGCCAAATATACACTCATCTATGAACTGGGCCTTGAATTGGCATCAAGATTAACCCAGATCCATTTACACAGATGTGTAATCTGTAATCTGAGCGATAGGATCAGTATTGGGTCACCACAGCAGAAGGAAATTAAGTAATAAATTGTCCATGTGGTGCAGCCAGTAATTTCAGACCTCCTTGGTCAGGACTGAAAATGCTATCCGCAAAGCTGCTTGCCAGCAGGCTCTGGGACTACGCATATTTGGATGCATGTGCCCGATTACAGACAGACTGGCTATTCAAATTCAGGAGGTCCATTATATCCGGTGTGAGCTAAGTAGAATACAAAAAACCACAGCCACAGAAGAGGATAAAGAAAACCTACATTTGTTAAACTTCAAAACCATGTGTCCAGCACAGTGCTAGATAAATAACACATGTCACAACGACATCCAGTTATCTCCCTAAAAATACTTTATGTCCAGGAGGTCTTTCACTAGAAAAAATGGTCAAAGCAAAGTTACCAAGTCTGCTTCTCACCAGTCTTCCCCACTATTAAAATTCACCCAGTTTCTCATGCTAAAGATCAAAAGAACAATCTTGGATTACTTTCCCTTACCCTTTAACCTATCAGCAATTTTATAAATTCTACCATCAGAATATTCCTGAAGTCCTTCCATTTCTACCCGTCTCCACCCCTAACTGCCTGGCCCAAGCAACAGGACTCCCACCCGGACACCTACTGGACACAGTACCTTAACTACTCTCGTCTGGTGCGCAATATTCTGTAGATGGCAGCCAGAGTGGGGCTCGAGGGCTATAAAGCAGATCATGTCACACTCTGCTCAGACTCTGCAAAGCCTTCCCATGGCAAGAACAACAGAATGCATGATCCTCAGCATGCTCTCCACAGGCAGGAGGGGGCCTCGACAACCTCCAGAGCAGCCAACTGCCCTCCCACCCAGTTGGCACCTCTCCCTTGCTCTTCCTTCCTCCAGAGCACGAACTTGTCCCCCCTCGGGGCGGGGGGGCTTCACACGTGTGCTTACCTCTGCCTGAATTTCTTTTTGCCCTGCTCCCCACCTGGCTAGCAGCTACTCATCCTTAGAAATTTTGTGACCCACACACCCCTATTAGGCACTCCTGTCGGTCTTTCTCATAGTACACTTGAAAGTTTGTCCTTATACGCTTATTTGGGATGTTGCTTAATACCCATCCCCTCACTTGACTATACAGGCCAAGAAGGCAGAATTTGGGTCTGTATCACCCATCCTCGTATACATAGCACACAACTGACACAAAGTGGATACTAGCAACAATGGCTTGCTCCCATTTGAGTTCCTCAGTTCGTCCCTCCCTCCAAAGGACAGACAACAATGATTAAATCTAAAAGGCTATCATAATCCTAAAAGCTATCATAATAGCTTCCACACCAAAGCACAGTGTATGAAAGTATTGTACTATCCATCTGCCCTCCTAGTTAAATATGTCCTCTCTAGCCAGTCACAGTGACAAAGAAAGATGCACGCACTTCTGCTCCACTGCCCACATCCCACACCTGATACTTTCCAATTTATTAATCAATTATTAATTGCAGCAGCGACTACACTTTCATCATTTAAGATCCATCTTCAGAAGGGATGCATAAGCATTCTCTAGCTAGCTTCATTAAGAGAACGCTTCGCACATGAGCTGAAATCAATACCAAAATAAAGGTTCAGCAGGTGACACTGAGCAGTGGCCTTCCTGCAGTGACATCTTCCCTGAAAGGCACACACAGACTAGGGGAGTAGAGAAGTGACAACTGACAGGACCAGTGTAAATGTTTCATTTTTCCATCGCTACTATGGAAAACTTTTTTTTTGTATTTGCAAAACAAAACAGGGATAAATTCTTCTAAGGTACTTTTCTAAAAGGAAAAATGAGTGCAAACGCTTAAACCAAAGATAGTATGACATGTGTGAGTGAACTGAAGAGTTTCATTTCTCCCAGGTGTGTTCTAATTATTTGTTTTTATTTTGCTGAAATACCAGATAGTACGTATATTCATACCACTTGCTGTACGAGTATGTGAAAAGTCATTTGGTTTTTAATGAATCTAAAGAGTTTTCACTTGGAGGTACGTTCCTATAATAAACTATGCTCAAAATACGTTTACCAATACTACAAGGGGGAAATGCTTTGTAAACTACAAAATACTATTCACATTAAAGGGGGACATCTACATACATAAAACAGAGAGCAAACACTACCAACAGCTCATACTGAGATCACCTCTTGCCAGCCAAGTTCAACCACACCCTCTCAGTTCGGTTTTTCATCAGCAACAGGTGAGACTTAATACAGAGTTTCTGGTGGAAACCCCTCCATTGGCTTCCCTGTTGCTGTGACGCCCGGTTTCCTCCTCCTTCTGACCACCAGCTCTCACTGACACCACCACTGGCCGGAGCCCACAGTCACTGGACCTGCTCTCCTTCCTACTGTGATAATTTATTCACCCTGCCTCATGCTTTTTACTATCACCCCCATTCCAGGTGAACATTGCCTGGCTGCCTTTCCACTGGCCTAACATCAGAGTTCCTCTCCAAACTCACCACTTCGGTGTCTCCTTCAATTCAGTATTCTAAACACTGAATTTATCCTCTCCACCCTGTTCCCAAACCACCTACCCGGCTCTCCTGCTAATTTCCCCATTTCAACAGCAGCATTCTTTCCGAATTAAAAGCATTGATTGAGGGGCGCCTGGGTGGCTCAGTCGTTAAGCGTCTGCCTTCGGCTCGGGTCATGATCCCAGGGTCCTGGGATCGAGCCCCGCATCGGGCTCCCTGCTCGGCGGGAAGCCTGCTTCTCCCGCTACCATTCCCTCTGCCTGTGTTCCCTCTCTCGCTGTGTTTCTCTCTGCCAAATAAATAAAATCTTAAAAAAAAAAAAAATTAAAAAAAAAAAATAAAAATAAAAGCATTGATTGAAACAATGAACACTTTTCTAATTGTGATTTTCAAACTCTCCTTCAGCTCTAGAGAAGGGGAACCAAAGACACACATGAAGGAATGGGGTGGGGGTAGAGAGGCTGGGGCTCCTTCTGCTTCCTTCGTGGGACTGGGTGGCCTTGGCACTTCCCACACAGCCTTCTCCCCCCAGTGGCTTCAGGTCACCCTCTCCTTCACAGTAAGAACTCCAGATCTTTCCATCTGCAAATCTTCCTTCATCATCAGAATGATGTTCCCGACTGCTGCTTTTATCACCCAACGCCTCTGCTCAGCAGCTGCCTGCTCACACTGAATCCCTATTCAGTCCCACAAATATCTGCTGACTATGCACTTAACCACTTGTCAAGGACCATGCCAGGCCCTGAAGGGTTATTATCATTTAAGTTAAAAGGCTAGAACTATAGTGCAAACAATATTCTGAATAAAAAGAGAACTAAGGATCTGTTCACATCCTTACAGAAAACGTGTTACTTAAAGACAGAAACTAAATTGTGAAAAATATATAAAACTGTTATTTGATGACTATCATTAATGGTGACTACAGTTAATAATACTGTTTTGTATGAAAGTTGTTAAGACAACAGATCTTAAAAGTTCTCATCACAAGAAAAAATGTAACTGTATGGTGATGGATGTTAACTAGAATTATTGTCATAATCACTTCACAATACATATATCATATCGTCATGCCATACACCTAAAACTAATCAGTTTTATCTCAATTTTTAAAAATAAACAAGCAGGAAATGGCAAAATCTAAAGCCTGGGCCATTAGAAAAAAAAAACTGTCTGTACACATGCACTTATAGGTGAACCAGGAAAAGTAGAAGTCAAGGAACGGAAGTCTGGTGTGAAAATCTGGGAAGCTTTCACAGAGGAAGAATCAAACTGCATCATGAAGAATAAAAGGTTTCTAGTTTGGGAAGGTAGGGGCTGGTGGGAAGAGCATGCACAATCACATTTCCCAATATGGACACTGCAAATAATTTTTCTTAGCCCAAAACAATTATTCCTGCTGAGGCATTCAACTCCTTTCTTCTTCCTAGGCCTCCAATCTCTTTGGCCGTCACCTTGTCAGTCTATGGAAGAACCGCTTCTCAAGACGTAGCCCAAGGCCCAACTCTCTGTGTGTTCTTTTCTAATCACTCCAGACCCCAAAGACCCTCTCCTTGCCAGACCCCCTGACCATCTGTTTCAGACCAACAGCATTTCAAGATTGTTTTAGTCTCAAATCCTATTTATTAGTTCTATCATTTTGTTCACAAACGTTTGGTTTGCATGTTTGATCTCCCAACACATTAAAAGCTCAAGTTTTTAGTGGTCTGTCATACAAATGTATGAACATACATAGTAAATTACATAGTAAATGGTTTATCGTGCAAATGACAACTGAATTTTTTTTTAAGTAAAGATGAATTAAGAGGTGTAACTTCAGATACAAATCACACAGTGCTGCAATGAAGTATGTTGGTAGATGGCAGAGCTCACCTAAAACTCTTAGGATGAACTTAAAAACACACTTCTCCTTAAGGTAAAAGTTAAAACAGTTCCTTAGTTTTCCTTAATTCTATCCTCACCAGATCTTCCCACCAACATCCTTTCTCAGAAAACATTATAAAGGTAGACCAATATTGTCCTAAAAAGCGCTGAATAAAGAATTCCAAAGTCAAGGGCTACCTCTCATACAAACTCATCAATGTACCTCACAACCTGAGAGCATAATCAATTGCAGTTTTAAGCTCATCTTTCCTACCTAACAATTACACCCCATGTGGGTACAGCAGAATCCAATCCACTTGGATGCTCCTGAAATCTCTCTTTCAAAACCCTTTCTCCCAATTTTAGGGTATCCTGAGGAGAAACTGAAGTTGGCATTCTTAGTATCTTGTGAAGAGCTAAATGCATTCAAAGTCTATTATCAAGCATCAAGAACAAGCTCCACCTGTTTGCCATTTTAACCTTTTTTGAGTTAAGGGGACTAGAAGACACCAGAAGACTCCACTACACTTCTTTAAGAAAGGACTGAAAGTGGAGGCTGCCCCGAACAACTTCCAGAACAGTTCCAACAGTGTGAACCAAGGGACAATGCCACTTTGGTCCTGGAGACCAAATAACCCTGAAGGGTGGGAGCTGGGCATGGAGATGCCCCAACAGAGCAGGTCATAGTGACCAGACCGAATTTATGGGGTTATCACACGCAGGAGTCTCAACAATAACAATGTCCAGACCTTCCTTTTATTTAGTTTCCACCTCCAGGCATGGACAGATTAAGACTATGCCTCTAAGTAGATAAAGGCATATACAAAATAAAGTACATCCTGTGGACTTTAATCAACGATTACAGGATATAAAACGCAGGGCACCAAACCCACCGGAGTTCTCCTATCTAGGGAAAAGGCTTACACCAATCCCGCATGTAACTGCGGCGCCCGCCCAGGTGTACCCAGATCCGCGAGCCTCCCCCTCGGCCCACCTCCCGCGGAGACCGCGAGGGAGACTTGGCCAGGGCGCCCGGGCGCAGTTCTGGGCTGGGGGGGCAGGGGAGGGCGCGGGGGGTTGGGGGGTCGAGCTAGTTAAACCGCCACAAATCGGCTAGGCGTCCCCCACCGCGCACTTCCTCCGCTCCCGCCAGGGGCTGGGCAGAACTTCGAGAGCAGGACCGGGGACGAAAAGGGGGTGGAGTGAGGAAGCGCCCGCGGGGGTCTTGGCCGCAGCCGAGTCCCGGCACACACACGACAGTTGTCAGCGGAGAACGGGGAGACCGGGGACGCCCGCCCCGAGAGAAAACAAAAGCCAAATGCCCACCGCCGGGCGCCCGGTGGCCTGAGGCCGGCTTGGGACCTCCAGGAGTCCCGCCCCGGCCCCTCGTCCCGCGGCCCTGGGCTGAGCCGGCGCCTCCCCGCCCAGGTGACCGCACCGACACCCCCGGCCCGGGTGGCCCCGGCGGCCAGGAGCGGGACCGTGCGGGGCCACGCCACGCCCGTCCGAAGTGGGCGACAAGTGGGGCAGCGCCTCGCGCGGGGAGCCCGGCGCGCGCCCGGCGGCGAAAGAGAAAGAGAAAGAGCCGGCTCCGGGTGGAGGCGACTCCTAACCGCCACCGCCCCCTGGCCTGGCCGGCCTCGTCGCGGGCGACGCGCACGCCCCCCGGTCGGGCGCGGGGCCCGGGGCCATCCCTGGCGGCGGCGGGGGCCGTGGGCGCTCACGCGGTCCCCCGACCACACGGCTCGGGCGGCGGCATCCTCCTTACCCCGAGCAGAGCCGGGCCGCCCGCAACGCCGACTCGGCGACAGGCCGGCGGGGCGCGAGCCGGAGCGGCGAGGCTCGGCCGGCCCAGGCTGCGGCGCCGCTGGCCCCGCGGTGCCGGGCGGGAGGGGCGCGAGGGTGCACGCGCCGGGTGGGGGCGCGGGAGCCTCCCCTGCCGGCCCCGCGCGCATGCTCCCGCCGCACCTGCCTCGCTCCGGGTTCCGCTCCCCCGGGAGCGCAGTGGACGCGGGGCGGCCGCTCGGGTTTTCACGTGGGAGGGAGGCGGCTGCGGCTTTCTCTTCACGTGCGTCTTTTCCCTTATTTGCTCCCTGGGAAGGAATCCCCCAAATCTTGGCTACTTCCTGCCTGGCCCCTCCCAACTCGCGCAGTGGTGTCCCAGGGCGCTCATCCCAGCTCGGAGGATTCACCTTCCAAATGTTCTCTCACGCCGCTGGATTCCTCTCTGTCCTGCTCCTTGCGATTTTGCGACCTCGTCTCCGATGCCCCTTTCCCGCTCTCGACTTTGCTACACACCGCCCGCGGATACCATTTCAAAATAAAATGAAATTTTATTTCACGTGGCGCCTTTTCACGTGGCGAGAACAAATGTTTACTGGCCTTGTTCCAGCTGCTTGAGATTGAGATTGAGTGGGAAACAGGAGCTAAGGAGTTCCTGCCCTCATGGAACTTACAGTCTTAACTGGTTAGCGTCAGGCTTTCACAAAGCCTTGTTGCGGGCTTGGAGAGAAATTTATTAAATCATCTATTTCGGCTTATATTTAAAAGTAGCTGGCGATCGAAGACCATATTTTGTGACTTTTAAATGCAATTTTTTCTTTCATGGAGGTGTCTTGTATAAAAATTCTAATACGCAAATAATAGCCGTTAGGTACAAAATAAATACTAGTTTGTTGAGTACAGCAAGAAATGTGGTAATTAAAAAAAAAAAGAAATGTAATTTAACATGACTAACAATAATAATTTCCAAAATGATCTTTTGCTTTATTGTTGACTACCATAAACGGACACCTGAAACTGTTTTGGTTTTCAGGTGAGACTGGTCCTTTGGTCACAAACATAATTTAGTGCCGTTACTGAAGAGAGAAATATAAAACCCTTTGCTTAATGCAGTTTTTGATTTGGGAACCATGGTCATAGAAATTTACAAGTATACACACACACACACACACACACACACACACACACACAAACTGGGTTCTATAATCAATTAAAAAGATTTGGGTCAAAGAGAAAAAGAAAAGGAAGCAAAAGGCATCAGTATAGAGAGAACATTTAAAACAGCTGCTGCAGTGGTGTACTTTTTTTCATCCCATTTACCATGTTTATCCTAAAGACTTTATATGGAGTTGTGATGTATTTCTGTGACAACAGGCACATATCAGGAGACTATCTTGATGTACTTATTCACCTACTGCATGAAATTACAGTGGAACCCAGAGGATGGATAAGAATTCCTCCTCCCTCTGCTACTTATGTGAGCACAGACAACAATTTTGGCAAAGGACAAGTGTTTCTATTACTGAAGTGTAACCCTGGTCTCTCCCAATAGTGTCTATCATTCAAGACGCTAAGTCTTAGTGATATGAACATCAAAATGTTTCCAGCACAAAAAGAGTTAAAAGCACTTCTGGTTCCACCTGTCCCTTAGACAAATCAATGTTAATATTATACAAAAATCAAAGAAAGCTGGATTGAAATCCAAATAGAGTGAATTTACATCACCTTGTCCACTATTTTTTGAGGAAATTATTATATGTTCATTGAATATATTTGGCTTGCTTTGATGAAAACAGAAACACTGTTTTCATGGGCAAGGTTTAAATAAGAGGAAGAATGCACCAATGAGACAGGTGACACAGGCAGAGAATCTCATCCTGGGTTACTTACATGTAAATCTATGTGTGCATAGTGCTGACAACCACATATGATTATATTCAAAGAAGCTGACATCTGTTTTAAATGATACTGTTATTCAAATTATATGGAAATATAAGCAGTGTAAGCATTGGTACACTTATTACAGAATTTTTGAAAAGCTGTTGTAGTAAATCCCTTTTATTTGAACAGCTGCAGATTAAAATGAAATAGCCACATTGTTGAGTATTGCAATGTTACCAACAGTCCATTGTGAACAATGGGGTTTAGCATACTGATGGTTACTAGGATTTTTTATTTATGATTCAGTTGAATCTAACAAACTAAGTGGCAACTTTAACGTTGACCAGAGTGGTAAGGATGGCTTATTGTTAGATAGGAATCACTGGTGGCAGAAGAGCCCCTTTAGGCGTGTCATCAAAACATAACAGTCATGGCAGTTCTAGAATGTCTACTTCATAGGTGGAAATGAAACTTCTTCATTTACTGAAATAGTGATCGGCTTTATTTAAACAACACTCCATTTTAAAATTTGCTAAATTTATTTATTCTTTTCTAATTGGGGGTTTATTTTATTTGTCAATGTTGTATACAAGTTATTATATGTATATATGTTATTTTTTAAGTAGAATTAAATTACATTGCATTATTATTTGATCAATAGTAGTATTGCCCATTGACACAGAAGTGTTTTTTTTTTTTTAAGATTTTCATTTATTTATTTGACAGAGGGAGAGAGATCACAAACAGGCAGAGAGGCAGGCAGAGAAGGGAAAACAGGCTCCCTGCTGAGCAGAGAGCAGATGGGGAGCTCCATCCCAGGACCCTGAGATCATGACCTGAGCTGAAGGCAGAGGCTTTAACCCACAGAGCCACCCAGGCGCCCCAACACAGTAGTGTTTTTAAAATTCATGATTGTTTCCTAGCATATTCTTAGGACCTTTGGGAGTTAAGCACAGAGTGAATTCCTTTATACACTTCAATGTAATTGAAGAGAGATTATCTTAACAGCATTCGATGCTTACTCCACAAACAAATTGTCCATTGCAGCTAAAACCATTCACTGGTCACCACTTATCATCAATAATTATTATCCTCAAGTTTATTTTCATATTAATGCCATTGTTAATAATTTTACTAACACAACACTACATTTTCTCCATTACAGCAATATTTTCTTAAGTAGACTGTCCAATTTTAAGCTTTCTTAATGAGTTGAGACATAAATAATTGCATAGAGCTCCAGTTAAGTGTAAATACTGGTTCAGACAGAAATGTAAATAATATTGAAGAATTAAAGCTAACTTCAGATGATGCCAAAAAGCTTCATAAATAAAATAATATGCACATTATACAATTTTGAATTAAAGACTTAAAATTTATGTAGAAATCTAATTATTTTTACACTTGTGCTGTTTTTTTGGTAGAACAAAGCTCTCATAAAATAGCATAAAACCCTCTTTCCAGGTACACGCCCTTGAATTTTTAAAAATTCAACTTCACAATATTTCTGATGATATTTAAAATCTGTGTAAACTGAGCGAGATAAGGATCCTTACATCAATAGGCAAACTTCAATTTCCACTAAAACCATACTGAATGAACTAATAGGATTTGGAGAAAGGCCTGAAAACTGCACAAGGCAAGCAAGGAATCCCTTTAATCGCATTTTCAAAGATATTGATGACACAACCATGCCATCTCCAAGGAAAAAGAAAAATGGAAAATTCTGAGTAGGCAATTCGTACTTTCTTAAAAAAGATATATGCCCCCCAAATTATGGTAACTAGACATGCATTCTCTAAGAAAGAACAGGTGGGACAGTATGTAGAACACAAGGCAGGTGTCAGGAAGGACGGTTGTTATTCCTGCCTCTGCCATTGATCCATCATGGAAAAACCCACCTGGCTACAGAGGGTATATCTCATGGCAGAGTACTTCCTTTTGAAATCACCAAGTTTAGGGTCTGGGTCTAGTTCTTATTATCGTAGGTCCAGAAATCTGAGTCTGTTAATGCTCCCAGAAGTGACTGGGCTAAGGCAACCAACTAAAAACAAGAATATCAATGAAACTGACAGATATAAATGCCAAAAAGATGAGTGTTTTGGAATCAGCATATTCCCACCATTATAGTCTACAAAGGAAGGCAAGTTAGTTAAAAGAATGCCCAATGGCCATGAAATCAAAACAAGGTAAGCTGACTTTTTGTGGGTCGTGTCTGATAGAACCATTTTCATAAAGGGAGGTCTTCAGCCAAGACGCCCAAAGGCTGTATCAACTGGATAGGATGCTATTCTTTGAGGTCCAATTTCCTTTTGCATTCTAATCCTTGGGATATTCCCAGTCACCTTGACTGGATTTGGGTGCTTTAAAAAACTCCATCAGCAGTATATTTACAAACTATATTCTGTGAAGGCTGGTACTGCAGAATAATATGCTGATTTATTTTTTCTTTTCAACTCTCTGAAAGGATGGCTTTTTCTTAACTTTTTCTTGACCCAATCTCAAAAATCCAAAAGTATCTATGATCCCTTCCATATTAACTGCCTAAGTAAAAATGTGTTTGAATTATCTCCATTTTACATTTAGTTTCCCTATTTTATTAAAACTTTAACCAAAATTAAAAGATCAGCATTTTTTGTTTAGTACGTTATCTTAACATCTATTATTCCATGAAAAAATATAGAGTCCATCTTTCCTGGACTGAATATGCATTTATTCTTTTTCATTATAATACCTCCAATACAAATTCTTACGAAAATCATTTCCAATTCTTCAAACATGAATCAACCTAAAACTACTAAAGTGACATTTGCTTGAAGAAATAAAAAGACTTTATCCATTCTCATAGGAAAAGAAGATGCATATTTCTTTAGACCTTCAGTTACCAACAGAATACCTTGAACTTAAATATTGTATATTTGTTTCTGGATTGAAGACAGTTAATTACTCTGTGTTGCTGAACTATTAATATTACCAAGAAAATAAGATGATTATCTATCTATATCCCTGAATGGAACAAAGCTCACCAATTTGGCCTCGTTGAGCCAACAACATAAAATATAAAAATAAGGAAGTTGTTCCTAAGTAATTTTAAGCCTTCTATTTCAGTACTAAACTCAGTGATTCATGACATCCTTGAAAAACCCCTCATTGGCCTTCAGATAATTCCTTACTCCATCTAAACAGGAAAAAAAACTTCTTCGTGAGTGTGATGGATTAATTAAATTAATGTCTTCAATTATAGATAGCCCAGGACTTTGGTTTGACTTACGATTTCTCAACTTTACAATGGTATGCTAAAAGCCATACTCATCCAGTAGAAACCGTACTTCAAATTTGGAATTTTGATCTTCCTCCAGGCTGATAATTTACTGGAAGATTCTCCTTAGTGATCCTGGGCAGCAACTGTAGTGCATAGGCAGCCATGCCATCGTGAGGGTAAACAACCAATATACTGACAACCATTCTGTACCCATAGAACCACTGTTTTTTATTTTTAGTACAGTATTCAATAAATTACATGAGATATTCAATACTTGATTATAAAGTAGGCATTGTGTTAGGTGAGTTTACTCAACTGTAGACTAACATAAGTGTTCTAAACACATGTAAGGTAGTCTAGGTTGAGCTGTGATGTTCAGTGGATTAGGTGTATTAAATACATATTCTATTTACAATATTTTCAATTTAGGATGGGTTTATTGGGATGCAACTCCATCCTAAGTGAAGGAAGATCTATAGTGGCCTACCTTTATCCATCCCCCTTATAATGTAACATTGTATTTGTTTCCATCACGAAGTGGAAACAATTTCCATTGCTTGAATCAGGGAGGTCCTATGACTTACTTCAGACAATAGAATATGATATAGTGACCGTGCCTGTTCCAAGCCTAAACTGCAAAAACTATGTGCCCTTATTTCTGTCTTGCTACTATGTGATCACCCTGAAATTAAGTGATCCTGCTAGGGAATAGGACAGAGCCCAGTTGTTGCATTTCAGGCCCTAGATGTTTGAAAAAGCATATAATGCTCAGCCAACCTACCAGCTGCCCACAAAAGCATGAGTGAGTGATCCCAACAAGACCAGCTGAGCCAAGAGCAGCAGAGCCATTCATCCAACCTATACACTCATGAGAAATGATAAATAAATCTCCGGGTGTTGGGCTGTTTCTTTGTGCAACAAGTCATGTGATACAAAGGGTTTATTTATTATAGTATTAATGCAATTTTTTTTCCTTGTGGAGCAAATTCAGTACTACCTAAGTGTTCTATTCCCCTAAAACTTGAATGGTGCATAAGTTCAGCATTGTTGATTTCAGGGACTGAGTCATCGGGTGCAAATGCAGCTGTTCATGTTTTGCACAAATGTGGGTCAGTGTATAGAGTCATCACTCTCCGCTAAAGTTCTTCCTTGTTCATTCTGTCCTCCTTATTAATTCTCCCCCCTCAGTTTACACAGAGGCTCGTGTTTCATCCTTCCATTTGATAGCAAATGGAAGCCTTCCCTTGACTTTGTTTCCTCATAGATAGCCCTACGTCCCTCTCCCCTTAGTAACCAAAGTCCTATAAAAATCTATGTATAATTCATACTTATACTTTAACTCTTCAAGCCTGAAGTCTACTCCAGAACTCTACTGAAATGGTTCTCTTAAAGGTCCTAAATGGCCCTGTAATTGTCCTAATTCACTTAATCATCTGGTTGTTTACCTGCTGGACTCCTCTGTACTTCTAACGACACTGAGCCTACTCACCTCCTCGGGCCTTGTTTAAGGACAAAACCCAACCGAGGTCGCTTAGAAAAAGGCAGTTTTATCAGGCAGAATCAGAGGTAGTTCTAGAATCAAAGTTTGGAAGCACAGCCTGACCTCTCCAGGGTCAGGTACTCATCACTCCAGGTACCCTGGTCTCTCAAGTCTCTCCCGCTCTCTGGGCATGCAGTGTCTTTCTCTGTCTCAGCAGATACACGTGGCCAAACCCAGGCACCCCTGGCCCAGCTTCATGTCATTTCCAGTTCAAGCCCCTCACAGATTGATCCCCTTTGCTGGATGCTAGTTCTTCCTTCCTGGGAGAAAAAGATTAATTGGCCCAGCTTGACTCAAGTGTCTACTCCTAACTTATAAGTGGGCAGCATACGTATTCAGAAGGTTATAGATGCCCACACCTGATGTTAAGTGTTGCTGTATGGAATTGGCAGATACCCCAAATGCTGCCCCCCACCCCCCGAAACCTCAAAACCCTTCATGGCTAACCTCGGCCCATAGTTCCAAGTCCAGACGTTCCTCTAAATGCTTCAAGGTCACCATGCTTTACCCCACACAGCACAACCAGCTCCATCTCCCACTCCCTTGCTGAAGACAAGATACTCCCTGTTCTCAGAATGGCTGCAAGTTTTGTCAAATTGCCCACAAGGCCTTATCTGGGAGCCTTCTTCTATCAAGGCTTTTCTGAATATTAAAATACCATGTGCCTTTGAGGATTCAACACTTAATGGAATCTCTCCCATGAAGCATTTCTCAACTGTATTGCTTTACTTTTTTTTCTTTCTCCTACATACCCATAGCATTTTGTTTATACATCTATATTGCATTTATATTATTTTGCTTTTAACTGTAATTACTTATTAGTTTACATATAACTCTGAAAACTACGTTTTCTGAAGAGGAGGAGCTATCTCTTTTCAGTTAGTGTTTACATTTTTAATTATGTGTGGGATTTTACTTTTTGTCCTTTTCAACAAATTTTTTTTTTTAGAAAATGTAAGAAGTAATGCAATTAACACCCATGCATCCACCAATCAGGAGGACTATCAGTTCACACTTTATACTTGATGCGTATAAAGAAGTAAGACATAATATTTAAAGTTGAATTATTTTCTCATCCCTTCCTTCCTCTCTTGCTGCCTCTTTTTGCAGAGACAACAACCATTATGATGAATTCAGTGCATATCTGTTTACTATAAGCCTCTATCCTTATGATTTTTGAGTTTTGTTTCTTTTAAAGAAATCCTTCCTTACTCTGAGTTATAAAAGATGATATTTTTTCTTAAATATTTTTTAATCGTAGTGTATTAGTTAGGGCCTCGAGTACTTATGAACTTGCAGGGGAGATGGGGCAACCTTATTTTGCTCCTAACTCTAATGGGGATGCTTCTAAAGTTACTGTGTTTACTGTAGGCTCCTGCAGAGATCCTTTTTCAGGTTAAAGAAGTTCCAGGATCTCTCGTTACTGAGTGTTTTTTTGTTTGTTTGTTTTTGTTTACATGAACAAGTTTGTATATTATCAGATGCCCATTCAGTTTCTAATGAGATGGTCACTGTTTTTCCCTTTCATAATGACCTCTTTCATATATTTTATTCCTTTATTTCTGGGGGAGAGGTGAATCTTAGCCATACTTATTTTAAAGTTATTTTGATGTTGTTTTCCTATTTGTACCTTATTGCTGGTAAATTCATCTTCCAATTTTGGTTTGTTGACTTTTTCTCAGTGTCAGTTATCCTTGGAGTCTTTGAGTAGAGATGCGTTTTCTCCCCTTCCTCTCTCCACTGCCCTCCATTTTCTGCCTCCACCTGGTCCTCACCTTCTTGTCCAGGTTCAGGTCTTGTCCCGCCAGTGCTAGACTTCCATTCTATGATGATATTGAGGGTGTAGATGGTGAGAAACTTGTCCTCGGTCCTAAACCTTCCTCTCTCTGGCTGCACCGCCAGAAGGCTGCAGAAGTATCTGCTTTCCAGCTCCTTGGAGGTGAGAGTGTCTGACCCCAGTGTTAGATACTGAATCTTGCTCCAGTCCTCCATCTGGCATGAAATGCTTTTTTGACAGGAATGGACCTGCATTCATCTCTGATAGTTTCGCCCGGGCAGTCCACTGTGTGTTTCTGTGTTTGTATGTTTCTAGACCATGGGAATGACTGACTGCCTTGTCATTTTAATTTGTTTCAGTAGCTTTGTTCGGATCAGGATGGGGAGTTCAGAGAGGAACTCAGTAACTTCTCCACGTTTCCTTTATATCCCTCTCAGGACTTTACATAGTTCTTTGCACATTATATGCTCAAAAAGTTTCTGGAAAAAAAAAAAACAAAACACTGCATCCTATTCCAGGGCAAGCTGGGTGAATGAATGCTCATCAGAAATGCACTGTGGAGGAAATTTGTTCATCAATGCAGTCTTGACCTGGATGAATTTTATTAAGCTTTTCTGTGTTGGAGATTCTAAGATTTTATGCCTGTTTATATGAATAGAGTGGCTCTGAGGATAGGCACATTCAAACAATAGCCAGACGAGATGATTAGTAGCTGCTGGAGATATACCTGAGGATGACAAGGATAATATAAGAGGTCCTGCGTCTACAATTTAACCCCAAGGGACCTATTTGGTATTTCATATATGTTTTCAATAATCTGCTTCAGGTTTTTCTTTCTCTGCCTATCTTCACTAATCACTGTTACGGTGAAATGTATGCAAGTAACTAGCCTATTTGTCTGGGGTTATAGTCTACTCTTTAATCCCTATTTCATTTCCTAGGCTAACTTCAACTCCCTTCCACCTCTTAGTTCCTTTTCCTTTAGTTCTTGCTCTATTTAGTGCCAAGTCTTTGGACTCTGGCATATAGAATGACCCAGGTGCTGTTAAATAGAGCTTTGGATATGCAACTTGATAAACCTCCATCTTCCAAAAAAAAAAAAAAATCCAATTGCTCTTTTTAAATCTTACATTATCTTACCTTGAGTTCCAACTCAGCACATAAGTGTGACACCTTGGTTTCTGTTATAAGTTCCAATGCACAGGCTTGTTCTCTATTCTTGTCTTTCTTCCAAAGGCTCTAATTAAACCTAGAAATGGACCACCACCACAATAAATGAATGGCAAACACAAATCAAAAGGTGGGACTCCTACTTTATCACAAATAGTCTTAAGAACCAAACTGAATTTTCCATGGATACAAGTACCAAAAACCCATCAATTGTGTGCATTGAATCCCTTATTGTTTACTCAGCATATTAGTGATGGTCTTTAACTGTACTTATGTTTTATAATACTTATGCCATATTATAATACTATTTTCAAAAGTTTTGTCCAATAATCTTCTTTATAGAGGCTTTGGTCAACATTTACCCGGGTGCTTCTTCTTTATCATCATTACATTCCATTTTAAGCTCTGAGGGAAAATTTGAAGTAGCTAATTATGCAAATCGGTTGTACAATATTGGTTTTTGTCACATTGTTGATGCCCCTTTAATGCTTTATTTCTAAGTATTTCACTCAGTTTTAATATCATCTCTCACCACATTGAGTTGTTAGCATCATTCTTCTTAGTTTATAAGTGGAAAAATTATTATTATGTCTAAGGTCTTCAGTTTTATTCTAGAGCGTCATTAACTAGGTTTCACTGATTTCTGACAATACAACCTTGAGAACATCCTACCTTAAATAACCAGATTCCTGTTAACAAAGCATTTAGTTGCATTTATTTTGTAGATCCACAAATAAAAATATTATGAAGCAGGGGCACCGGGGTGGCTCAGTGGGTTAAAGCCTCTGCCTTCAGCTCAGGTTGTGATCTCGGGGTCCTGGGATTAAGCCCGGCATCCGGCTCTCTGCTCAACGGGGAGCCTGCTTCCCCCTCTCTCTCTGCCTGCCTCTTTGACTACTTGTGATCTCTCTCTCTTTCTCTGTCAAATAAATAAAAAAACCTTAAAAAAATTATGGCAAAAAAAATTATGAAGCAAAAGTTAATACTATTATTTTCACCAACTATAAGTCTAATTCTTAGAAAACAATTTATTAAATGATTTACAAATTCTTTTTCTAGTAATAGAAAACATAGTAGTAGTAATCTAGCACTAGTAAACATCCTTTACTTTGGGAAAGATTTATTGATTTCATTTTCTTTCTGAAATAAAAAAAGTGTAAATATGTGTGTTAACTACATTTCAATTTTAAAAAGCTTAAAAATAAATATATAAATAAATAAAAGTTCAAATGCAAAAACAATCTATGAGCAAAGCAAACATCAGCTGTTCCCCCACCTTTGATGACTTTGATGCTATCATTCAAATCCTCTCACTCAAGGTGAACTCTTGAGGCCCACTTTACCAACGAGGGTTTATGCCCTCCCCAGGAGTGGGCAACCATGTGCTGAAAATACACAAATCCATGGGCATCTTCCTGGAACACTGGTCTTTCTCTACCTTTGGCAGGTGATAGAATCAAAGTATCTAGCTGATGACTTAAAACATTATTTTTATACTAAAATAACATGGATTTATCATAGAGTAGGGGCAAAAGTACAAGGATTTTTTTTTAAAGATTTTATTTATTTATTTGACAGAGATGAGAGATCACAAGCAGGAAGAGAGGCAGGCAGAGAAAGAGGGGGACGCCAGCTCCCTGCTGAGCAGAGAGCCAGAGGCAGGGCTCAATCCCAGGACCCTGAGATCATGACCTGAGCTGAAGGCAGATGCTTTAACTCCCAGGACCCTAAGATCATGACCTGAGCTGAAGGCAGAGCCACTGAGCCACGCAGGCGCCCCAAAAGTACAAGGATTTTTAAGATAAAACACAACACTTCAAAAATAATTTTGTCCTTCTAGAAAAATTATTCACATCTTCTCTATCCCAGAGAGCTAATTTTATTTTTCTAATATTATCTTTCTGTTAGAATTTTACCTCCTCCATAATGTCATTCACACATTCATTCGTAAAAAAAAAAAAAAAAAGATTTTTAGCTGTGGGACTAAGCTACAGTGTTTGGGAGGCTATTTGTACCTTTGACTCATACATATATTGATCCAAGTGGAAGATTAACCCTAGCTATCGCACAGAATGATGTATAGAAATGTACATGAAATACAGGGTTGTAGCTCATGGTGACATGATTGTTATAAACTACTCTAGTCAATCTTATATGAACGGATTTAATACCTTATTGTGCAGCAGCTATATCCTTTACAAAATAAGAAACTAATCAATGACCATTACCATAGTAAAATTTCAACCTGGTTCAGACTGGGCATATCTATTAAGAAAAATGTTCCTCCCTAGTATATCATGTGGTCCCCTGCCTAGAGGATGAACAATATCAAAAGAGAAAAGGATGGGAGCTTTCTAATCACACCACACCATCACATGTATGTCTGTTTATACATAAAATCATTATGCTTATGATAAAGTCCCTGTGGTCTTGTTTCATTAATGAATACACGTCAAACAGACAACTTTAAAGGAAAGAATAATAATCCAATAAACTCAACATAATGTATTTATTCCTCTCCAAAGTCTCTTCTTGTCTTTGCCAGCTATTGCTGTTTTTTACTCACAGTGGAAATCATGAAGTCAGGAAATGGTGTGTTCTGCTCTTTCAAATTAATTTTAATTTATATTTCCATGTGTCAGCATGGTTTTCACAGTTGGCATGTTTATAACTCTGCTTTATAAAATTAATTTTATTTCATATTTTTATGCATCAGCATGAGCTACACAGTTGACATTTTTATAGCTCTACAGTGATCTTCTGTTGTAATATGACCTATTTTGCTTAGCCATCTCCTATTCTTAGACATTTGGGTTTTCCCTGTTATATTTTTGTTTTGCAATCATAAATAGCATCACTATAAATATTCTTAATGAAATAGTTTTTTAATCTGTTTATTTTCCTAGAGAGTTTCAAAGAGTAGGATTATTGTGCCAAATCACATCCAATTGTTTTTTAGTTTATTTTTTCCAGAAAAATCTAAAGCAATTGAAAATGTGACCAGAAACATTTAAAATTTGTGCTATTCTCAGGGCCAACAGATGCAAAAATTGACATTTTATAATTTTTATTTATTTGGTAGTATGTATAAAATGGTTTCTTAATGTTGCCAAAATTTATATTTATTAACAGATGTTAGAGATATGGATTAATCAGTGTGATGATTTATTTGTAGTTCCCTATTATTGAATGTTCATTTCCTTTAACCAATCATCAAATGGAATTTGAGGGTTAACCATAATAAATTTGTCTCAATTACTTCCATATCTTAGAAAGCAAACTTTAAAAAAAAAAAATCACATGTATCAAGCACACAGAAATGTATTAAAAAATATGTTGAATATACCCTGAAAACACCACATGGGGGAGAAATGAAATACAATTGATGTAGCTAAAGCCTCCAGTGTAATCCTCATCAACTCAGAACCCTTCCCACCCCTGCTAGAACAACCATTATTCCAAAGGTAGAGTTTACTATAATCACGTGCCTTTTTTTTTTTTTTTTAAGATTTTTTAATTTATTTTTTTGACAGCGAGAGCAGGAACACATGCAGGGTGAGTGGGAGAGGGAGAAGCAGGCTTCCCGCAGAGCAGGGAGCCCAATGCGGGGCTTGATCCCAGGCTCCAGGGATCATGACCTGAGCCAAAGGCAAACGCTCAATGACTGAGCCCCCCAGGCACCCCAATCATATGCCTTTTTATACTTTCCTCCATACGTAGACATTAAAATATACAGGTTGTGTTTCTCATGTATTAAAACTTTATTTAAGTGGTATTTTCTGTGCGTATCATACTTTAATTTTGCTTTTTTTTATTATTAAAAAGCTGTTTAAATTTCATTCACTTCAAAGCATGTATATCTAGTGTATTTATTTTAGTGGTTATATAGTATTCCAAATTTTTTTTTTCTGATTGAAGATAATGTCAGTTTCTAGTTTTTTAAGATTACAAGCTGGTTTATAACTCAATGAAAATTCTCTTGTATCTCTTTTTCTGCTCATTTAATATATGTACATATATTAATACACATATTAAGTATATACATAGAGGTGAAGTATACACACACACACACTCAGAAGTAACATGGTTGAATTTTTTTTAAGATTTTTTTTTTTAATTTTTATTTATTTGACACAGAAAGAGAGATTACGAGTAGGCAGAGAGGCAGGCAGAGAGAGGGAGAAGCAGGCTCCCTGCTGAGCAGAGAGCCAGATGCGGGGCTGGATCTCAGGACCATGAGATCATGACCTGAGCCGAAGGCAGAGGCTTTAACTCACTGAGCCACCCAGGTGCCCCAACATGATTGAATCCTTATTACCCAATTACTCTGCAAAATGTTACATTTTTTCTCACCAATTTACAAATTTTACATTTTCCTTGATTACAGATGATGTTGAACATCTTTCTGGTTTCTTCCTCTGTCATTTCCTTATTCACATATTTTGATCATTTTTTTTTTACTGAATTATTTTGTCATTTTTCTTATCTTTAAGATCTTTATGTTTTGGATGCAAAACCTTTGTAGATTATGTACATTTCACATATTTTACACTAATCTATGACTTTCACTTTTGGTGTATAGTGTTTTTTGATGCATGAAAGTTTTTCTTTTTAAAATAGTTACCTTTTTTCATCTTTTCTTAGGTATATTTTGTGTTTTCTGTATTCTCTAAGAAACTTGAGGTCATAAAAATATTGTCCCATGTTTCAATTTTCACACTTAGATGTTGAATCCACCTGAGGATTGATTTTTGTTCACGGTGTATATAGTTGAGTAATTTTTTTTCTTCCCTAGAAGAATCAACCGGTTCTCCTTGTACCATTTATTGAACATTTCCTTTCCCCACTAATTCGTTATTTCTGTCATTTATCTGACTTACATATATATGGTTTGTGCTTTGGGCCGCTTTCTTCTCGTTCATTGGTGTATTAGTCTCTCCCCAACCTTTAGCTTTATGAAAGACTGATGTTTGATAGAAATATCCCCCACTTTTTTTGTTCTTCTTCAAAAGTTTAATGTCAATTCTTGGCCCTTCGCTCTTGCATATATATGTTTATTTATTCTACATAAAAAAGATATGTCTTTGAATTAGTCTATCAATTTCCAGGAAAAAAGTAGTATTTATTTTATGCATCAGTCTGAGAAGAATGGCCGCTCTCAAAACTGAGTTCTTACGCTGTCTTGGGAACATTGGAGATGGCACCTGTCCATTCCTGAAACCAGTGATTGGCATGGTTCCGTTCCTGGCTTCCGGGCTTTGTCTGTCCTCCTCCCTGCTTAGACCTACAGCTTGCTAAAATTCACAGATTAAGGTGGTGGGTTTCAACCCTTTTCTTTAATTCCTTTCAGTATGTGGGAGCCCCTCCCCAGACTGCTCTGGTCCCCCCCCAACCCTATGAAAGCTCTTGGGCCACTCTCCTCCTCTCAGAAACTGGACTCCATGGGGACCACCTCCTCATTCCAGATCTGGAGCAAATATAGTGGTCATCGCCATCCTTGTTCACTGCTCTGAGTTGCTCCTAAAATTCTGTTTTACTTGTTTAAGTTGGATTTTCTTTCAGTTTTATATTTTTATTTTTTATTCATTTTGTTGCTAAGCATTTGATGCTGAGGGAGTACTTCAAAGTATGAAGCTAATGTACCATGATGGGGAGGGATAAAAGTTTTATTTTAATTGTGATATAAAAGTATCAATGTACTTATTTTGCTACATTTTACTTTATAACTGAACTTATCAGACAAGTTTCTTCATCTTTGATGTTAAGCTCTATTTTCCAATAGCCACATGGTTACATCCATCTCAGAACCAGAAAGAACAAATAACTGAATTTTTGTCTGTTTCACTGAAGATTTCTTTGTATATTTGAGGGTGTATGCGTGTACGCATTTTAATGTAGAGAAGTTCTAGTGTGGGTGTGACCTTGGACAAGTTATTTTATTTCTCTGTACTTCAGTTTCCTTTTATGTATAATATGTATTATAAACATGTCTACTTCAGGGGTGTTGGGGTGACCCAGTGGTTAAGCTCTGCCTTCGACTCAGGTCATGGTCCTAGGGTCCTGGGATCAAGCCCTGCAATGGGCTCCCTGCTCAGCGGGTTATCTGCTTCTTCCTCTCCCTCTGCCCCTCCCCCTACTGGGGCTCACTCACTTGCTCTCTCTCTTTCTGTCAAATAAAAAAAATGTCTACTTCCTAGGGTAATTGAGTTAATGTATATAATGAGTTACTTGTATTAAGCAGTAAGAACAATGCTGGACACCTTGTAAGTTCCCCATGTGCTCGTTGTTACTGTTGACTCTACTAGTTCTCTTAGTTAAGTCTTTTTAGTCAGGAAAATGGTATTTGTCTCTTTTCCATTCTCAAGTTTCTTTCTGCCCCCCAGGATTTAATTTTTTCAACAAAATATAATGTTCAAGTTGAAAAAATTCCAAGAATCAAATATTTTGCCTTTGCTGTAAATGGAATCTTTTTCATTTTTTAGCTTTGTGATACTCGTATAAAGAAATGCAATAGATTTTTGTGTATTTGTATCCCTGCGACCTTGTTGAACATGTTTATTCTAAAGATTTTTTTTTTACTGATTTTTTGGAGTTTATAAATCTATACTCCTATCAGACAGAGATGGCTACAATTTATGAAACTCTATGTACAACGCTGTGCTAGGATTATATAGTAAATGCTTTATTATTTGGAAGTAAGACTTCTATGTTAAGAATTCCCTATTCCCTCTTTCACAAAGATTTTCCTTCACTGCTGGGCAAAGGGAAAAGGGCTTTGCCAGCTTTGAAAAGATGCATCTTGCATTCAAAGTAGTTTCCTTGGTGGGACACATCCTTAACAGCATTTGAAATCTTTTCTCTCCTATCACATATGGGTTACTGTTACTCAAAACTAGCAACCTTGTGGACGTACGATTACCATTTTAGAAACCTTAGTGTCCATCCCCATTCTTGG
The DNA here is from genome assembly GCA_028646535.1 of Procyon lotor. Taxonomy (NCBI): domain Eukaryota; kingdom Metazoa; phylum Chordata; class Mammalia; order Carnivora; family Procyonidae; genus Procyon; species Procyon lotor. The sequence goes on from CM053616.1 coordinate 67,116,436, forward strand.
TTCTTTACAGCATCCCCACTTTTTATACATTTAAGTAGAGTTCTCCCCCCGCCCGCCTTTGTGCAAGTCGATTTATGTTCCCTGGATCACATTATCTGATGTGCTAACAATTATTCCAGAAATAATGATACTGTAATACATGGTCCACTCCTCTTTCTCCAGAGCTGCATCACTGATTATTTTTGAAAGTAGATGAAAACATCAAATAGCTCAATCTAGTTTACTTTTATGTATGGCAAAAATGACTCAATTTTGTTTTACTGTATTCTATGTTTTAAAAATACCCTTAAATGCTGATCATATCTTTTGTAACTTACAGAGACCTGGAATATGTTTCAGAATGGCTGTGAACTACATTTCTGAGGAATTTTCTGTTAGTGGAACCATATATGGTGGGCAAATTATATTAATAAATTGGATTCTGTCCCTATTTTAAGCTCCCCACCCCACTACTATTTCTGCAGGTATATTCAGGCATACCTTAAACAACATTTCCTCACAAATAACATTCTAAATCTGGTGTAAGAGGTACAAAGAATAGTAAAAAGAAGAGAAGGAAGGGGAAAAATGAAGGGAGGAAAATCGGAAGGGGAGATGAACCATGAGAGACTATGGACTCTGAGAAACAAACCGAGGGCTTTAGATGGGAGGGGGGATGGGGGGATGGGTATTATGGAGGGTACATATTACAATGAGCACTGGGTGTTATACATAAACAATGAATCGTGGAACACGACATCAAAAACTAATGATGTAATATATGGTGGCTAACATAACATAATAAAAAAGTTTTTAAAAAATTTTTAAAAGAGAGGCTTAAAAAAAAATTAAAAAATAAAAAAAAAGAGAGGCTTAGCCTGGGGAGGCAGAAGATCTTGCTTTCTGAATGACCTTGGGCAAATTATGTGAATTCTGTCTCTATCCCATAAAATTAGAAAATTATGAATTAAAATTTCAAAGGCCTCTTAACTCTAACATTGATTCAGTATGCAGAAAACTAAATTTCTAAAGAAACGCTAATAAATTATATGTATTTTTAAAAGATTTTACTTATTATTTATTTAAGAGAGAGAGCATGAGAGGGCAGAGGGAGAGGACGAAGCAGATTCCCCACTGAGCAGGAATCCCCACACAGGGCTTGATCTCAGGACCCCGAGAGCATGACCTGAGCTGAAGGCAGATGGACGCTCAACAGACCGAGCCACCCAGGTGCCCCAAATTATTTGCATTTTTGAAGAGTGAAATAAATATCAGTACAGGAAGAAAGTAAAATTACTTAATGATCCTTTTTACTGGTTGCTTTACTGTATTTTAAATTTTATTTATTTAAGTAGGTTAAAGCCTCTGCCTTCAGCTCAGGTCATGATCTCAGGGTCCTGGGATGAAGCCCTGCATCGGGCTCTCTGCTCAGCAGGGAGCCTGCCTCCCCTCTACTTGTGTCTGCCTGTGTCTGTCTGCCTCTCTGCCTACTTCTGATCTCTCTCTGTCAAATAAACAAATAAAATCTTTAAAAAAAATAAATTTTATTTGTTTAAGTAATCTCTATACCCAATGTGGGGCTTGAACTCACCGCCTGGAGATAAAGGATCACATGCTCTACTGCCTGAGCCAACTAGGCACCCTTCTACTGCATTTTAAAAAATCATACACTAGAAGAGGGTTGAAATGGCACTTTTCTTTGTGAAAATATTCAACTTACTGTGCACATTCAATAACCAATCATTAACTGTATGCTTTATTTCCTAAACAATAATATGAAAGCAGGAATATCATTATACTGACTAATTTTTCTAATATGCAAAATAATGTGCTTTCTCAAGCACCCAACTAACTAATAGGGTCTGATGTAGACACTAGGGAGATCAAAGGCTTTCATTGACAACAAAAATATTATAAAAGAAGCAATCCCCCTTCTGCTAGGGGTAAAAAAAAAAAAAAAAAAAAGCCTGCTGGAAATACACCGTATCAAAATGAAAAACATGTGACAGAGTAGTATTTGACATATTAAGTCCCTCTGGGGCATCACTGCATTGCTGTTCTTCTGTTTTCCCAGGAACTCACCTTTTTGACGGCCAGATGTAGGTCTTTTCTGCTCCAGAGACTAGAGATCTCATAATTCCTAGTTTCCAGGAGGGGAAGACAAACAAAATGTTTGATCCAGGTGTGAGCTGACAGCTTGCTTGAAGAGTAAGTTTCTGTGTAAGCAGAGGGAAGTGCTCCTGGGGCTGGTCCTGGTGGTGATTTTGAGCACGGAGCCCTGTGCTTCCTTGCCCTCCACGGAGGCCGGCTCAGCTCCAGAAGGTGCGTGCAGTGTGTGGGCCCATTGAGAAAGCCCCCAGAAAATTTGGAGATTCCAAGATAGAGGTGACTTGTAAGGCTCAGAAAAGCTGATAGAGCAAACCAGATGTGACATTCTCCTCTACCGTGCAGCCGCTATAGAGTGGTGGTGACAGGTCTAAACTAAGATAGGCTAGGACAGTCTCAGTGGCTATGCTCAACCCCCTTAGGGGAGAGATCCCAGAGGTTCCCACCACCCCCAAGAAGGGGCATGAATGACCTGAGGGAAGGCTGATGTGCTTCAGGGACAGACAACGTCGCTTGAGGGACAGATGACATACATCCAACACTGGTTTCCACAGTGGGGCCACACGCTGCTAAGCAGGTGGCAATAGTCATATATACCAACAGGGAGAAAGGGTCCCCGCTGGGTCCCAGGCAGAATGGTTATAGCTCAGCAGAAGCCACAAGATTAAAGAACAGCCTGAGCTCAGCAGAAGCCTTGTGCCACCCCACTCTCTGTTGTCCCCCTCCTCAACACACTCACCCACGACCACAACTCCACAGCTGACTTCCAAATGGAATGGCCCTCAGAAAGAAGGCAAAATCATGAATTAACTGAAGTTTAAATCTGAAACACCAGAGACGTGACCACAATTTCTGTCATTAGGCAAAATGATGCCTGAAAATGTAGATTGTCTCATTATTAGACAAATAATGAAAGTTACACATTTGTAGGGCTCCAGAAATATGGAATGTAACTATCGCACAAAATGTATGAAGACACTGTATGTCTACATGGTGCTAGAGCCAAAATTTTAGAATCTGGGTGACTATTTTGCTCAAGAACAGATTTTTATCTAATGGTGACAACATCCATGACATAAGGAACAGTTGGAATTTTTTGGGGGAAGGGGAGATTTAATCACTAGATGCTCATTTCTCTGTCATTATGAATTTCTAAATTATAGTCCTAAAATTATGATTGTGTTAGTTTGCTAAAGTTGTTGTTACAAAGTATCACAAAGTAGGTGGCTTAAACAATAGAAACATGTCATCTCATGGTTCTGGAGGCAGAAGTCAAGAGATCAAGGCGTCAGTTGGCAGAGTCAGTTCCTTCTGAGGGCAGTGGGGGAAGGATCTTGTCCATACCTCACTCCTCAGCTCTGAGATGGCCACCTTCTCCCTCTTTGCATTGTCTTTCTTCTGTGTGTATCTGCCTGTGTCCAAACTTCTCCCTTTTTATAAAGGTACCAGTCATAAGGATTAGGACCCATCTAATGAGCTCATCCTAACTTTGCTATGTCTGCAATGATCCTATTTCCAACTAAGGTCATGTTCTAAGATGCTGAAGGCTGGGACTTCAACATACTGATCTTCAAGAAGACACATAACAATGAAGATCAGTTGGTGATGACTAGGCTATCAGAAAAAGAGTTTGTTGGCTTGCCATGATTTCTGTACTGTATATTTTCCACAAAGATGCCTCAAAATTAATAGCACAGAAGACAGTAGGGAATGGTATTGGTTTCTGGCTTAATTCCTTTTAGGTGAGAAGCATGATCTCTAATGTAATTTGCCTTGAAAATAAAAACGATTATCAGTATAAAGCTTTTTGTGTATGTCTCAGTGGCTCTAGGACGCTATGGGATTTTAGTTACACCGTTATCTGTGTACTAATAAGAAAGAACTGTGACATGCTAAGTAGCTTTATCTTCCTGGAAGACTTCTCACAGTCTTTAGGGCTTAGTCCTGCTCAAATCATTATTCTGTAGAAAACAGCACCCTTCCACCACTTCATCATGTGACATATGACATATTTGTTTACTTATTTGTTCCCTTTGTCTTTCTCTCATCCCACTAGAATGCAGCTTCCATCAAAGCAAAGCTTTGCTCAATTTTGTTCACATACTCTTACCAGCCCTGAAAGGGCCTGACACATAGTAGGAAAGCAATGTTTATTTTCTGAATTTTTAAGTAAATTCCATGAATTTTATATCTCGAAGGGAATATACATATTTTCTCTTTGTATGTACATTTATTATGTACATGCATACTTTACTATGTACATTATATATTCTATATTATGTACATAATTCAATATTTTATACAGTTGGTCCATTTAGATAAAACTAGTGCTCACTTTGGGAAATTGAGCAAAATCACCAAAATGATCATATTTTTAAGTTTACTTGATATTAGGACTGTCTGTAGAGAAGAAATTTCAGTGATTAAACTTGCTACAAGCTGTTCTTTCTTCCCCACTCCTTCGTTCTTGAGATGCACCACTGTCCCAGGGGAAGAGAAGAGACTAGAGGTTCACAGGCATATCAAGCCACAGCCCTGCCCCACCTAATCACCGGGGTCACAGGCCTTCAGTTGGCTCTCAGACTGTGCTTTTTGAAAGCCAGTTTCTTTTTCAAGGTCTGAACTGGCCTTAACCAGACTCCATCTCTATAGAAATGGATGGGTGGAGATGACAGGTCATGTGATTTGCACCATCTTGCTCTCTCTTGGGGATCCTCCAATTGGCATCACTGCTAATCTTTTTTCCCCCCAAATATGTTTATTTTATTTTTTCAGTGTTACAAGATTTATTATTCATGCACCACACCCAGTGCTCCATGCAATACGTGCCCTCCTCAATTCCCACCATCAGGACAGTAAACAACAAATGTTGGAGAGGGTGTGGAGAAAGGGGCACCCTCTTACACTGTTGGTGGGATTGCAAGCTGGTGCAGCCACACAAAACAGTGTGGAGATTCCTCAAGAAATTAAAAATAGAGCTGCCCTATGACCCTGCCATCGCACTACTGGGTATTTACCCCAACGAAGCAGATACAGTACAAAGAAGGGCCACATGTACCCCAATGTTCATAACAGCAATGGCCACAATTGCCAAACTGTGGAAAGAACCAAGATGCCCTTCAACAGATGAATGGATAAAG
>CM053616.1:67121760-67143857 GCA_028646535.1 Procyon lotor
ATAATAATAATTCACACATTTGTGGCAGCTTACCCCAGCCTTGGCACAGTGCTAGGTGTTAACATGGGTCCATCTGTGATTCCTCAGGACCATCTTACTCTACCCAGCTGAATAATGGTCACCCAAACAAACCAGGTCCTGATGCTGCGATCCTATGAATGCTGCCTTATGTGGAAAAAAAGTCTTGTAGGTGTGACTCAATTTAGGATACTGAAATAAGGAGATTATACTGGATTGACAAGGTGATCCCCTAAATGCCATCGTAAGTGTCCTGAAAGGAAGGCAGAGGAAGACCTGAGACAGGCAGAAGAGGAGAAGTCCGCGTGACCATGGATGCAGAGAGAAAGGAACTCCCGCAGCCACCCCAACTGGAAGAGGCAAGGAACGGACTCTCCCCTAAAGCCTCTGGAGGGAGCGTGGCTCTGCCAATACCTTGATTTTTGAACAAGTGACTGATTTCAGACTCTGGTCTCCAGAACTGCGAGAAAATAAATTTCTCTTATGGAAACCACCAAGTCTGCGGTAATTTGTTACAATATGGAAACTGGTGCACCTATGAAGTGAGAATTGACAGAATCTCCATTTTGAAGAATATAACTGGGAGAAAATGTTAGCATATCATATATCTAGTATTCAGAATATATAAACAACTGCAACTCAACGACAACCAAAAATCAAAACAAAACAAAACAAAAAAAAAAAACAAAACACCAAAACCTAATTAATAAATGGGCAAAGGACTTAAGTAGACATTTCTCTAAAGAAGATATGCAAATGGGCGAAATGCATATGAAAAGATGTTCAACATCACTAATCCTTATGAAAACGCAAGTCAACACCATGGTGAAATCTCACTTTACACTTATTAAGATGGCTACCATAAAAAAAACAGAACAAAACAAAAGCAAAACAGAAAATACTAAATGTTGATGAGGATGTGGAGAAAGTGGAACCCTGTACATTGCTGGTTGGAATGTAAAATGAAGCAACCACTGTGGAAAACAGTGTGGCACTTCCACAAAAAAGTGAAAGCAGAATTATTACATAACCCCACAATTTTACTTCTGTGTATGTACACTAAAGAATTGAAAGCAGACTCTTGAACATGTTCATAGCATCATTGACAAAGGCCAAAAAGTGAAAGCCGCCCAAGCGTCCATTGATGATGAAGATGATGAATGGATAAGCAAAAATTGGTATATGTAGACAATGAAATATTCAGCTTTCAATAGGAAAACAATCCTGACCCATGCTACAATATGGATAAATCATAAAGACAATATCCTAAGAAAAATAAGCCATTCATAAAAGTACAAATACTATACAATTCCACTTAAGTAAGATACCCGGAGTAGTTAAATTCATGTAGACATAAAGTAGAAAGGTGGCTGCCAGGGGGTGGGGAGAAGAGGGAATGGGGAGTTATTGTTTCATGGGTGTAGAGTTTCAGTTTGGGATAATGAAAAGTTCTGGAAATGGATGGTGGCAATGGCTACACAACACTGTGAATGTATTTAATGCCACTGAATTGTACACTTAAACATGGTCACACAAATATCATGTTATGTATATTTGTCACAATAAAAAAAAAGATATCAGGGTATAGAGAGATTCACCAATCTTTACATAGTTAAATTCTAGAGCCAAAATTAGAAGTCACGTTTTCTGGCGTTGGGATCTGATCTCTTTAGTTCTAGGTTGTGGTTCTGAAGTGGATAATAAGGAAAATTTTTATTTTTAAAACATCTACTTTGAAAAATACTGAGTAGTGGGATTTCAGAACTGATGGTAAAATTCTCCCCCACTGAATATTGGTAAGAACCAAAATGTCATCTCCCAGCTACCTAACCAAGCAGGAAGCAAAGCAATGAGACTGAGGCCACATGGTTTCATAAATTCATTCAGAAGACATTCTTTGCATACTTGTCATGCCTATATGTATACATACTTTCATATGTGTCATACTTAATCCTTAATTGTGAAGCATATCACCAAATAAGAAAAGTGAGACTCACCTGGGGACATCTAACTCAATGCTCTTATGTTTTTGGAAGCAGAAGGTCCACAGATTTAAGAATGTTTTGAAAACCACTAGCTATGTCCTCAAACAAATGCTGCCCTCAAACAAATGCACCAAACACTTGGCATCTGACATTGAGAGGGCCGCGCAGCCCTAACAGCCTCCCTCCATGAACCCCCTGGAGTCTCACGGATCTCAAGGTTAGAACATTTGGTCCTATGGTTCTGCAGATGAAGGGACATTTTTAACCAAATATGACTCTACAAAATAATTTTTGTTGAAAGCTGTGGACCAACACACAGAATGGCTGCATTATATTTATTTGACGGAGGGAGAGAGAGAGATCACAAGTAGGCAGAGAGGCAGGCAGAGAGACGGGGAAGTAGGCTCCCTGCTGAGCAGAGAGCCCGATGTGGGGCTTGATCCCAGGACCCTGAGATCATGACCTAAGCTGAAGGCAGAGGCTTTAACCCACTGAGCCACCCAGGTGCCCAGATGGCTGCATTATATTAGGAAAAGCATGGATTTAGAGGAATCAAAGAGGTTTAATATGAGGCTCAGCCCCCTGGCCCTTAGGCTGACCGCTTAGACCTGCTTTTATGCACAAATGAACTCATGTACATGAAAGGTTTTATGAACTGTAAAACGTAGCATACTTTTGGCATCGTATTTAACTCTGTTCTAGCTTCATTACCAAGAAGAGACAGACACATGTCCTGCTTTGGGAGGCAACAGAGTGAATGGACTCTTTGAGGAGAAGCGAAAGATTGAGACTATGTATTGTATATTTCAAATATGGATTCCTAATTCAGCACATATTTGATATGAAACATGTTTGGATCAGAATTAAGTAGGCAATTGAACCAGTTTTCACTTTATTTTGTATCCATTCTTTCGGAGGCAATCCCACATGTTAGAAATGTATTGAAACTTGTGGGTGACTCTGGTGTACCTCATCTTTCCTCTGATGCACCCGGCGTTTTGTTTTCCTGTGCAAACACTCACACACATAGGCATCAATTTATAAATGTTTACCGGCAGGTGATATATTACTAAGATTCACCAAATGTCAAAAGTTGGCCCCAGTTTCAATGATTCCCAAAGGAAGGCTCAAAGGAAAAGGAATTCGCAGATAAAGCCAATAGCTTGACAAATGTAATCAGATTTATTTAATCTGTTCATCAGTGGTTATAAATGATTAAACTAAATAATAAGCATATAGAATCTGGGGCTAAAGAGAAAATAGAAAATACATATTTTGTGCAATTTTAGGCTATTGCGTATAGGTTATTATTTCATATATAATATAAATTTACATATCTGGACAATTTCAATCCTCCAAGGTCACTTCTTAATCTTAGGAAAGATGTTTAATGAGCATTTGTTACTCTCCATGTATGTTTTAGAAACTGCAAGGATTTACTTCTGTTATCTTTCCGTAGAAGGGTAACAATGATTACATGGTGATATGAGCATATCTAGAACAGTGCTGTGCTTGTGTGAGGAAGTCAACAAATACAATAGATTAGGAGAATAAGCTCTATTCGCTTGGGGACAAGATAGCAAAGTGGTGAAGAACTTGGATTCTGGAGTCAAATTTCTTGGATTAAAATTCTCCCTCTGTCGCTTTTATTAGTTGCATGAACTTGAGCAAATTACCTAACATCTCTGTGCTTTAATTTTCCTCTCTATAGAGAGGGGCTAATAACAATGCCTGCTCCATATTGTTTATTGTGAGGATTAAGTAAGATTATCCTTTCAACATATTTAACCAGACACCTGGTAAATAACAAGCATTGGGTAAACATTTAGCCACCATGACTACAGTGATGGTTCTGGAAAATCACCCTTTTTAAAATATAAATTATACTGTGACAACACTACCTAAGCTGATACTTTGTTGATCTCTTTCTAACTTTCTAATTCATCAGCGTGATGTAAGCAAAGAGCTGGAACCAAAACAAAGAGGGAAGAGTGTGGAAAGACTAAGAGGGAAAAAGAGGAAGGACTGGAAGAAGGATCCAGGAGTGGCAAAGCCATCTTGGGGTCCCTCACATGGGGTCAGTATCTCATGCACACAGTCTCAGGGAAGGGAAAAGAGAGCATAAATGCAGGGGGAAGGGGGAGGGAGAGGTGCGGGGGGGCGGTGGAGCTGCTGGTGCCCATGTGGTGAAAATAAAGGTCCTATTTAGCCTGAATTCAAAGTATAAAATGCTCAGAATAAAGTCATCAAGACATGGTTTTCTAGAGCTGTTTTCAAATTTTAGCCACAGAATCCTTTTCTCCTGTGAAATGCATATTATAAACCAGATCAAACACAGTGCTGCTCTGCCCGAAAAGATTTCTCTCCTGGGTGTCACCACCCACAGTGGGACCGTGACGTTGGGCAGGGATCATAGATCCCCTCGGCTCCTGGGATCCCGCACGCTTTTTGGGGTCTTGCTACTTCTAGCGGTATTCTCCCACAGAACCCCTGGGTTTTTTGTTTTTTTGGTTTTTTGGTTTTTTTACTTTCCCTTTCTTTTTCTACCCCTCAAGCCTGAAGAAATCACTTTCTAGTTTCAGGACGGTCTGCTCTAACTAACTACTTCCTCTACCCCAGGGAATCTTCATTCCTTGAGGGTTTGTGTTTTTATTTTACAGAGGCTGCCAGCCCTGGAACCTTCGAGGGTTTTTCTGCCCCGCCCTGCCTCCCCAGAGGCTTTGAGCTGGGCTGGGCTCCCAGCTAAGCTGGGCCCCTGGAAGCAGGACACCGTTGGGGGTGGGGGCGTGGCAAGTAGGGAGATGCCCTCGGGATACCTAGCCAGGCAGTTTTCTATTTATTAGGAGGTGACTTGATTTTTTTATCCGTCTGCTCCGTTAGACTGCAAATTCCACAAAGGCTGAACCCCCATGGGTTTCCCTTCACCACTGTAATCAGGCAGCTCACACAGTAACTGGCAAGTGGTAGATACTCAATAAAGACTGAGGGAATAAATTAACTGCTAGGACTGCACAGAGAACACTCTGAAAGGCACTCATTTGTCCAAAGCTTTGACAGAATGACACTTTAACCATCTGGAATTCATGCCCTCTTCTCTAAATCTCATGAATCCCCCTTTGCAGATTTTCCAATGGTTCTTGCTAAGCTGTCAGTAAGCATTACCTTATATCTTACTTAGCTCTTCTATTTAAAGGTCTCTATTTCTTCTGATGTACCTTCTGTGGAAGTGGCTAATCACCAGCCCTAACCCTTTCATTCGGCTCATCCTATACTTGAAAACACGCAGAGTGTCCCTCTGCTGACTTTTCTATGCATCATATAATTCAAACTCTTAATGATGCTTTTTCACAAACCTAATGCTTTCATTACTTTTTAATCTGGGCTGTTATTCTTTTTCTCTGATTTCAGCCAAATTTCTTCATGTTACTTGCTAATATGGAGGCCAGAGTGAAAACAGCACTTTTTTGTCGGGCTGTGCCTTCCTTCTGTAAACATACTAGCAGGTGCTCACGGCCCAGGGATTGCTGGAGCCTGGCCCATGGACTGTTCACTAGGAAAACGGAGATCAAGTTCAAAGCCTGACTCTGGCACTTCTTCTATCCATATGAACTTAAGCAAGTGATGTAATGTTGCACAGTATTCACGGTGCTGACCTCAGTGTGCTCTTGGGGGGTAAATGAGTTAATGCCGTTAGAAAAGTGGCTGGTACAAAGTACGCATTCAACATTAGTGATTGTTTCTGTTGCTGTTGTCATTATTGCTACTATTACCTTTCAGTACTATTACCTTTCTTTTAGTCACAGTGCACTCCAAAGAATTTAAAAATACAGTGAGTCGACAACAACAACAAAAAAATATCACTGTGAGTCATAGGAGGCTATAGTAGGGGAGAAGGAAAGAGGTTGGTAGGAAAAGGGCACAAAGATGAGTGGGGACCTTAGATTCTTGCCTACATCGTCAACTGAGTCTAGACTTTTATCACCAATTCCAGCATGGTGCCTGGTTCATGTTAGGTATTCAGTAAATACTTGTTGAATTGGCTTAATGCAATTTACCCTCTTACCATTTATATAACCTCTTTCTTAGCAAATAACAAATTTTTCAAAAGATATTAGTCTTAGAAACTAACTTTTTTTTTTTTAAAAAGATTTATTTATTTATTTGAGAGAGGGGTTTGGAGAGGTAGAGGGAGAGAGAATCCCAAGCAGATTCCCCGATGAGCAAGGAGCCCGACACAGGGCTCAATCTCACAACCACGAGATAGAGACCTGAGCCTAAACCAAACGACAGATGTTTAACCCACTGCGCCACCCAGGTGCCCCAGCAAGCAACAGTTTTTGAGGCAAGTTTTCCCACTTACTAGCCATGTGACTAAGGGAAATGTAATTGACACATCTGAATCTGAGTCATCATTTATCTATTGGTCATGATTCTAGAATCATGAGTTGAAATGAAAATTAAACAAGATAATTGGCATTTCCTATGTGCTCAGTAATGTTCTCTAATATTATTATTGCTACACAGAACATGACAGAGATGTCATAGTGTCCCCAGGAAGTGAATTTAGGCTGACATAGAAGCTTTCCAAAGATTTCAGTAAGAAATATTTTACATATTCCTTAGCTCCCACTGACCTTAGTCTTTAACAGATAATCGCCAGAGCTGCTGTGGAATTCCAATTTGGGGGAAAAGTTGTCTCTGTGTTTGTTTTTGCAAGCAACTTTTTAAATCTGTTAAATGACCACGAACAAACTAAATGTCTCCCTAGAGGGACTTCCTCAGAGAACATTTCCCATCCTTGTCCCCAGGGCAGCATTTTACAAGCAATTTTAAGAAACTCTAGAATTGTTGCTATAAGAATCATACCTCAGCGCTTGGAAGGTTGCAGGCGAGGAGGCCCTGCACAGACAAGATACATTTTTACGTGTGCTTAGAAGTCAACTTTCAGAAGCTGCATCAGGCCAGACTGATAACAACCAGAGGCAGCACAAAGACCCCAAACCAATCTTCCAGTAGCTCCAAAAGCAGAAGAGCAAGATCTTGTCGTTGGCTTGATGATGCTCAGGTGCTGAGGTCTGACCCTCAGTGCCCACCCAGGCTCCTGAAGAACACCCACGGCCCCTTTTCCTCAGGGCTCATGGGGCCGCACTCAATCACATGGTTTCTGCTGCAACACGATAGTCCTCCACTTATGCTCTTCCTGTCTTACGCTGAGGTAGCTTGGGGGTCCTCCAAAACTCCTAATTGTTTACTATGCTGCTCAAATTCCTGCTCCCCCAAGAAAGCTACAGTGACACAGATGTGAACACCTTCTATGTAACACTGGTGACTGTCATCCAACACCATAGCGTAAGCCCCTCAGGACCGAAGTCATCGTAAGAATATAAGGAAAGTTTGATGCCATCTTTGGGCTGAGCCCTGGGCGATGTTTTGAGAGCAGCTGCCCGGCAGACTGCCTGCCCCAACCACCCCCCCACCAACCCTCACCCTGTGAAAGCCTGAGCCTGCCCCTCTTTCTCCCTTTGCCTCAAAGGCCCGTCCACCAATGAGAATGCTAAGTCACCAGCTGCCCACCTTAACAGATTCAAGAATACAGGGAAAGACAGTACAGAAATGAGGTGGCGCTGAATAGAAGTTAATGTGGAGCTGAGGAAAGCTAAGAAGGATGACCAGATGCTGGTAAGGAGAAATGTAAGCTCATATCCTGACGAGGCTACTTTTCTACTTCGGGAAAACCGCACCAACCAGGGCGCTGTGAATTGGTCTGTTGATGACATCGTCAAAGACATAAATAGCAACAATTTGAAAGCCAGTTCCAGGAGACTCAGGCTGCTAGGAAAGTGCTTTCTAGGGAAAAGCAGCCCCCCAGAGACAGTATAGTCTGGGCTGGTTTGATTCCAAGATATGTGTCCTTCTCAGGCAGAAGTGATTGTAGTCGCATTCAGTTTGAATCTGCTTGGGCTCTCACTATCATTGCTTCCGGGACATCAGACCTGACCACGGCTGCAGGGGATGCAGGTGTTATCTCTGCATTCATTTCTCTGTTGGCATCTCCCCACGCCCACATCAGTGAATAAGCTGTGCAGGCTCTAGGAAACATTGCAGGGGGTGGTTCAGTTTTCTGAGACTTGGTTATCACGTATGGGCAGCTGACCCCCTGTTGGCTCTCCTTGCAATTCCCAATACATCATCTTTAGCATGTGGTTTTTACCTAATCTCACCTGGACACTTTCAAACTTTTGTTGCAACAAGACCCCTGCACCTTCGTTAGAAGCTGTTGAGCAGATTCCTCCTACCTTAGTTCATCTCCTGAATTGTGATGATCCAGAAGTATTGGCAGATACCTGCGGGGCCATTTGCTACCTTCCTGATGGTCCAAATGAATGGACTGAAACGGCTGTGAAAATAGGACTCATGCCCCACCTTATGAAGCTTCTAGGAGCTACTCAATCATCCATTGTGACAAACGAGCCGTAGGAAATATTGTCACAGGGACAGATGAACAGATACTTGGAGTAGTAGATGCAGGAGCACTTGCTGTCTTTCCTAGCCTGCTAATGAACCCCAGAACTACCATTCAAAAGGAAGCTATGTGGACAATGTCAAACATCACAGCTGGTCACCAGGAGCAGACACAGCAAGATGTGAATCAAGGATTAGTCCCATTCCTCCCTGGTGCTCTCTCTAAGGCAGACTTCAAGACACAAAAGGAAGCTGTCTGGACTGGGATCAACCATACAAGGGGCAGAAGGTTTGAACAGATTGTATACCTTGTTCACTGTAGCATAATAGAACTATTGAGGAAAGGTTATTCTGGATGCCATTTCAAATATCTTTCAGGCTTCTGAGAAACTAGTTGAAAATGAGAGACTTAGTATAATGATTGAAGAATGTGGAGGTTTGAACAAAAATGAAGAGCTATAAAACCATGAAAATGAGTCTGTGTACACAGCTTCATGAAACTTGATTGAGGGGCACCTGGGTGGCGCAGTCGGTTAAGCATCGGTCAGGGTCAGGATGGAGCCCATATAGGGTTCCATGCTCAGCACGGAGTCTGCTTGAGATTCTATCTTTCCTTCCTCCTATGCCCCTTCCACCTCCACATGCTTTCTCTCTCTCTCTCATTAATTAATTAATTAAAATAAACTTGAGAGAAATATTTCTCTGTAGAGGAAGAGGATGATCTAAATGTTGGGCCAGAAACTACCTCTGAGAGTTCTACATTCCGAGTTCAAGATGGCACTCCTCAGACATAGAACTTTTAGATCGTACAGCTGTGGCGTGAAGTCGTTTGTTGTGTACCATGTTGGTATAAATTTGTCTTACTCTTTCTCTACCAAGAAGTCTGTTTAAATGCATTTTGTTGATTGTCACACTTTTTACAAGGAAACTATACTTGAACAGTTCCAAACTGGACATGCTCTATGAAGGTTCTCCTCTCGGTGGGTTTCTTATTTCTATGTGGAATTTCCTATCTTACAGTATCACGTAAATAAAGATTAAATCCCGCCCTTTAAAAAAAAAGAATATAAGGGAAGTTCAGTTTTTGAAGATGCTTAGCTATTGATACATCCCATCAGTGGATTAAAGTTTTATTGTTGTTGTTGTTTTTGCCTTCAAGATTTTGTTTAAATTCTTATTAGTTAACATATCGTGTACTAGTAGTTTCAGGGGCAGAATTTAGTGATTCATCACTTGCATATAACACCTAGTGCTCATTACAAGTTCCTTCCTTAACGACCAGTTACCCCATCCCCCCCACCTCCACTCCAGCAACCCTCAATTTGTTCTCTATTCAAAATAACCATCTAAATAGATACCGAAAAAGGGATTTGACCTATCCCTAATAAAATCATGAACATAAATGGAAATGTAGTGAACATTGTACTTAAAGGCAACTACCAGAAACAGTTTCATGAAAAAATCCAGAATAAAATAAAGGAAACTAATATTATGATTATTACTTAATAGGCAGTTTTTGACAATTATAAGAGAGCATAAAACAAAAATTAGATGCCTAGGTATAGAAAAGAAAAAGATAAAACTATTACACCTTGTAAATGGCATGCATAATCGTAAGCCTAAAAGTGGCAAAAGAATCAATTGAAAAATTAGGAGAATTTTAAATACAATGAAGTGATTACAAAATAAATTTGTTAAAACATATAGTGTTCATATATATCAGCAATGACCACTTTTAAAGAAATTACAATTTAAAATGTTTCCACTCTTTTTTTTTTAAAAGATTATTTATTTATTTATTTATTTGACAGAGAGAGATCACAAGTAGGCAGAGAGGCAGGCAGAGAGAGAGGGGGAAGCAGGCTTCCCGCTGGGCAGAGAGCCCGATGCGGGGCTCGATCCTAACACCCTGAGATCATGACCTGAGAGGAAGGCAGAGGCTTTAACCCACTGAGCCACTCAGGCACCCCAGAGTGTTTCCACTCTTAATAGTAACTAACAAGACGGTATTGCCTGGGCACACCATCTTAAAAAAAATTGCCGTGGTCTAAATGGGAAAAAAAGGCAAAACATGGAGCATCAGAGAGATTAGAATAAATGAAGTGATACACGGGAAGACAGGGTCTCTCGGTGTCCGTGGCAGCCTGGAAGCAGGAGGTCAAGGAGACCTGAGCTAGCCCAGCTGGGGTTGGAGCGCCTCAGACTTGCCAGGCAAGCTTCCCAGTTCCCCCACCCCTCTGCCTAGATCCTTGATCCCCAGATAGCCTCATGGCTCACTCCCCACCTGCTTCTTGCTTTGGCTCCAAAGTTACCTGGCTGAGCCTCACTCTGATCATTCCATTAAAAATTACAAAGTATCCACTGGGCCCATCCACCTTACTCGGCTTTATTTTCTCCATCGTACTTTTCTTTGTTTGCTGCCTTTCCCTACTAATAACGTAAGCTCCGTAAGGGCAGGGTTTTTTTAGTCCATGTTGTTCAACTGCTACATGAGCGAATGAATGACTGAATGACTGAATAAATGAAAGAAAATATACGTAAAGTTTAAAGATAGAAAGAAAAGCAACAGAAACAAAACATTAAATATGCTATGGTAATGGTATTATGAGTGATCATTTTTCTTTTATTTCCCAAACTTTTTGTAACTTAGGTTATTATTTTTACTTATGAAAATAAATTCGTATTTTAAAAGGATTATTGCTCTGCATCCCTCGCTCTTTCCCAAGTTGTTTGCTAGGAGAGAAGGGAACAGAGAGTCTCATTATACAGCTTAACCACAAAAATAAGCATATAATCTATTTTCATTAAGCCTGTTTTTTATTTCATTGTTTTAAATCTTTAGATGTTCTTAACTGTAGCTGTTATCTGTGTCTTGAGACTACATTTTTATCTGAACCTTTTAATTACTGTTTTTTTTCTAAATGGATCACTTTTTCTTATTCCAGATTGAATACCTCCAGCTAATCTCAAATTGAAATTAATTAGAAAGATTAATTGCATTTCACTGAAATGTTCTCAAATGTATACTCTTTCCTTTCAAATTGAATCTTCCTTCAAGTATTAATGCTCAATGAGTCTTCTGTTTCAGTTTCATCCCAGCTGCTGGATCTTTAGTTTTTAAAGAGTCAACTCACATTCCTTATGTCTATGTTCAGACATAATATTATAAGTTGACTCATTAAAAATTAAAATTATCTATTAAGTGTTTGCTTTAAGGAAACTTCGGGGTTTACATCAAGTGAGACAGTTGATAATGATTACTGGTAACTGTTGAAGTAAAAGAATCTTAGTCTTTTTACATATAAGTGTCGGTTTGCAACCTCTCACCTAGTTGCTTGGAGGAATTATTAGTATGTACGGAATATTCTGGAGCTCTCTTGTATGTGAGGGTTTTTAGCCTCATAGATAGTTCCATGTAAAGAGCTTTGGGGCCTATTTCCAGCCATCCTTCATCCTTGATATATGTCAAGTCACCCCTAAGAAGAAAAATATTGGCCACCCTATGGCTCCCAAGAGACCCTAGAGAGTCTAATTAAGTTCTGATTACAACCTGGTGATTATGGCCTGGGAATAAAATTTTATATGATAGCTACATTTAATTTTATTAAATGGTCCATGGGATTCTCAGGTCTACATTTTCTGGAACTGTTCAAGATTTGCTATCAGGCAAAGCCCAAGCACTTTTGGCATTAGGTGATCTCATAGCCTTCCTGATAGGGCTCCTTAACCTTTCAGAAACACCAAACGTTCCCAATCAACCACAGATCAGATTGGCAGCTGTCCTCTTGCCGTGCACAGTCCAAGTGGCAGAGAGCCTCTGAGGCAGCCAATTCCTAAACAGGTGTTTGTACATTTACTTTTAGTGACCCTAACAAGCCCCACTGCAGCCATTTGGTGGAGTCCTGACTCCTTTCTCTTTCCTCTTAGCCCCAGAGAGCTCGTGATGTAATTCTCTGGCAAAGCAAGCTTGCCAAAAGATGTTTGCTTGGCTGCATTCCCATCAGCAAAATTGTCACACATTTATCCTGAAGCAATATTGAAGTGTCCAAGATAGAAATGTCAGAGCATATGTTAGGATATTCCGCATGATTAGATCATGCCCTCACATCAGTGATCGGCCATAAAATTCCGTGTCCAGACTAGTCCTAGCCCCAGTGATAACTGTTAGAAGCCAGAGATATGAGCAATACACAAGTAGAAGAAATCACCAGAGCTGGACCCAAAAGGGGGCTTAAATTAGAAATACCCACCCATGAGAAAAACAGTCCCAGGGAATAGTTATTAGTGAAAACAGGCGACGAAATCTGTGATTGAGAATGTCGGTATCTCCTGTTGTCCCTTCTCTTTCTCTTCCTTTAGCCCCAGTTTAAGCCACTGGACCCATGGCCACCCACATAAAGACTACATTCCTAGCTCCCTTGCAGCCATGTGTGGCTGTGAAGCTAAATTCTGACCAATGAGTTATGAGTCCAACTGATACATGCAACTTCTGAATTGTTTGTCTAGAAAGAAAGAGTGTTGTTTTCCACTTTCTCTTTTTCTCTTTCCACTGGCTGGAAAGTAGGACAGAAAATGAAAAAAGGAGCATCATCATAAACCACAAGCTGGAAGCCATGCACTGAGAAGAGTGGAACAGTGAGCAAGGAGTCTAGCTCCCCAACATCACAGAGACGCCATATCAGCTCTGGGCCATTTGCACTCACTGTTACACGAGGTGGACATACAATCCTATCTGGTTGTGGCCACTGTTGTTTTGGGCTTTGTTAGAATGGTAAAGATTGTATTCCAACTAAAACAAACCAGAGATCAAGACCTGGAAAGATCTTTCGACGATTTTAGTTTTCACAAATGAGACTAGAAGATAGGCTAAGGTAAAAAATGAGAATAAAAAGGAAAAATGAGGGAAGATGTCTGAGCTCAACCTGCTATAACAAAATACCATCGATCTGGAGGCAGGGAAGTCCAAGATCAAGGTGCTGGCCGATTCAGTACCTGGTAAGAGCCTGCTTCCTGGGTTATGTATGGCTGCCCTCTTGCTGTGTCCTCACATGTCTCACCTCAGCTCTCTGGCCTTTTACTATGAAGACACTAATCCCATTCATGAGATTAACCCTCATGACCTCACTTCCCAACAGCCCCATCTCCTAATACCGTCACATTGGGGTTAGATGTCAACATACGAACGGAGGTGGGGGAAGCACATCTATCCAGTCCATAACAGATGATCAAGTTAAAAGGAAATATTGCAGAGCCAATTTTGTGAACACTGAAGATCCATCAGAATGCTCCTTTTATGCCCATCCAGGGACAACTACTTAATGGGATTGAAATAAGCTCAGTGTCATGGCTGGTGTACCTTAGCTCCTGGTTCATGGTGCAGGACATCGGATTTGTTACTTTGGAATAAACTTAGATTCTTTTCTGAGCCATATGAGAACAAAGATGAATGAAGCAGAGTTATTCAGCCTATGGCTAAATAAAATACATAATCCCTTAATCTTAATATTTAATATTAAGTGGGGATGATCCCAGATCACTAAACTGTTGACTTATAGTTATACATGGCCCATAAACAATGCTTTCTTAGAATACTGTGCTAACAGTCAATATTGCATTTATTTTTTGTTTATGCAATCAGATCAGAAAAACTAATCAACGGACAGAGAACTCAAGGCTTTTGTCACGATAGAATGTGAGAGTATTTTTTGTTGTCTTTTTTTTTCTTTAAAGATTTTACTTATTTATTTGTCAGAGATAGAGAGCATACAAGCAGGGAAAGCAGCAGGTAGAGTGAGAAGCAGGCTCCCCGTTGAGCAAGGAGCCCAATGTGGGACTCAATCCCAATATCCTGGAATCATGACCTGAGCCAAAGGCAGGCACTTAACCGACTGAGCCACCAAGGTATCCCATTTTTAGTTGTCTTTTATAAAGTCCAATAACGATTTGCTAAGCATCCTTCCAACTAGTTTTATGATAAATCTTATATAATCGGAGTGTAATTAGAACTTACCTCTGTACTCTGATTCTATAGGTAGAATCCTATAGAGTTTTCTTATGAGCCATGTAGAGACTAGGAAGAAAAGATTTTTTGTATCCCAAGTAGCATGTCAATGACAAAATTAGAATTAAATGATACCCAGATTCTTATTAGAACTGAGTCCCTATACTCATGTTTGTTAAAATCAGGAACATAAGGCATTTTCTAAAAATAGCTTGTGTACAATAAAAAAGAAAGAATTCTGAGCATAAACTATGTTATTCAAGTATGTACTCTGGTTTCAGCTTATTTCTGTATAGAGATTTTGTCCTTTGCAGTTAAAAAAGACTTGATCCACTACTTCTGTTGCTATGTAGTCCACCTATACAATAGAGAAGAAACCTAGTAGCACTTCTGGTTTCAAATGATTTCAAATGCATTTGGTTTCAAACGCATCGTGACAATACACAGTTTGAAATTATCAGTCCGTGATTGAATGCAAATACCTGTAATGTATAAGAAGGCAGCAACTAAGCACCCTTTGGGGTCCTGAGGAGACAGTGTGCCCAGACCATCCCTAGAAAATGATGGAGTATTGTATCTGCTCAGGGCAAACTCTTCAGGAGCCTCTGGGTAAAATTCACCAGGTAAAGGCATAAATCCAGCAAATCCACATAAAACTGTAAACAAATGGGATGCCTGGGAGGCTCAGTCGGTTAAGCATCTGCCCTCGGCTCAGGTCATGATCCTGGGGTCCTGGGATCAAGCCTTGCATCGGGCTCCCTGCTCAGCGGGGAGCCTGGTTCTCCCTCTCCCATCCCCCCCCCCACCACTAGTGCTCTCTCTGATGATCTCTTTCTCTCAAGTAAATAAATAAAATCTTTAAAAAAAGAATAGGACTCCTGGGTGGCTCGGCTGGTTAAGCATCTACCTTCAGCTCAGGTCATGATCCCAGGGTCCTGGGATCTGGCCCCATGTCAGGCTCCCTGCTCAGTGAGGAGTCTGCTTCTCCCATTCCCTCTGTCTCTCCTATGCTCATGAACCCCCCCTTTTCTCTCCAATAAATAAAATCTTAAAAAAAAAACCTCTTAAAATTGTATTGTAGTAAGAGCACTTAACATGAGATATAACCTCTTAGCAATTTCTGTTTAAGTTTACCTTTCAATATTGCTAATTATAGGGAGCGCGTGATACAGCAGATCTCTGTTTATGAGTATGTGGAGACACTGGAATTCCCACTGTTGGTGGGAACATAAAATCGTGCAGCTGCTGGGGAAAACCACATGGAGGTTCCTCAAAATATTAAAAATGGAACTACCGTATGAGCCATCAATCCCATATCTGGGTGTTTTTTCAAAAGACCTGAAATCAGGATCTCAAGGAGATATTAGCACCCCCATGTTTATCACAGCACTATCCACAAAAGCCAAGATGTGGGAACAACCCAAATGCTCAATAGAAGAATGGGTAAAGAAAATTTGGCGTATATACACAGCAGATTATTCAGCCTTGAAAAGAAGGAAATCCTACAGAATGTAACAACATAAGGACATTATGCTAAGGGAAATAAGCCAGTCACAGGACAAATAGTGCATAATTCCACATGTATGAGGAATCTGAAGTAGTGAAACTCATACAATCAAAGAGTAGAATGCTGGCTGCCAGGGGCTCAGGGGAGGGGACAATGGGGAGTTACCAACCAAGGGACATAGAATGATCTTCTTAAAAAAAATCTATCATTTCACCTGACTCACAGAGTAAGAGCCAAGCCCTTGCAAAGGCCTAAAATGGCCTGTGTGACCCGTACTTCTCTGACCTGTTGGGGTCATCTGTACCTCACCAGGCTTTCCCTGGTTCCCAGGTCCTTAGCCACCGTGCTGTGCTGGCTAGAACATGCTAACTACATCCTACCTCACTTCTACCCACCCACCCCCATCTCGAGGGCAAAACCAGCATGAGGTCACAAGGAAGGCTGATCCCACAAAGAAGGCGACCTAGCAGAGACTACATGGATTTGCAGAGGTCACGTTCCATGCCCACATCCACCATATTCCCCACGTACCAATTGAAAGAACTGGTTCACGCTTGTCTGCTCATTGCTATCAAGAACAGCTACACGCTTGCTCTAGGTGACAGAGTCTTCCTTCCTCCCCTTGGGTCTTACTTTTAGGCTTTCCTCCAAGTACCTATCAGAATTAAGCCCCCTACTCAAATGATTCCAGTGATTCCCCAAAGCACAGTCCTTATATAGCGTCTAGTTTCCCCAGGATTCTCATCCCTCTCCTACCCTGCATATTCTTTCTGCTGAGTGAATGCTTCACTGCACCCCATTTCCTTCCAGCACAGTCCTCGTGCTTTCTGGAACTCCCACTCAGGGATCAGCAAATTCCTCCAGTCCTTCTCTAAATGTTCCCTCTGCCACCTTGCCTTAATTGAAGGCTGTCTGTCCTCTGGAGACAGTAACGTCCTTCAGTAGTCCCATGCAGAGGGCTTTTAGATTCTCAGACTAAAAGCTGAGAATCAGAGTAAGCGCCCCTCCGTATTCCTCCAGTACCAATCCCTGACCACAGTTCTCCATCCTTTTTTTTTTTTTTTTTGAGAATTATAAAATTTAACTTTTAAATAGAAGAATAGAAACGGTTGATCAAAAATTCAAATTAGGTATACCCCAGAACGCAGCCCCCAGCCATCCACTTGCACATATATGTGCATGTCCCTGCATAGGCAAACTCACACACACGAATGGACTCCCACCTGCATCTTTACACAAACAGGTACACATACAGACATACAAGAACAGACATCTCAAGCACACATGTAATAATATACACATATGTATCCACATGGTCACGTAGATGTTTGTTTTTATAAAATGAGATCATGCTATTCACAATTTCAGTTTATTAGTATACTCTTTCTGAAGTATAACATACATACAGAAAAGTGCACCCATCAATTAGATGAATTGTCTCAAAGTGAATACACACATCAACACTCTTTCACTACTT
Source organism: Procyon lotor (assembly GCA_028646535.1). Taxonomy (NCBI): domain Eukaryota; kingdom Metazoa; phylum Chordata; class Mammalia; order Carnivora; family Procyonidae; genus Procyon; species Procyon lotor. Next base: position 67,139,211 of record CM053616.1, read on the forward strand.
TCTGTTTTCACTTTACACTGCATTGTGGAGATCTTTCCTTCAACACATAGACTTCAAGCTGATTCCAGTTAATGAGTCCATTCTAGGGCTGAATGTATAATTTATGTAACTAGCCTTAGGTATTTAGGCTTTTTGCATTATTCTACTAGTAGAAAAATGCTGTATTATTCTTGTGCATTCTGTCTGGCTACATTTAGGAGTGTATCTGAGAATGCAAATTCTGGGTTCCCTCACCATCTTATGCCAACATCTCCACAAGTCCCCTTGGCCGTTCTGTCCTTGGTAGTCAGAGGAATTGCAGCCCACCATTTGGAAGACTGCCGTCTGGCCTCTGTCTCTTTGGGGCTCCATCATCCCTTTGGAGGCTCACGAGCTCAGCTCCGGGCTCGCCTCTCCTGCCATCACCCCAGCCAGCAGAGGAGCACCTCTGAACTTCCTAGTGACGTCACTGCCCTGTCATCAGGGCATTGCCGATGACCTCAACGGATGGAGTGTCCCTGCAGTCCACCTGTGGAACAGTCTCCCGGAGAGTTTTACAGCCTCATAACATGCATTCCAGCATGTTCGCTTGCCTCAGCCTCTCTATTTCTTCCATCTCCTGCCAGGACAACTTGGGCATTCCCACTTCACTTAGAGTTGGCCATCACTTTCTCCAGGCGCAAAGAACTCCCTTAGCAGCAAGTTTGCCCATCTCTTGGGGTTAGGGTTGCCAGTTAAAGTTGACTTTCAGATAAACAACAAATGCTTTACAGCAGAAGTATACCTCAAATATTGCACGAGACATACTTTTATCTTATCTGGTAGCCTTCCCTGTGGTCCTTGCCAGGGTTTTACATCTGGTGTCCCCAAATTGAATAAATGTTTGCTTAACCAGTCTTATATTCTGTTCCCCTTCATCAGGCATCTTCAAAATCCAGTGCCAGGGGTACCTCCCATTCCCCCTGCTCCTGTCAGGGCATTCCAGGTAACTCTTGCAACTCCTTCCATGTGCATTCTTCTTCTTCCCTTTTCTGGTCCAATACACTCCCAGTCAGATTTAGTCCTAATTATAGGCCTGGAGCTTGGAAGAGGAAGTGGAAACAATACCTGCTGCTTTGCAGAGGGAAGACCTCTAGAGCATCTTTGAGCACATTGGGACACATTGGCTCTTCCTAGTGAAGGTGGGCCCTCTCTGCAAGTTCTAAGGGTTCAGGTGGTCTGCAGAGCCAGCCAGCATCTTGTGGAATTTTCATCCAGCCCCATCCCATGTTTCAGAATCCCAGGCTTTGCCAGGCAAGGCCCTGGGTGTGCTGGTAAGTGTTTAACAACCAGATCTCAGACAAAGAGAGAGAATTCCCCTGAATCTTAGTATTTGCTGATTTCCATGATAATCAGTATCCCACAGTGGCTGATTTCAGATATGAATATGATGTCGTTGAACGTGAAGCTCTGAAGAGACGCGAATGCTTGGAACTAGGACGAACTAGGAAGAGCTGGGTCCAGCATACCACTGGCCCTGTCCTTAGCACGCCAGACTTTGGCTGAGTATTTAAACATCTCCAGAGCTCTGTGCCTCTATCAAGCTTGTGTCTGTTACACAGCTGTGTCCACTCTTCTGCTGCAGGAGACAAGGACCTCTTTGTAAGCTACTGAAGAGGCCATCTGCTCTCACATTTATCCTGCTACTCGTCCTCAGTCTCCCATTATCCCTCTGCAGGGCAGCAGTACAATCTAGCATTAGCCAGCCAACTCTGCCATCCGTGTAGACATTGTTCCCCGCCATGTTTTTTAAATGCCTGAATAATTCAACCTACAAGGATATTCTGCTTCCCCGGCACTCTCCTCCAGGCTATCACCCATAAAATCTTTAGTAGTTGAGCCCTATTTGGGCCAGGGACTACCTTCATCTCATATAATACTCAGAATATCATTCTTTTTGTCCACTAGGAGATAAATGAGCCAGTCTCCCACCCCAATCCTACTGTCCAGTTTTGGGGAAAACTCCTGGAACCATTAGTGTTAGTTCTGGTCCTCTGAGAAGCAGATGTCAAAATGGGATTAGACATGTAAAATATCGATGGATATGCCTTTGAATTATAAATGGTAAAGAGGAGGGGAAATTGGTGAGTTCTCAGACCATGATGCATGCGGGTCTGAGTCTTGTGAAGGACAAAGGGAAGGAAGGAATTGGGAAGTATAATCACAGACTACAGTGCATTTCTGAGTAAGTCCCAGCTAGGCCAATGGAGAGATCTTAGCCAAAAGTTGCAAGCCAGAGGACACCTGCTTCTCACAGGAATGGCCTGTACTAGGACCCTGGAAGCTCTCAGCTATTAGGTGTGAGCTGTGAAAGAAGGAAGCTATGCCAGGGTGGGTCCAGAGGTCCTTAGTGGACTACACCCCCAACAGCAGATCTGAGCCTTGCACTGCATGGTTGTCACATCTATGTTTCCTGGAAATTGTATCTAAACGGAAACTGTGTCTAAAGACTTAATGGATATAATTTTAGAGTGTTGGGCTAGAATGGATTGTTGGTAATGTGGTGGACCTCACACTGCATCAATTTAGAAGGCACGCAACATCTGGCATACCTACAATTAGTGGTGCTTACGCTGACCCCTAGGTTGCAGCCATAATAGTCTTTTCATTGTGGTCATCCTGGATCACAGTCTTCCTCACCACCGACCTCCCAACGTCCTGCCATCTCAGCCACCCATGGCCATCGTCTTAATGTAGAACTTGTTATCTCTGAAACCGTGCCATCTCCCAAACTCTCACTCATGTGAACATTCCCAGCCTCATGCATCCTTTCCTCAAGCATATTTCATAAGTGTTCTGCCTGGTTTGTTGCAGTGTCAATAATGTTACTGTTTTCGATATCATCAAGAAACAAATTGGGTGGGGAATGGTACATACATATTTCTAAAGAAACATTTACTATCTTTCAAGTTCTGTTCTTGATATTGCAAATCTCATTTAATGTTCACAAAATCCTCAGAGGCAGGTATGATTATCCTTATTTTACAGACAGCAAGTGACAGAAATGGATATGAAACTGTGTTTGCTGACCCTGGAGCCCACCCCCAGCTAATGGAGGCAGCCTGGCCAGGCAGGCAGAGGAATTTATACTCCACATTGTAAGTTTAAAAAAGGAACCAATGGGGATTATTAAGTAGGGAAGTAATATAATTAGAACAGTGTATTTAAAAAATTAGTTTGAAGATGATATGCAGTTGGGATTAAAGAAGAGCAAAACTGAAGTCAGACAGATCATTTAGAAGGCAAGCACAATTATCCAGAGGCTTGTGGGGGGGCAGTTATAGCACAGAATTACAAGATTTGGAAATATTTTGAAGGAGAAATTGATGTAAAGTTATTTGCCTGACATCTCAAGACTATTGAAAGATTGACAGAGTCAAAGATTATTCTAGATTCTGAGATTGGGTGACTGGAAAGATTGGGTTGACCTTGAAAGGATGGTGAGAGAGGGTGGCTGGCATGGGATGTACATTTTGGAGTCTTTTGTGCATGGGTTGTTAGTGGAGTCATGAACAGGGAAGAGTACTTCCTGAGAGGCTGTGAACAGGGGAGGCAGAGGGCCAGAGGCCATGCTTTGCAAAGACTCCTTATTCAGAGGGTAGGGGAAGGAAGAGCCAAGACGCCAAGGCAAAACAAAGAGTCAAAGAAGAGGTTGGATGAAACTAGTCAGTGAAGGACCAAAGAAGCTAAGTGTATATATGTATTGAAATCATGGTATTCCAAAGATTTTTATATTCCCTGGAGTATTTAAAATCAAAGGCAGAATAGGCAATATTCGATTTAGCATGTTTGGTTGAATAATATCATTAATGATAGGGCTGTTTTTAAATGGAAATTTTTGCAAGTGAGCCAAGGATGTGACATGCCCCACAATAAAGAAGACTAGACATGGTTCTACGATTAAGATAAAAAGGCCAGTAATTATAGAACAGCCAAATAGGTCTTCAGACAAAGAAAAGTCCTGCTCAGAAAGAAGGTGTTTGGAGTCGGGCCACACATTTACTCATCATTCCTGAAAGTATGGATACTTTTAGAACATCCTGTCCTCAGCCAGCAACCTTGACTCCCAGCTCCTTCTCTAAAATTGAGGCTCTTGGGATAGCTACCCCCGAAATACTGGCTTTTCTCCCAGACTGTGGCAAGTAAATATTGCTTAGTTTCTTTTCCTTGAAAATTGTCAGATTTTCTTTCTTTTAAGGTCTCAAAACTCACACAGTCATTGCTGGCTTGTAAGCTGTCTCTACACTGGTGTGTTGCATTTTGCAAATGTTTAGGCAAGAGCTCACCAAAGTAAAAAAATGAGCTAAGTGGATATGCCAAGCACATAGCCTCCCCCAAACGGAAGCTGTTTGGCATGCAATCTCACTACATGGGACACAGTCAGCGCCAGTCTCCACACTCTGAAGCAGGTGATCTCTAATGTTGTGACTTAGAGTAAGGAATCTATGTCTGGGGGCACCTGGGTGGCTCAGTCAGTCAGGCAGCTGCCTTTGGCTCAGGTCATGATCCTGGAGTCCCAGGATCAAATGCTGCATTGGGCTCCCCACTCAGCAGGGAATCTGCTTCTCCCTCTGACCCTTCTGACTCTTGTGCTCAATCTCTCTCATTCTCTCTCTCTCTCTCTCTCTC
>CM053616.1:67143957-67173419 GCA_028646535.1 Procyon lotor
AAAGAAAGAGAAACCTATGTATGTTTGGTCTTCTTCCCCATTTCTGGCAGGCTCTTAAAACCCTTGGAATATCCTCAGATGCCTGGGCAGCTCAATCAGTTGAGTGTCTGTCTTTGGCTCAGTTCATGATCCCAGGGTCCTAGGATTGAGTCCCTCATTGGGCTCCCTGCTCAGCGAGGAGTCTGCTTTTCCTTCTACCCTTGCTCTTCCCCCGCTTGCTCATGAACTCTATCCCTCTCGCTGTCAAATAAATACATAAAATCTTAAAAAAAAAAAAAAAAAAAAACCTTGGAATTGCCTAAGTGTTAAGAGCCATAAAGGTATCTTAATATTTATGACAAACCCCTTTCATCCACATCTGAGTTTATGTGAATGAGGTGACTTTTGGAAAGCCCCTAAGGATGGGGATTGAGGGGTAAGGGGCTGGAGATTGAGTTCCATCACCAAAGGCCAGTGATTTCACCCATCGTGCCTAGTAATGAGGCCTCCATAAAACCCTCAAAGGACAAGGTTTGAAGGGCTTTTGGGTTGGTAAAAACCCAGAAAGTGGAGAGAGTGGCTGCTTGGGGAGGGAGCCCAGGAGCTCCGCATTTTTACCTTGCCCTACGCATCTCTTCCATATGGATGTTCCTGAGTTCCATCGTTTTTGAATCACCTGGTAATTCAGTAAGTACCATTTTTCTCTGAATTCTGTGAGCCACTCTAGCAAATTAATTAAACCTAAAGAAGGAGTCACTGGAGCCACTCGTCCATTACCAGGGAGGCAGGAGCCCAGATGATAGCTGATGTCTGAAAAGTGTGTGTGTGTGTGTGTGTGTGTGTGTGTGGCTTTGGGTGACTGTGGGCAGGGTGGAGAGAGGCATTAGAGATTGAGGCAGGAGAAAGCCAGACACAGCAGAGAGAAGCAGAACAAACAGCATGATCATGAGGAGAAGACAAGAAACTCAAATGCGCAGAAACAAGAACTAAAATGAGTAAGGTTGCCCAAAGTCCCTTACGGTCACAACAAAGAGGGCTGGTTGTCAAATATGACCTCTGTCGTCCTGGATGGCATTCTTGCCCAGGGTAAAATGAGTTCAGTGGGGACTTTCGGCCATAACAAATCACTTCGATTATATGCCATATTTTTCCTGGCAAGAAATATGTACTATAGTTAAGAAAGAAACATGAGAGACTATGGACTCTGAGAAGCAAACTGAGGGTTTTGTGGGGGGAGTGGATGAGCCTGGTGGTGGGTATTGAGGAGGGCATGTATTGCATGGAGCACTGGGTGTGGTGCATGAACAATAAATCTTGGAACACTGAAAAGAATAAAATAAAATAAAAAAAAAAAAACGAAGAAAGAAAGCTATCCATCCAAAATGGCTAGTGATTTCCAAAAATATTTTGAGGACTACAAAAGTAGGATTTGGTGAGTTCACATTTTTAATTAGCTTATTGTACCCCCACTAAAGTTGGATAAATGAGGTTTTGCTATCATATGATTCCCCTGCTGTGTATAATGATGCCACGCTGAATAATTTGAAATAGATGGAAATTGAAGTTTTTGAACCTTGACACGAAGATTTCTTTTTAAATTAAATATCCTAATATGTATGAATAAACAGATATGCCTGTAAGGTGAATTTCTCTGTACATGGAGCCAAAATTTCTCATGGATTGATATATTAAGTTCATAATGCTTAAAAAACTTTCAAAAGTGTTTCAAAAACCAATAATAAAGAGAATGATCTGGTGCTTCTCAGAAGCAGCAGCTAGGTGGTATGAGACAACAGAAAGAACTTCTAGAGCCCCGGGTCTAGTCTGGGGCTGGTCAAAGGCTGTTAGTGTGGTCTTGAACAAGCCACTTTGCCCCCCAGAATCTTGGCTTATTCATCTATAAATGATTTAGCTACATATATGCTTTGTTTATTTCAGAAGCATTTCTAGAGCTTCTAATAAGTTGTTAGGTCTCGATCACACAAAGGTAAATGAGACAAGGCCTCTGGCTTCATAGGTTTTCAAAGAACTTTGAAACTGTTTTGAACTTTTGGGATGAATAAGGTTAGAAATGAGTTCAAGACAAATGCAAGATTTGTCAAGATTTTAGTCGCAACATGCAAAGGATTACAAAACTCACTCCCTGCTTAATGTCTAAGGAAGAATCATGTTGCATTTTTCCTACCTAGGAAAAGCTAAGCCCCAGTGTAGCCCGGGGTCCTGTGCTACCCCAGCACCACCTACTGGCTCCGGGAAGAATGGTCCCGCCAACCCAGCCAGCTGCCTACCTCCCCTCCAGGCTGCCTCTTCGGACCACCTGGAGGATGTGCTGCTGGAAGGCAGGGTGTCCTCCTGGGGAAAACTGGCAGGAACCCCAGGCCTGAGGGGTTAACACAGCTTCCCAGGGCAGCGGCAGGACCTGCGCAGGCAAAACAGAGTGACTGCTTTCAGTATTACAAGAGGGGAATAATTATTTTGTTTGAGCGTAATATCTAATATAGGTAATAATTGTAAGATCCCATAACTTAGAGCTGAAACTCGAAACTTGGCCTTCGACTCCCATCCTCTATGCATGTCCTCTAAGGAGATGCCCTGTGAACTCAAGGACAGGAGTCTGACCTGTCTCACACTGCCCTGTGCACCCACCGTGGCAGAGAGCCCACCGCTGTCGGAGGCCCAGTGCGTATAGTCCTAGAAAAGTAAGGGCCCAGACCGCTCTTTTCTGATTCTCGGGGCTGTTCTTAGCATTTTACCAGGCTACATACGGGGCTAAGGGTTTTCTATCAGGATTGTTTTTGTTTTGGCTTTGAAGAGAAAATGAAGTGCTTGTCCCTGTAGAAAGACACAAGCCATATAGCATTGAACTGCCTGGACTCCTCCACAGATAGAGCCTGAGACAAGCGCTTGCATGTGGCTAGTTTATCTCACAGGACCCAGGTGTATGCAAGGGACACGAAGCAGGGAAGGAGAGAAAGCTACCACAAGAATGTCTTCTCCAAGGGCTTGCACTACTGAAGCTCTGTCCAACCTGGATCTTCTTCTTCTTCTTCTTTTCTTTTTCTTCTGAGAGAGAGAGAGAGAGAGAGAGAGAGAGAGAGCAGAAGGGGCACGGGGAGAGGAAGAGAGAACATCTTAAATGGGCTCCATGTCTAGCATGGAGTTCAATGTGGGGCTTTATCTCCTGACCTTGAGTTCATGACCTAGGCCAAAATCAAGAGCTGGACTCAACCAACTGAGCCATCCAGGTGCCCCCAGCTTGAGTCTTCTGAAGAGCCTCAGGAAATGTGTCTCAGAACTGTCTTCTGCAGGGAGTGGAAGCGAGACCCTCACCTACATCTCCCACACCATTTCTGGATTGTGTACTGCAGCAGCCTCCAGCAGACCCCACAGCAGGGAGGGAACACTGTGCAGAGGTGTGCACATGTGGGATTGTGACACCAGTGAGACATGGTCAGAGCCCCCAGAGCGATGGCCTTGGAGGATCTTGGACTGTGTGCAAGAGGTGCCTGGTGCAAGTATGATCCTCTTTTGACTCCACAATAAAGTATTTTGGCCATGTCATAAATGATTTATGACAGCCCCCTAAGTTATTAAAACATTATTAATTGATTGGGTAGGTGGAAAAATGTGGAAGTTTTGCTGCGTTGGGAATAGTGTGGGCCACCTTTCAGCCTGTATAGTCCATAAAAGAGTACCTCTGGTCACACTTGATGAGTGCACTCTCAGACTGTGACGTTAGCAGTCTTGCTGTGAATAATAATATTAGGTTTAGAAATCCATTCTTGAAACCAAGGTTATGCATGAATGGTTCCTGAAAAACAGAGAGTTATTATTTATTTGGCTAATTATGTCTAACTAGGTAGCAAAATGCATAATAAGGACCCAAAGAGCATTTCACCAGAGGGACGGATAAACTGAATAATTAATAGCCTTCTCCATTGAGCCCAAATAATTAAAAAGTCCAAAGGAAGTACACGCTGAATCCCATTGCAACGAAAGACTTGGAGGCCAATGCTAATGGCATAGTAAAAGCCATATTCAATACAACCACATTGCAGGACATGCAAACTATGTGAACATTCTCTTAGAGCTTATTATAATACTTTTTGACCCTGAGCAACAAACACCGGATTTTCCAATACTGCCATGGTAAGGATACATTTTGTGGTCTGTTTGCTTCCTGTCCAGGCAGACAAGGCATGTTACTCTGGGAGCAAACTGATCACTTCATTGTTGGAGTGGCATTTGGTAGGAAGGGACAGTCAGTTACTGGCTTACTTATCGCACACATTTCTGGAGATGATCACCCCGGTTTTCAATGCAAAAGGGACACATTAAATGCAAACACACTGGGATTTTTCTGTAATAAGGATTGCTCCCTGCTCAAGTTCTTCTTTATGATTTAGTATAAAACTAAAACTCCCATCCACTGGAAAACTTCGTGGTATGTTGTAGTGGCGGGGTTCCTGCAGAGCATTGTTAGGCCCATTGGTATCACCTTGGGACCTCAAACACCTGCTATTAGCACCCTAGGAGTCATCATGAAAAGCACCAAGGCTGTCTTTCCCTCCCTCAGCACTTTCTTCTGTAATGACTGTTTACTGCCTATAGGCAACAAGTTTCTGGTGCCTTGAATTACAAGGCAAGTGCTTTGGCTAAAACCTAAATTAAAATCATGGTTTCTCCACTCATCTCCTCTAAAGATATAATTAAAATAGTTCCTTGATTAAAAGATCAACATTTTCTCATTTTAATGTGTCTTAAATCAAGATGCGTCTTAGGATTGACGTCCATGTTTGATATCATGCTGTCTGGGGAGCTTTGGCATCCATTCCATCTTAGGAGCAAGAAAATCCTGAACTACATAGCAGAGGAACAGCACCCAAACAGTGTATTTTATGAAGGTGCAGAGGATGTTTAAGGCTGTGCTTCTCAACTTTTCCCCCTCTAGCAAATTCTGCAGGATGTGACCATGATTATAGTTGTGGTGGAAATTTGGAAAGATGCCTGGATTGGGTGTCTGCTCTTTCTCTTCCCTCCCTCACGCTCTGTCTCCCACACTTGAACAACCACACTGTGCCCTGCCCTGGACCTGAAGCAGGACAAAATCTCCTCAAATTGCAGCCCCTTCCCCTGCCCAACTCCCCCACTAGCCCTTCCCTGCCTTGGAGCTTGCAAATGTCGCCATCAGACATACTAGGTGCTTTCTTTATTTATTGTGCTCTCCCCTCTCTATAGCAGATTCCCAAGGGTGATAATCTTTGTGTGGTTTATCCTTGATAAACCCTAAAAGCCCGTGTTGTTCTAGACTGGTAGAGTCAGGAAATTCATTCAGTGCCTGAATGAATAACCATTTGAGTGGGTAACCATTCTAACCATTCTAATGGGGGAAGACACACAAACAAACAAATGAATAAACCCAATAATTGCTGGTTGTAACATAGGCTGAGTGATGAGAAAGTGAGTAATCAAGGAGGCCCCTGGGGGGAGGGGAGCCTTCATGGGGGAGGTGACAAGCACAGACCCAGGGATGAGGGTGCCACAGCACGTGCCATCCCGGCAGAGGAAGTGAGAGGGAGTCCAGGAGGAAGATGAACAGCGAGGCTCATTCCTGGCCACCACTGAGAGGAGAGGGAAGGAGAAGGGGCTTGGGGGGTATCGTTGGAACCAGCTGGTGCTCAGCCCTAGAGGCCATGATAGAGAGTGGATTTTATTTCTAAAGCAATAGGATATCACTGAAGAATTTCTGAGTCACTTCGTGAACTACATGATCTGAAACTTTTGATTCTCTCCCTAGGGGAAGTATGCACATTACCACTTGAGAATCTCTAGCTGAGCCAAAAGTTGGTACCTATCTCACTAATCCTTAAGTATTAGGATTCCTTTTTTCCTCCTTTATGGCTTCAAAACAAAAAATCCTTAGCAACATCTCTAAGGCCTTAGCAACAACCCCTATATATCTGTATAGCTCTAGGCTCTGTGATTTCACATTGTATCAAAATCTTTGTCTGTCTCCTGCCTGGGGAGGGAGTTGTCTTCTTTTCTAAAACATCGGTGCTCCTCTCTCTCTTTCCCTCCTTCTGCACCCCACCCTCAACCCTCTCTTCATTTCTCTTTTAAATGACTACTCCTGAGCTAATCTAAAAAGGCAGATTTGATTTGCATTGCTAACTTCTTGGCTGTCTGCTCTTTCTAGACTTCTGTTCTCCTTGAGAAACAGGTTATAACCACTCAAGCATTCCCTATGCTAAATACAATTCCCCCCCCTTTTCTTTTCCCCAAAGAAAATTTGCATTCCTGCCTTACATTAGCCCTCACCTTTTGGAACAACTCACTGGCAGCCGTCTAGGGAAGATTGGACTGTCGAGGCTTCCCTTAGCATCTCCATAGCAATGGCTGTGATGCACCTGTAACTCTTCCGATTGCCATGGGATAAAGGTCCCCCAACGATCTGTTTCTGTGAAGGCCTGGATGTTATTCCATGAAGACAAGCAAATCATCTTTTCAGTGAGGCTTTCTGTATGTAGATTTGGTTTCATGGTGTTCTCATAATAGAATTAGGGTTCTGCCCTGCCCTGAGCAATTTTAGCCTATCATAGTAATGAAGGCTAAAGCCAATGGCCAGCAAATGATGACAAAGTTGTCATTCTGTCTGAAAGCACGGGCTCTTTTCCTGGGTAGTATCCTGGAGATGAAGCGAAAAAGGTTTTCTTTTTCCCCTTCTCCAGTAAAAGAAACTTCTCCAATGTAAATAAGGGGAAGATAAGTCTATCATACATACAGACTTTATGGCCCTTCATGTCACAGCAAATCTTAAGAGAATGGGAGGCCAATACAATACACGAAGTCACATTTCTAATAGGAACAATGTTTCTGCATGATGCTCAGTCACATTGGAATACCCACACTTTACTTTTCAAAAGAAGTGAATCCCATCCTTTGAGCTCCTAGCTGCTACTGTCACTGTGTATATTTACATAGGCCTGACTGTCAGTGGTCTGACTGAATATCCTTCTGTCACTCACTGTGGTTCTTGTTGGACATACTGTTACCAGAAGTTGCAATGAAGGCTAAGCAGACAAAAAAATTAGTCAAACGAGCAAGATGTATGCCACACAGTACAACATCCAAGGAGCATTTGGGTAATTGCTGCTATGTTTACTGAGGGCCAACTAAAAGCTAGGCATTGTCTAAGTACAACATAAACATGTATACATTTAATTTTACTTTATACTTTTTCTATTTGTTTGTCTCTGGGTATGTAATTTGGTGACACAAATATCTTCCCATTCTCCATATATTCTAGATTGCTACCTGTTTGATCTAAAAACTTCATTAACTCAAAAAAGATTAAAACATCCTAGGATTAGGAGGAAAAACCGAGGGACGCCTGGGTGGCTCAGTTGGTTAAGCCACTGCCTTCAGCTCAGGTCATGATCCCAGGGTCCTGGGATGGAGTCCCGCATCAGGCTCCTTGCTCAGCAGGGAGCCTGCTTCTCTCTCTGCGTTTGCTTGCTACTCTGTCTGCTTGTGCTCTCTCTGACAAATGAATAAATAAAATCTTTAAAAAAAAAAAAAAGGAGGAAAAACCAATAATCTAACTTAGAGTCCCACCCATCTCAAGCAAGTAAATAATTAATGAGATATTACAAAACTCTTTCAGGGGCGCCTGGGTAGCTCAGTCGTTAAGCATTTGCCTTCAGCTCAGGTCATGATCCCAGAGTCCTGGGATCGAGCCCCGCATCTGGCTCCTTACTCGGCGGGAAGCCTGCTTCTCCCGCTACCATTCCCTCTGCTTGTGCTCCCTCTCTCTCTGTGTTTCTCTCTGTCAAATAAATAAAATCTTTAAAAAACAAAACAAAACAAAAAAAACTCTTTCAAGAGTTAGACTCTTTCTTGGCATTGATGGTTAAGAAAGTCCTTCCAAATGAATATTCTCGATACTGGGAATTATAATGCTGTATGTATGCTATGGTCTGAATATTTGTAAAACGTCCGAATTTCAAAGCTCATGTTGTAAACCTAATGCCCAAGCTGATGCTATTAAGAGGGAGGAGCTTGGGAAGGTGATTATGTCATAAGAATGCAGCCCTCAAGAATGGGATTAGCATCCTTATAAAAGGGATCCCAGAGGGGCGCCTGGGTGGCTCAGTGGGTTAAAGCCTCTGCCTTCGGCTCAGGTCATGATCTCAGGGTTCTGGGATCAAGCCCTGCATCGGGCTCTCTGCTCACCGGGGAGCCTGCTTCCCCTTCTCTCTCTGCCTGCCTCTCTGCCTACTTGTGATCTCTCTCTCTCTCTCTGTGTCAAATAAATACATAAAATCTTAAAAAAAAAAAAAATACCCCAGAGAGATCCTCGCTATAGTAGAAAGACTATATGTGTAGGAAGATGTGTAGGAAGTTGGCCCTCACCAAACACTGAAACTGCCCACACCAGGACCTTACACTTCCATCCTCCAGAGAAAGTGTGTTTGTTCTTTACAAGTCACCCCAGTCTGTGGCATTTTGTTATAGTAGCCCAAGTGGACCAAGACAATGTGTTTCATATTTGTTCGGAAGAAACACCATAGTTCATCCACCATGATGCCCTCTCTTTCACCCACACGACGCTCTCGTATTCTAAAGCCAATCTGCCTCAAGCAGGTCACAACCTTGCCATTCATCACCTTGCCATTAGCTTCAGTTCTCTCATCTCTAAAGGAGAACAATTGATAGCACCTACTCCATGGAACTGTGAAGCTCCATTGAGTTAACCAAGCTGAATAACTGACGGTAATGCCTGGCACTTAGCAAATGGTCATTAAATATTAATTATTATTCGCACAATGAAGATGCTAGTAAGCTAATTTTTACAGGCCAGAGAGACTCTGTGATAGAGTGGAAAGTTAAGGTTAAGACATGAATGCCCGATTTGCTTCTGCCCTCGAAAGCCTTCTGACTTCAGACAAGATACTTACCTCTTCTGAGCCTCCATTTCCTCATCTATAAACTGGAGATTACAATCTCTCTTCTACCTATATCGTAGGTTTACTTTCAATCTATAAAGAGGTAATACCTGTGAAATCATTTTCTAATATTTATAGTGCTAAGCGACTCTATGTGTTAGGATTTGGTTTAGCTGCAAATAAAAGAAACCTGCACATTAGCAACTTCAGCAAGAGGAAAGCTGATTTCTTTCCTGAGTAAGAGGAAAAGAAGTCTGCAAAGCAGTAGCCCCAGGGTGTGGGAGCTCGGTGGGAGTTCCTAGGAGCCCCAGGAACCAGGAGAGAAGCCTGCATCAGAAATCCTCAAGGGCCAAGATGTGTGGAAACTCCACACAACACATCACTCATATCTTACTGTTGCAAAGGAGGCTTGAACACATAGTCTCATAGGTAGATGGCAATATGCTAAGTTAAAAATCATTAATAAGAGAGGAAAGAAAGGATGGAAATATGTAGGCAACTGACAGTCTCTGCCACAGCAGCCATATGGGGTCAGTATCTTTTACATGTATAATGATGAATCACTAAGTAATACTCCTAACAATTATCACACTATGTATTAACTAAATTAAAAAAAACTTGAAATAAAAAATAAACAAAAATAAATACATAAAATTATTTTTGAGGGTTTAAAGAAAATATCTTTTACATGTGTATATCAATTTTCCCATAGGAGTGAGTTTGTATTCAACCTTTTTCTTTCCCCTCTCTTCCTGTTTGCCTTGTCCTCCCTCTCCTCCTTTCTTTTTCTTACCTTTTTTTTAGTACCATATGGTTATAAATTCATTGGTCAGGGTTAGGGTTATAATTTAGGATGTGATCTGTATTTTAAAAATCTTTTCATTGTTGAAAACAACGGATCTCTTTCAGCATCAAAATCACTACTAGAATTTTGTCAGAATTATCTCTTTTTTTAAAAAATCAAACCGTATGGGAGCAGGGAAAAGCCCAAATTTCAGATGATCATTTAAACAACTTCTCCTATTGATCCCAACAGACACTAGAAGAACAGGGTTAATCAGAGCAAAATCCTCACTGTTGCTGGCAAGACAACTTACAACATTTGCCCTATTGATGTTTCAGGGGCATTGGCTTTATGGATTAGAAACAGCACACACTGCAACCCAGAGTTTGCATACTATCTCTTCATATTCTTGAAGATGCTATTATTTTGTTTACTTCCCTTAAAAAGGCCAAAGTCTATAAAAGTTTAAGTAAGAATGATATTGGGTACAAATTAAAAAACAAGAAAGTAGCCAAAACAAAACATTTCTTATCAAATGGTGATGTTTACTCAACAGTGTGAATGTACTTAATGCCACTGAACTGTACTTAAAGATGGCTAAGATGGGGGGCACCTGGGGGGCTCAAACCATTAGGCGTCTGCCTTCGGCTCAGGTCATGATCCCGGGTTTCTGGGATGGAGCCCCAACTCAGGCTCCCTGTTGGGCAGGGAGCCTGCTTCTCCCTCTTCCTCTGCCTGCTGCTCCCCTTCAACACCGCCCCCCACTGTCGTGCTCAATCTCTCTCCCTCTCTCTTTCTCAGATGAATGAATGAATGAATGAATGAATGAATGAATAAATAAATAAATAAACAAACAAACAAACAAATAAATAAATAAAATCTTTTTAAAATGGCTAAGATGATAAATTTTATGTTATGTGTTATTTTACTACAATTTTTTTAATCATTTTCTTACCAAAACATAAAAATTCTGATTGAAAAAATTGCTTTGGTTGTACTTCATCAAACCTTCTGCCTCTCTGGATTCAGATGCAAGCATGTCATCTAGCTGTTTGTGTGTGTGTGTGTGTGTGTGTTTGTGCATAGGTACACACACAAGGATTTGGTGTGTAATCAAATCCTGAAAGGATTTCAGGTGGCTCCATCATCCCATGGGACAGATAACCTAAATTGTGCCATATGCAGAAGATGGGCAAGAGTCCCAAATGATATCAAACTCAACCTCATTTGACTTGCTAATGACATAGGTATTTAAACCAAACTCTTAAAGACTTACTAACCTCAAAGCATTGGTGTTGTACATCTTTATAAAGGAAACTAGCTCTTTAGCTAGTCGTCAGGTCTCTGGGTTGGCCAGTTTTCATTCAAATGAGAGCAATGTGGGAAAGCACATCATTGAAGATATATGCACTTAGCATTGTTGGTCACTTTCTCATTTCATACATGAGTGGGTGCAGTCATATATGTATTTCTCACCTCCCCTGACAAATCCCATGGATGAATTATTTTTTCTCATAGGAAAGTCTCTGTTATGTTGACTGCAATAGGGACATGAATTAAAATAGTGGAGAAATGGAAGTTAAAATATTATTTTATCCTAGAGCTAAAACATATTCATCCCAATATGGGATGGATACATATTATAAAGACTAAACACATAAAAATATAAATCACTCAGCCAAGGTATGTATACTAAATGCAGCTTCCACTATGTAGAAAAAATTACTGACAGAAAAGCAAGACTTGTTTTACCCCTGTGACATGTTGCTGGTAAGTTAAGAACAGCTTTATCCCAATGAAGATTTTAAGAATGTTTAAATCCTCAGTTTAAAAAAAAAATCTCTTTGTGAAGTCTAAAAATTTGTCAGATCATAGCTGGACTCAAATGCCTTCAGAGTGAATATATCATATTTTGCTTGACAATTTTGTTCTTAGAATAAGGTTTTATGGAAAACAACCCCAAACAAATATAACAATGCCTGTTACCCTGTTCAATTTGTTGTGTTTGCTGAAAGGACTGTTTATTCCTGATATTTTATAGAATTCTCAGGAATATACTTGTTTGTTTTTTGCTTTGTTTTTCAAGGCTATTTTTAAGTCCCAAAATAAATTTTTTAAAGATTTTATTTACTTATTTGAGAGAGAGTGAGAGAGAGAGTGAGAGAATGAGTAGGAGGAAGGGCAGAGGGAGAAGCAGACTCCCCATGGAACAGGGAGCCCCATGCAGGACTCGATCTCAGGACCCCAGGATCATGACCTGAGCTGAAAGGCAGACACCCAACACACTAAGCTACCCAGGTGCCCAGTGACAAAACAATTTTTAATGAATTTATAATTTTTAATTTCAATCTAATGCTCTAAATATGGTGAAGCAAAAATATCTATGGCAAGCTTTCTATCAGACCTTAACTGGAAAAAATAACAGACACAATCTTGAAGCAAAATCTTGCCAGGCACACACCTCCTTAGACCTTTTCCCTGTGTAAACAATAATCCTCCAAAGGTCTTCCATAATGACAGCATTGGATGTCTCCCTCTGAGACGAGCTATCTCTATCTTGTTCTTTCTTCAAGGAACACCTTTCTTTTCCAACTAGTCAAATGATTCTTACAAGCTAATATGCAATATGAAATGACTCAGAAGTAATACCCAACCAGGATTTTAAATCACTTTTAACTGCTTTTCCTGTGCTGACTTGGAAGATAATTCAGAAGAGAGAATTAGGTCCAAGAATTACATTATCTAAATTTATTTTACCATTGAACCACATTATGTGGGTCCCTAAAATAGGAGCATTTATAAACTAGTTATAAAATAACAAAAACAGGGGCACCTGGGTGGCTCAGTCGTTAAGCGTCTGCCTTCGGCTCAGGTCATGATCCCAGGGTCCTGGGATCAAGCCCTGCATCGGGCTCTCTGCACAGCGGGGAGCCTGCTTTTCCCGCTACCATTCCCTCTGCTTGTGTTCCCTCTCTGGCTGTGTTTCTTTGTCAAATAAATAAAATCTTTAAAAAATAAAATAAAATAAAATAAAATAAAATAAAATAAAATAAAATAAAATAAAATAAAATAACAAAAACAATCATCCCTGTCTCCAGGGGTTAGTGTGAGGATTACCTGACATAATCTGTGGACCAGAGTCCCAGCAGAAAACAAATCCTCAACATAAACACTAGATTTTGTCAGTATTGCCAGAGGCAGCCAGACACCAATCCTTCTGCAGAGAACAGCGGCACATTCTGCATAAAATACAGGGATGAATGTTTTAGATTGTATTTATGAGCCAGCAAGAGTGAAGGAATCCTCAGGGGAAGAACAAGATGGCGGAGGAGCAGGAAACCTAAATTTCCCTGGTCCCAGGAATTCAGCTAGGTAGTTATCTAACCATTCTCAACAGGAGATCGAAGAGAAGAATAGCAGCAATTTTATGAACAGAAAAGCGACCACTTTCTGGAAGCTAAGGCATATGGAGAAATGAATCCAAGGTGATATATGGGAAAAGATATGGGGGGAGCAAGCCTCTGTCAGCCACTTATCAGCAAGTGAGAGAGCAGCAGAGCACAAAATCGGAACTTTGAGAAGTCTACTCCACTGAGGGACATCCCTCCAGAGGCTAAGCAGAGGGTGGAGCCCTCGCAGGGACAGTGTGGTCTCAGGTCCCACGGGGTCACAAAAAGACCAGGGGTGTCTGAGGGTGGCAGAGCCCCCAGGTATCCAAGTGGGGAAGCCAGCTGTAGAGACAGAGGGGAGCAGTGGGGTTACTTTAAACCATAGGGTTACCTTAAACCATGATCCAAAACACTCTTCAAGCAGGAACCCCACAAGTGGCAGATCTGGGGAGACCCCCTCCTTCCTCCTCCCAGAGGAGTGGGATGGGAGAGTGCTGCAGGAATCGGCTGGGTTTGGAGACTCCAAACGGGGCTGTGCACAGGGATAGAAATGCTTGGTCACAGTCCTGGTGAGCTCAGGGTGCGGCTGGAGACCAGGGAGATGGGAGGGATTGACTGCTTTTCTCTGAGGGCACACTGAGGAGTGGGGCCCTGAGCTCTCGGCTCCTCCCGGCTGGAGACTAGGGGGCCGCCAGCCATCTTCATTCCTGTCATCCAAAGCAGTACGGAAAGCGTTCAGGGAACAAAAGCTCCCGAGAATGAACACGAGCAGATAACTTAGCATGGTCCCTGGCAAGGGTGGTGCAATTCCACCTCAGGCAAAGACATTTGAGAATCACTGCAAAAGACCCCTCTCCCAGAACATCAGCAAGAATATCCAGCCAAGACCAAGTATACTGATCAATGAGAATTGCAAAACATCAGTGTTAGCGGAATACAGTACATAGAATTCATGGCTTTTTTCCCCCATGATTCTTTAGTCTTTCAAAGTTCATTTTTTAAAATTTTCATCATTTTTTTCCTTTTCCTATTTTTTTTATTTTTTTCCTCTTTCCTATTTTAACCTATTTTAACTATTTTGTCAATACCTTTTTAAAAATCTTTTTTAATTTTCATTTTTATAGTCATATTCTATCCCTTCATTGTATTTAACCATATTTTTTGAATACATATAAGTTTTTCTTTCTTTAAAATTTTGGGATACAGTTTCTTCTAACAGGCCAAAATAGACCCTAAAGCTAGCATATGGCTTTGTTCTTGTCTCCAGCCTGATCATGTTCTCTCCTTTTTTTTTTTTTCTTTTTTCAACCAACTTCTTATCAATTCTTTTTTAAAAATCTTTTTTTAATTTTCAGCTTTACAGTCATATTCCATCCCTGCATCATGTTTACCCTTATTTTTGTATCTATATAAGTTTTTCTTTATTTAAAAATTTTGGAGGCAGTTTCTTCTAACAGACCAAAATAGACCCAAAATTAAGTGTGTGGCTCTGTTCTATTCACCAGCCTAATCATATATATATTTTTTTCCCTTTCTTCTCCCCCAGTTTTGGGTATCTTCTGATTTGATTAGTGTATATTTTTCTGGAGTCATTGTTACCCTTTTAGCATTTTGTTCTCTCATTCATCTATTCTTCTCTGGATAAAATGACAAGGCAGAAAAACTCACCTCAAAAAAGAGAACAAGAGGTAGAACTAACTGCTAGGGACCTAATCAATACAGACATTAGTAAGATGTCAGAACTAGAGTTCAGAATGATGATTATCGAAATACTAGCTGGGCTTGAAAAAAGCATAGAAGATACTAGAGAATCCCTTTCTGGAGAAATGAAATCCCTTTCTGGAGAAATAAAAGAACTAAAATCTAACCAAGTTAAAATCAAAAAAGCTCTTAATGAGATGCAGTAAAAAATGGAGGCTCTTACTGCTAGGATAAATGAGGTATAAGAGAGAATTAGTGATATAGAAGACCAAATGATGGAGAATAAGGAAGCCGAGAAAGAGACACAAACAACTCTGGGACCAAGAGGGGAGAATTCGAAAGAAAAGTGATACCATAAGATGAAACAATAGTAGAATAATTGAGATCCCAGAAGAAGAAAGAGAGAGGGGGCAGAAGGTAGATTGGAACAAATTATAGGAGAGAACTTACCTAATTTGGGGAAGGAAACAGCCATCAAAATCCAGGAGGCACAGAGAAACCCCCCTCAAAATCAATAAAAATAGGTCAATACCCCAGCATCTGACAGTAAAACTTACAAGTCTCAGAGACAAAGAGAAAATCCTGAAAGCAGCTAGGGACAAGACGTCTGTAACCTACAATGGTAGAAATACTATATTAGTATAGTATTTGGCAGAGATCTGGCAGGCCAGTAAGAACTGGCATGATATATTCAGAGCACCAACGAGAAAATTATGCAGCCACGAATACTATATACAGCTAGGCTGTCATTGAAAACAGAAGAAGACCATTTCCTTATACCACACACAAAAATAGATTCAAAATGGATGAAAGACCACAATGTGAGACAGGAATCCATCAAAATCCTTAAGGAGGAACAGGCAACCTCTTCAACCTCAGCTGCAACAACTTCTTCCTAGAAACATCACCAAAGGCAAGGGAAGCAAGGGCAAAAATTAACTATTGGGACTTCATCAAGATCAAAAGCTTTTGCACAGCAAAGAAAACAGTCAACAAAACCAAAAGACAACTGACAGAATAGGAAAAGATATTTGCAAATGACCTATCATATAAAGGGCTAGTATCTAAAATCCATTAAGAACTTAACCAAACTGAACACCCAAAGAACAAATAATCCAATTAAGAAATGGGCAGAAGATATGAACAGACATTTCGGCAAGGAAGACATCCAAATGGCAACAGACACATGAAAAAGTGCTCAATCACTCGGCATCAGGGAAATACAAATCAAAATCACAGGGAGATACCACCTCACACCAGTCAGAATGGCTAAAATTAATAAATCAGGAAAGGACAGATATTGGTGAATTCAGAGAAAGGGGAGCCCTCCTACACTGTTGGTGGGAATGCAAGCTGGTATAGCTACTCTGGAAAACAGTATGGAGGTACCTCAAAAAGTTGAAATTAGAGCTACCCTACAACCTGGCAATTGCACTACTGGGAATTTACCCCAAAGATACAAATGTAGTGATCCAAAGGGACACGTACACAAAAATGTCTATAGCAGCAATGTCTACAATAGCCAAACGATGGAAAGACCCTAGATGTCCATCAACAGATGAATGGATAACAAAGATGTGGTATTTATATACAATGGAATACTATGCAGCCATCAAAACCCCGAAATCTTGCCATTTGCAACAACATGAATGGAACTAGAAGTTATTATGCTAAGCGAAATAAGTCAGAGAAAGATAGTCATCATATCATCTCATTGATATGAGGAATTTGAGAGATAAGACAGAGGATCATAGGAGAAGGGAGGGAAAAATGAAACAGGATGAAACTAGAGAGGGAAACAAACCACAAGAGACTCTTAATCTGAGGGTTGCCGAAGGGGAGGCGGTGGGAGAGATGAGGTGACTGGATTATGGACATTGGGGAGGGTATGTGCTATGGTGAGTGCTGTGACTTGTGTAAGACTGATGATTCACACACGTGTACCCCCAAAACAAATAATACATTATAGGTTAATAAAAAAATAAAAAATAGAAAAATAAATTAAAAAAAAAAAAAGAATGAAGGACTCCTGAGCTAAACACTAAATGAAAGTGGGAACCTGGAGCTGTGAGCAGAGAGGGGAATTAGGCTTTCGTGTTGAGGGTATGCATGCTTCCTGTTCTCTTTATTTGCTTTGTGTGTGGGTGGGTAGATGTGCATGAGTGTGTGTGTGGGGGGGGGTGCCTTTGGGTATGGAGGTCAAAGCCCAGGACTTACCCTAAGAGATAAATCAAGGTATGCAAGAATAAACTCCTGACAACAGCTTCCATGTGGTGTGATAGAGACAGGAAATTTCCCTGAAGGTCCGCTAAGGAGAAGATTATAGTCCTTACAGGATACCTCTCAAAATGAAGCAAGAGGGACCAGTAGGGACTCAGGAAGTCAAATATTGTCTATGCAGGGGGCAGGTGGGGATGATGGGAACAATGGGCATCCTCTATGCCCAGAACAAATAAATCTACTGCAAACAGTTACATAATACCAACCTCAAAGGAGAATGCGGACTCCCCTACCCCCTACTACCACCCAACTCCGAGAGTTCAGAGCCAGAGTCTGGAATAACTTCAATTTGAAATGAAGAAAACTGTATCTTTTGTTTACATGGCCTTATTACTGTAGAGTTTATATCCATTGAACTAAAAACTACTGAGCACTTACTATGTGCCAAGAACCTGGGCTAGCTCATTATATACATAATGTCACTTAATTAGGACTCTATAAAGTATATACTCTTATTGTCCCCACTTTGCAGATAAGGGCATTGAAGGCTAAAGCATCATCCATGGTTACACAGCTAGGCAATAGCCCACCTGGAATTCAAACCTAGGCAGGCTCATGTTCTTTACCTGTATAATTTTGTTTTTTATTGCAAGTTTTCAGGGAATCTAAATTGGAAGGCAGGAAGGATGGAAGGCAGGGAGGATGGAATCTAAATTGGAAGGCAGGCAGGCAGGCAAGAGGGAAGGAAGGAAGGAAGAACTTCCTGTCTAAATCTGGCAACCTAAATGACTAAATCTTCAATATGAAGGTGACCAGGAAGTACATCTTCTCCCTCCTTCCCCAGTAAAGGAAGTAGCCTATCACAAGTCTTGGTACTTAATGGGAAGAACAAACTCTCTCCCTCCCCACCCCATATTTTATAACCACCAACCGGACTTCACGTGTTTTCAGTCTGAATTCATACTATTGTGTTGAATCAACAAACCTCAAACCAGGAACTTAAATTCAAGTGACCCAGAATTGAGGAGGAATCCAGACAACTCACAGATATAAATACAAAGGCTCTAGAGGGATCCACATTCACCCAAGTCTTCAAAGAACCCCCACAGATAAGAGTCTGCAAAACAGGAGCTCTCTCTCACTCTTCCTCTCTCTCTATTTTCTATCTATCTAATCACATATTTATCTGCCTAATTGAAAACAAAAACACTGATGAAGAGTCACACAAATCAACACAATCAGATCTAAAATATTTTGGACATTATAATGAATATAGAGTATTAAATATGTGTTTAATATGATACAATATAAAAGAAGGATCTGAAAATGTAAGGAGTAATCAATCTTTCTGTATCTGTCTAGCTCTATGTAATTAAAAAACACTTAAGTCCATGCTGATACTTTGGATTCTAATCCAACACCCCAGTTTCATTCTAGCCTATCTCCCCTTTCCTTATATGTAATTCCTGTCTCTGACAATGAGAAACCTGACTCCCATAATCTGCATTACATTATTTTCTCAATCTTAGAATACCTAAAATAGTTTCAGAACCTCTAACCCATACCCTTGAGAAATACAAATTTACTATCTCAAGTCCAATATTTGGGTAGAGTTCTTTTGTAAACCTAAACTCATACTATACAAGCCAAGATATGGTTTTTCCAAAATGATTAGATTATTTCTTTTTTTCTCCACCTTTTCCAGTATGATTATGTTGTTCACTCATATTGCTGTTAGGCTCAATTTTTTGTACTCCATTTAATTTCCTCCCACAGCCTGGTGGCTTTTAATTCTTTATATATCTTAGAAGTAATGTTAAACATTACCATAAATATATTTTATTTAAAACCACAAAGACAAGATAGTCTATTATCACCTTTTAATCAACATTGTACTAGAGGTCTTAGCTGATATAATAAAGCCAGAAAAAGAAAAATTTACAAGTACTATGGAAAAAAAAGGAAAAAAATACTCGTTTTCAGATGATATTATTGTCTGTAGAGAATTTGAAAGAATCTATAGATACATTTTTATAATTAATAAGAGTGTAACAAGATGATTTGCTAGAATCAATATAAAAACCAATGACATGGGGTGCCTGGGTGGCTCAGTTAAGCATCTCATCTGATTTTTGCTTTCAGCTCAGGTCATGATCTCAGGATTGTGGGATCAAGCCCAGGTCTGGCTCCCTGCTCAGCAAGGAGTCTGCTTATCTTTCTCTCCCTCTGTCCCTGCCCCTCACCCTGTCTCCTTTCACTTTCTCTATCTAAAATGAATAAATAAATCTTTAAAACAAAAAAGGAAAAATCAATGGTGTGTCTATCTATACCATAGCGACAAATGTAATATATAATAAAATACCATTTAAAAACTATTAAAATATAAACTAAACAAAAAAAATCCAACAAAAGATATAAAAGAATTTTATGAGGACAGTATGAAACATTATTGAGACATGTTAAACCAGATCAAAATAAAGGGAGCCATATTATGTATCCAAAATTGGAATACTTAATAACAAAGACATACCAGTTCTCCCCAATATGATCTACAGCTTCCACACATTCCAGTCAAAGTCCCAACAGGTTTTATGGGGAGGGGAAGGGTTCCTTTTAATGGAACTTGATGAAATAAATCTAAAATAAAAAACAAACAAAACTACAGAACATTCCTGAGAGAGAAGACGAAGGTGGGAGATTTGCCCTACTAAGTATCAGCACACACAGTAAACATCAAATGGAAGAAGATATCGAGCCCAAGAACATACTCACATGTATATGCAAACCTGAGTTACTGCAGAGCTGGCTTTGCAAATCAATCGAGAATGGACTTTTCAATAAATGGAGCAATGTCAAGTGATTATCCATATGGAAACAATGAAAATTGAATCTTATTTTTCATCAGACAGAAACAACTCTAAGTAGATTAAAAACTCAAATGTAAAAGGCAAAACCATCAATTCACACAAGACAGAAAGGAAACTCCCTTTATAATCTCAGGGGAAGCAGAATTCTTAAAAATAGACAAAATATCATAAATTTAAAAGGGAAATACTAACACATTTGACTACATTAAAACTAAGAAATCTGTTTATCACAAGACATCAATTAAGTGAGACTATAAGCCAAAACAGAGAGAAAAGAGTTGCAATATGCATAACCAACAATACAAAGAATTCGTACAAACCCCCACTCCAAAAGGCAAATAATCATCTAGAAAAATGGACCCAAAACATGAATAGGTTGTTCATAGAAGAGGAAAAGATGATCAACCACATGAGCCATCAGGGAAGTGAAAATGAAAGCAATGAGGTGCCATTTCATAGCCACCTGATTCCCCAAAATTCACAAACCCGGTCATTCCCAAGTGTTGGGCAGGATGTGAAGTAAACAGAACTTCTATACCACTTGTAGGAGTGTGAATTTGTAGGACCAATCTGGAAAACAGTTGAACATTATCTGTTAAATTGAAAATGGGCATATGCATTGGCCAGGCCAGTCCTGGGCACATGCCCTAGATACTTCCCCACATAGATGTCAAAGGATCTATCCAAGGAAATACATAGAAACAAATTAGCAGTGATCTAAATTATAGACAGCTGTAGAATGTATGCATTGAGGGTGGTCTAATCATACGATGAGCTATTGCAGAACAATGAAAATAAATGAGCTACAGCTACATACATGGAGTTGATCCCATTTACATAAAGTACAAGAAATGTCAAAAATTATAGAACAGATTGTTTAGGGAGGATCCATACATGGAAAAACTATCAAGAAAGGTAGAGGAATGATGAGTGTTTACCGTGAAGGAGAAAATTAGGGGACAAGATTAAAATCAAAGGTAAGATTTTGTTCTTAAAGTGAGTGTTAAGTGCATAGGTGCTTGTCAACCTGCTATCTCATATACTTCACACACGTTACAGATTAGCTCATATCTAAGGTTTAATAATTTATTAAAATACTTTTTAAAAATAAATTTCAGAATACAGCATAACACCCTTTTAGTCAACCCATTCACGCAGACAGAACTGCATACATCCATGAGTGTGTGGTTGCTTTAGCAGAAGATCCACTCTGAAAATAGTGCCCACTTCTAAAAAGAGGGATTGCCGTGGTGGTTAGGGGTCAAGGCAAATTTGGATACAGTGTTGTTTTTGAATTGTCCACAGTGAGAATATATTTTTATATTGTAGGGTTAAAATAAATTTTATAGGGATGCCTGGGTGGCTCAGTTGGTTAAGCAGCTGCCTTCCGCTCAGGTCCTGATCCCAGGATCCTGGGATCAGTCCCGCATCGGGCTCCTTGCTCAGCGGGGAGCCTGCTTCTCCCTCTGCCTTTGGCTGCTTGTGCACTCTCTTTCTCTGACAAATAAATAAAATATTTAAAAATAAATAAATAAATCTTATAAATTTGAAGAGAAGACATTTGAAGAGAGTTTCAAAGAAAGGAAAGAAGAAGGGAAGAGGGAAAGGAGGATGGAAGGATGAGGAGCAAAAAAGCAAAACCCTGCATGCTCAGGGGACATCTAGGGAAGAGAGGAAGAAACTGACTGTGGGCTGCTCCCCCACTGCTGGGCAGGCTTCTGGGAAGGTCACTTCCCCTAAGAGTAACTGACCTTCACTGATGCTTTGGGGCCTGGGGTGTGGGGCAGGATTTGAGTGACTCAGATGCTGGGTAAGTCACCTGGTCCCAGGAAAGGAAAAAAACCTGCATCGAGGTTCTCAATGGAGCCATCTTTTATGCTTTCAAAGTGTTTCTGCGAGAAGTATGCTAATCAGTATGACTTGAAAAAAAAGTAGAAACTTCAAATTTTATTATTAATTATTCATAATGTAATTTTTTCCAGAGCACTGAGTCCTTAAAAAAAATAAAGAATTCTATTTTTTTTTAAAGATTTTATTTATTTATTTGACAGATTGAGAGAGAGAGATCACAAGTAGGTAGAGAGGCAGGCAGAGAGAGGGAGAAGCAGGCTCCCTGCTTAGCAGAGAGCCCGATGCGGGGCTCGATCTCAGGACCCTGAGATCATGACCTGAGCCTAAGACAGACACTCAACCATCTGAGTCACTCAGGCACCCCAAGAATTCTATTTTTTTTTAAGAGATGAGGTTTTAATTTTATCTAGTATTTCCCTATGACAAAATGTCACTTCTTGGTGAACACTAGGTTCTGTCTCTTCTTGATTCCTCTCCTTGGCTGTAAATGTTTTCCCCCAAGACAGTAATCAAATTCACAAATGAAATGATTTTTATGGGTACTTACAAATGCAATAAAGTAAGTCAATCATTTTGCTGTTTCTCCAAGCACAGTTTTGGTTTGAAGGCAGGAGAGACATTAATAAAGGCAGAAAGCTAATCTGTAACCCAAACACTTTAATAAATAAAGAGAACAGCTTTAAAAGAGCAGAGAAAATGCACTGACCTTTTTCAAGTCTCTCTGTAAATGCAATATTATTTATGGCACGCAGATTTGTTAGCGTGTTTCTAACCTTGAAGATCATCTATCCTAGGAGCCCTGTTCCATTTGGCTGACTTTAAGACAGTGATTGGAAGGCCAGCAAAGAGTCATCTTTGTCTCATTGTTTGGAACAATCGCTCACATCTGTTATGAAATCATGACAACAAATGCATTACTGCATAGACTGTGCTTTTAATTTTTCATAAGTTATAAATTATATGTGCTTTATAAATGAAGTAATATAGAGTAGGCATTTTAAGAATGAAAGCAAAAGGGAGAAGGGGAAAGGGAACAGTAAGAGAGGGAAAAGAAAGATGGATGGTCTTCTTTTAGGGCCTTAATGATGTCCCCCATGGCCACAGTAGGCAGAGAACACAGTGATTAGGACAGCCCACTGCTCATTCTTGCAGATGGAACAGAAGAGCCAGTGGCTCTCAAAACATGCTCAGGGCATTGAAACAGCTGCAGTGTTCGTTATGCAGCCATTTCTTGGTTAAAAAACAAGAGTTGAAACTATCAGTGGTTAACCCTGAGTGCCCTGAAGTAAGATGCAGACATCCTGGGGTCTGGACGTCACAGAGAAGAACACAGGCGGACGAATGACACTCTGGGGAATGGCTTCCACCAGTGTTAGTGATGTTGGCCTGGAGATGGACACTGGCATATCCTTATGACTCCTTGTGCCTGAGGATGTGGATTTCTTATCATAGGATATAGCTTTATTCATTTTAAGCAACTCCTTTTTCCATTCACATGAAGTCCCAAGTTTAAAGACTATTTCTAGGTGTTAGACACCAAAACTGGGTGGACCCTTTGACTGTAAGTTTCAAAGTTCTGATACCCAGAATGAGCAATATCAGGTGCAAGCTCTCTGACATAATTTTTTTCTTAATGAACCAGGGTTCTATACCTGAGTGTACTGGGATAAGTTTCGAGGGAAATTTCCACCTGTGCCTTGGGTTATAGTTACTTGTGTAGTTAGCATATTTCCCTCCACAAACATGCCAAACCCCACGTAGGCAGGACTACCTCAGCTTTCTATCTCCTGTAGTGTTCAGAACTAAATAATGGCAATAATGATGATGGTGGTGATGATGATGATGAAGATGATGGTGATGATAGTGATGATGGTGATCATGATAGTGATGATGGTAATGATGGTGATGGTGATGATGGTGGTGATGGTGATGATGATGGTGATGATGATGATGGTGATGATGACAGTGATGCTGCTGCTGTAGATGGTGTAGTTGATGATGATGATGATAGTGATGATGGTGATGATAGTGATGATGGTGATGATAATGATGATGGTGATGATGATAGTGATGATGGTAATGATGATGGTGACGATGGTGGTGATGGTGATGGTGATGATGATGATGGTGATGATGACAGTGATGCTGCTGCTGTAGATGGTGTAGGTGATGATGATGATGATGATGGTGATGATGGTGATGATAGTGATGATGGTGATCATGATAGTGATGATGGTAATAATGATGATGGTGATGATGGTGGTGATGATGGTGATGATGATGATGATGGTGATGATGGTGATGATGACAGTGATGCTGCTGCTGTTGATGGTGTAGTTGATGATGATGATGATAGTGATGATGGTGATGATAGTGATGATGGTGATGATAATGATGATGGTGATGATGATAGTGATGATGGTAATGATGATGATGATGGTGGTGATGATGGTGATGATGATGGTGATGATGGTGATGATGACAGTGATGCTGCTGCTGTTGATGGTGTAGGTGATGATGGGGATGATGATAGTGATGATGGTGGTGGTGATGATGATGATAGTGATGATGGTGGTGGTGATGATGATGATGATGGTGATGATGACAGTAATGCTGCTGCTGCTGATGGTGTAGGTGATGATGATGATTATGATGATGATAGTGATGGTGGTGATCATGATAGTGATGATGGTAATGATGATGATGGTGATGATAGTGGTGATGATGGTGATGCTGCTGCTGATGGTGTAGGTGATGATGATGATGATAGTGATGATAGTGATGATGGGGATGATGATAGTGATGATGATGGTGGTGGTGATGATGATGATGATGACGATGATGTGTGATGATGGTGGTGGTGATGAAAGCTCACTATTTACAAGGCATTCTTCTAAGAATTTTACATTTATTAACTCACTTAATCCACATGACTACCTTTTGAGGTGAGTCCTATGATTACCCCCATTTTATAGAGAAGACAACTAATGCACGGAGAGGTTAAATACAGTATCCTGTTCCTGGTAATTTTTTGGTAGATATTTGCTCAATTGAATTGAATTTTACCTTTTTGAAATAGGCACAGTGATATGAGTTTTAGTCTAATTTTGATATACATAAAAATACATTCCTAGGGGCGCCTGGGTGGCTCAGTGGGAGAAGCCTCTGCCTTCGGCTCAGGTCATGATCTCAGGGTCCTGGGATTGAGCCCCACATTGGGCTCTCTGCTCAGTGGGGAGCCTGCTTCCCCTTCTCTCTCTGCCTGCCTCTCTGCCTACTTGTGATCTCTCTCTCTCTCTCTCTCTGTCAAATAAATAAATAAATAAATCTTTAAAAAAAATACTTTCCTATTTTGATTTTTTTACTTGTTTCAGAAATTAAGGTATATTCCACATTTATCTGAAGCCTAGAGCATGATAGGTTTAATACAAAATAGAACTCATGCACATTGACTATTTCTAATGTTTTACTCTCTTTCTAATGGTTTTAGCTGATTGTACTTAATAACAAAATTTCACTTTTGCTTTTCCATGTTCTAAGTATATTCCATCTTTTGTTAAATTGTCAACAAAAACCATTAGTGTTTTGTCTGTAATTTCCTTTTTTCTTTTCTTTTTCCCAGGGACTAAGGTCGCTAAGTTGCTGTTGTTAAAAATTGTCTGCTTATGTCACTTCCCAGTGTAACCCCATGAGATTTGGCTTCACATCGCCCATGAAGGTGATGAAAGCCAGTTGGGATGCTCCAGCAAATGTGAGGTGCCAAATACGTGACTGTTGCAGATTAATTTGTCTTTTGTTACAAAAATGCAATGTGCTGCTAGTTGATACATGCTTCTGAGAAAATGATAAGCCAGGCGGGGTGTTTGATGTGTACACACAGGTGTGTGTGTGTGTGTGTCTGTCACTGTGTTTTCTCTGATGTATAAATTCTTATAGGACAAGGCAAACAGCCGAACACCTTGCACAGATTTTCATAAAGTTTTATGACTTCTTTGACCTACAGTTACATAGAACTTCTTTAAAAATGCTTTCTCCTCACTATCCCTTGCATAAAATATAGAAAAAAAAAAAAAACAAATCATCAGCCTTTTATGCAGTTTTGTTATTATTCAATAGTTCAAAAATTATTTGAAGCTGGCCTGAGGGAACTCTGGCTAAAATCAAGACTTTGGGGAGATAATTGACATGACACTAAACAAATTCTGAAGCTCACAGTTTATCTATTTTCCATTTTGGATCCCATATGTGTACTCCTTTCTAGAGTGTCTAGAATCAAATTGATTTTTTTTTTCCCTTCAAGGCTCTTCTGTAAGTATGGTGCTTGCTGGCAATGGCCACCCCAGAGAGCAAGGGGCATATTGACAGGAGCAAGGGCTATGCAGGGCCAGCATCATGGGGCTCATTAACCCAATTCTCTTCAACATGGCTGAAGGTGAGACTTGAACTTTATACCAGAAAACTTCCTATAGTCCCAGGTGTCAGGAAAAATAAAGCAGACTCCATTTTTAGAAATTAAAGTAAAAAGAAATTTCTTAATAAAAAGAAACTAAATTTTTTTTTCTCTTTTTACTCTATGTCCATTTCTAGCATCGATAGTTGGAAGTGGAGTGGTAGGAGTGGGAGAGGTTTATTGGTTTGAAACAAAGATCACCCTTGGGAAGATATCTTATGTGGCTTGTGTGTATGGCAAATAGATTTTCTAAACCAGAGAGTGTGACATATATTTGTGGGATGGAATTTTAAACTGAAACTATCTGGAAAAATACAAGTAATGTGGTAATTTGGTTCAGGCTCTCTCAGAGGCAGACCCTGAGACAAAGATTTGAATGCACAAGGTTAATTCGCCAGCTGGAGCCAGGAAGCACTGGCAGGGGGAATGAGGAAGTGAAATAAGGAAGGAAGCATGTAACGTTCTCAAGCCACTAGGAGGCAGCATAGAGCAAGCCAGCCTTGGTGTTCATCCCAGTTGAGAGTCCATTATATGGTTTCACTGAAGTGTGGAGCATAAGGAAAAACATGGAGGACATTGGGAGAAGGAAAGGAAAGGTGAATTGGGGGAAATCAGAGAGGGAGATGAAACATGAGAGACTGTGGATTCTGAGCAAGAAACTGAGGATTTTGGAGGGGTGGGGGTGAGGGTTTGGGGGAGCCTGGTGGTGGGTATTGAGGGCGTGTATTGCATGGAGCACTGGATGTGGTGCATGAACAATGAATTTTGGAACACTGAAAAAATTAAATTAAAAAAAAAAAGACTCTGAGGTAATTTCTTATCCAGGAGCTGCCCATCCTCACTGGTTGAGGTATGCTTCCAGTTTATCTTCCTGGCACTTCTGGCTCACCCTGGAAGAAAGCTAAAAGCCAAGTATGTCCCTGCAGTAGGGAAAAAAAAAAATCCCTCAAGCATGGTCACAAACCGTGACAGGTGTTTGCAGTAAGTAGTTTTGTGGAGTAGAGGTGAGCGGCTGGGCTGTGGGGCAAAACACCCATCATGGGGCCACACACAGTCACAGCACACCTGATGCAAATCATTGACCAGCTAACAAGATTGTACTTCATGAGGCTTTTCCTTTCTCCTTACCTACCTTGAAGTGTTTTATTTTTAACACAGAACCAGCATCCTTGACCATGCCTGGCACTCAGGAATTCAAACCAAGATGCTGAATAAATGAATGAAGAATTGACTTCTCTATTAGCTGAGAATACTGGACTTTGTTTCCTCTGTTCTTCCTTTTTTCCATGCACCACTCAGGGATAATACCGCGACTTTTCAGACTTGCCCAATGGCCACCATGATGAATATTTCAAAGCTCTCCAGGCCTGTGGTTGAGTAGTACCTTCTCATCCTCTAATGGTTGTGGCCGTCACCTGATGACACACAGGCAGGTGGCAAGGCCTTCCTTCTCCAGGATCTCGGGAAACTTGGTGAAACAATGGGATCTAACAACAGTATACTTGGACCAAGAGAGTTCAGTGTTTCTCTTATCGAAGTTCAGGGCTGTTATGCACAGGTGTTTATGGGGCTAGACGCACGCCTGCTCTTTGGTGATGACATTCAGACCTCTTACAAACCTTTCCTGGAAACCTACTAGGTTCTGAGCAGTGTTCCAGGGGCCTGAACATCGATTACAGCATTTAACCCGTGAGGCTGCACTGGGATTTCTGTTAAAGGTAAGAGGAACCATTCTCAGGGCCCTCAGTTCTGGCTGACTCTTTGGAGGGAGTACTGGAGGCACTGGACTCAAGAGTATCTGAAGATGGGCCATTGGACATATACTTTGTTTAGCACAGACTTTTTTTTAATTGTTGGCCTTGGGCAAGGCATGGCCACTCCGCAGTCAGCCACAGTTCTCCACCCCGCAGTGGTGGAGCCCAGCACCTCACTTACAGAGGCTCTGGCCTGGCCTTGGGACCACACGGATGTGCACCCTTTGAACTATAGC
The DNA here is from genome assembly GCA_028646535.1 of Procyon lotor. Taxonomy (NCBI): domain Eukaryota; kingdom Metazoa; phylum Chordata; class Mammalia; order Carnivora; family Procyonidae; genus Procyon; species Procyon lotor. The sequence continues at coordinate 67,172,134 of CM053616.1, forward strand.
TTCTGACAGTATGTCCAAAGCAACCCAGTGGGAGGCAGGTATTGTTTTGACCAGTGTTCATGGTCCCCGTCAACATCGTCTTTCTCTGCTGAGAGTGACATTGGGGGAAACCTGGAAGGATGGGTGGTAAAAGGACAAGGTGTTTGGGGAAGGACCCTCAATCTCACCAAACTAGCCCAAGGACCCACCTGTGCACACTGTGGTCCCAGCTTTCAAATTTCTCCTACCTCTGGTAACTTCCTGCTCCCACCACCCCCGCACCCCCAATCTTATCCCTGGATATGCCTCTCAACCTCTCACTCCTGAAACTCTCCCATTTTCTCTGCCTGAAATTTAAAATCCAGTCTTTATTCTGCTTCTGATTAGCACCTAGCCCCCACCGCTCCTCACCAGGAGCAAAGTGTTTGCAATCACAGCAGGAATGCAGGGGTGGGGGCTTGGTTTCTTTAATACAGCCAAGCTGGAGGGGAGAAGTCAGGTCAGTTCGGGTCTTCTCTGAGTTGTAGAGTCCGGAATGGGGATACGGAAGGGACTGCAGGGTCTCAGGCATGGGGGGTGAGGGTTGGGAGCACAGGACCAAGACAGACAGCTTGTACCTTCACAGTAGGATCTTCACACCGCCTAACATGTATCTGCGTGACGCTGAGAAGTTACAGCTGATGGGTAGTGGCCCTGATGATATCAACCGTATATTTTAGTTTCTAATGGAGATGGACTCAAAGGGCAAATGATTAATTTAGGGGAGAAAGAGTTATTTAATGAAAATGTTTTGTAAGCAACATTGTGCAAGTAGCACAAAGCCAAACAAGTCTGTGGTCGTTAGATTTTAAATAGGGGGTGTTATCCATGCCTTCACCATAAGGAAGCATTTACTCAACACTTGGAACGTTCTGACCAGCGTGAACTCATCCAGGAATCTGCTAAAGCAGCATTTCCTTTGGAGGGACGCTTCAACCCCCCTGGATGGTGTCCTTAGAAGAGCCAGGGTATTGAAGCCCAATCCCCTCAGGACGTGTAACACCACCCCGCATAATTGGGGAAGTAATCCAAGTGGCACACACTGGTGCCTGAACAAATTACCCAGAAATTGACTGCCTTTAGTGCAAACTAATTTAATCTCCTCCGAGTTTAGAGTTCTTGGCAAAGCTGTCCTTCCCCAGAGGAGAGAAAAAAAGTGAATTAAACAGCAGTTGCCCCCAGGTACACCACCCTACTCACTCCAGGAAAAAGTCTACAGGCTGCTCGTCAGAAATACGGGGATTCGTTTGACATATCTGGCAAAGAGC
>CM053616.1:67173919-67196357 GCA_028646535.1 Procyon lotor
AGTCTGATGGACGTTCAACCAACTAAGCCACACAGGTGCCCCAAGAGGAGATGTTTCTAAGAGTAAACTAACACATCCAGTGCTCCTGGTTGGCTAAGCAAATGAGGGCTTGGAATTTGCCATTGAATTTGGAAATATGCTAATCACTGGTGACTTTGACTGTAGTTGTTTTGCTAGAGTGGTGGGCTCAAAAGCTGCAGGAAGGACAGTCAAGATAAACTGGAGGAGAGAATGAGAAATGATGGATACTATTTTTAGGAAATTTGCTTTGAAGGAAAGGAAAGAATTGGGGCAGTAGCCAGGGTGATTAGTAGGTTCAGGAGCAATTTGTTTTAAAGTGAAATAATTCCATGTTTATAATGGAAGATTTGTAGCTGATGATGCAAGAGATTATACATAAGGAAAAGGTTTTCCCCCAACAATACCCACCTTATGCCACACCATGAGAGTCATTCTGATGTTTTCCTTTCCTTCCCAATCTGTTCTGTTCCATTCAGTGCTGGTCATGCCATTTGAAATTGATTTCACAACTTGAGGTTTGAACAAAGTATTGTATCCCACCTTTCTACCTATTTTAAGTTTCTTTTTCTTGTTAAGAATTGTTTTTCTGTGACAGTATATACCATTGGGAAGGCTTTGCTCAGAAAAGTCACTCTAGGGTGCCTAGGTGGCTCAGTGGGTTAAAGCCTCTGCCTTTGGCTCACATGATCTCAGGGTCCTGGGATCGAGCCCCGCATCGGGCTCTCTGCTCAGCAGGGATCTTGCTTCCCCCTCTCTCTGCCTTCCTCTCTGCCTACTTGTGATCTCTCTCTCTCTCTCTCTGTATCAAATAAATAAATAAAATCTTTAAAAAAAAAAGAAAAGTCAGTCTAGGACAGTTTACAGATACTTGAGAAACTCAAGAATATCTTGATAGAATATCGAGAAACTCAGTACCCTAATTATTACTCAAGTGGGACTTTTCATTTAAGTGCTAACATCACTTCCATTAAGTCCATTGATCCAACATCAGCCACATAGACAGGCACTGGCCAATCTAAAGGAACGAGAAAACAAGAATTGATGAAATATTCATCTGTCTTGTAATAGTGTTTGTTTTGTGCAGCCTTGATATTTGGTTTCACCATCCTAATAAGAATCTTTGGCGTTTTAACACTGAATTGACATTTTAAATTGAGTGACTGGTTGAAGCTTCCTTTGTAAGGATATGAGATTGTCTTAATCTTGTATGTGTGGGAATGTTAAATGATTTATTCCTAATGGTATAACAAGAAAGAGTAATGCACATACAAGAGTATAACAGATATATTAACAATTAAAAGCATTTTTAGAGTATGTTGTATTCACGTATACACACACACATACTCTCCAACCAAATTATTTTATAACTGTAGCTTCAACAAATATTGACTGAATGAATGAATGAAGAAATTAATGGATAAAGAATCAAATGGATGGGTGAATGAATGAAGCCTACCTAACTTACCAAGTTCTGTTTTGCCTACTTTTTCAGCTTAGGTTTTTTTCCTCCCCCCTTACTCCCTGACAAATCTATTTAGAAAAAATGATTTTTACCAATCTCAAATGGGGGTGTGATGTGAATATATATTATAAGAATTACCATGAACTTTGAAAAAGAACAGGGTGTTTTTAGAATGATAATGCTACTTTGCTACCTTCCACTTGGCCCCAAACCATAGGTAAGGTTGGTTTGTGATAAGAATATTGAACAGGAATTCTTATCTTAGAGAAGAAATAAGGCATTCTTATTCAAATGGAGTTGATTGTGGAAATGCAAAGATGTTAAACTCAGTAACTGGGTTATTCAAATTTGCATTGGCACGGGGTGCCTGGGTGGCTCAGTGGGTTAGGGCCTCTGCTTTCAGCTCAGGTCATGATCTCAGGGTCCTGGGATCGAGCCCCGCATTGGGCTCTCTGCTCAGCGGAGAGCCTGCTTCCCTCTCTCTCTGCCTGCCTCTGCCTACTTGTGATCTCTCTGCCAAATAAATAAATAAAATAAAAAAAAAAAGGATGAGAGGATTTAAGTAAGTGAGAGAGGGAGGACAGGCGATACAGAAATTAAAAAAAAAAACAACAAATTTGCATCGACATTTTCATCTTTGCTCTCATCTGTCTTTATGTTGAGACATCAAGATGACACTCCTTCAGAACAGAAAACTAAGTACACAAATAAGCACCAGAAAAGGTTTTATTTCCTTTGAAAATGCAAAGGTGTTAACTTAGGCCTCATAGGACTTGCAGCATGGATTTCCTTCCTGTGTTAAGGAGGGTTTGGGTTGATGTCACTGGTCCACCACTGGGTGAGTACCTCGAGTTATTTTCCAAGGAGGGATGTGCATTTGTGATGCCCTGATTTTCCCAGTTTCACCTGGGACAAAAACCATTGCGTTTCTGACATGACTGGCTGGAGAAAGGAGTCCAGACTATGGATATGGGGTCAAGTAAAGCAAAAGAACCAAAAGTAGGCATCAAATGCTTTAAATAAGCTCTGTGAACACCAACCAGTCATCAGCTGGGCTAATCTAATTGGTTCTAAACATAACATACATGGGCTAATCTAATTGGTTCTAAACATAACATACATGGGCTAATCTAATTGGTTCTAAACATAAACAAACAAACAAACAAAAAACAGTAGAGTGAAGGCCAAACACGGCAGTTTGGAATGCAAGGGGGCGGGAGACAGGGAATAGCAGGGATTCTGGTTGGAGACAACCATTACCTGACTTTAATAACCCGAGTAACAACTTTCCAGTCACCAAAGAGTTAGCTAGTGAGCAATGACACATGAAGTCATAAAGCCACTGTTAGGTTGATGTCACAGCACTGTGCTTGTCACTATCCTGTAGGCAAAGCCTGATTGCTCCAATTGGAAGAGCTCCTTTCCAAGGCGGAGATGTGGTCAGCTCTAAAATCAACCAATGAGATATGCATTGTATAAACTTAGGAATTCTTTAGCTTTGTTTTATCTCATGGCCTATGACTTAAACTTTTACAAATATCTATCCTTACATCATTGTCTAAACTGGTTCTCAAGCATCAGCCGGCATCAGAATCACGGAGAGCTTATCAGAACACAGAATACACACCCCAGACCCAGAGTTTCTCATTTGATAGGCCTAGGATGGGGCTGGAGAAATCTGTGTTGGTAACACATTCTCTGCTCTGGTGGGGTGGGGTGAGGGAGGGGCACACTTTGAAGACCACTGGTCTAAAACAAAACCAAAGAAGGTTTTTTTTCTGGTTGACAAGTTGTCTCAGAGCAATTTGTGGTTTGCGAAATGAATCTCTATGAGCCGTTCTTTAGAAGCAAGGATATACACGCGTAGATACATGGCTTTTTGTTGTCGTTGTTTTTATCTGAACTTGTAAGGGAGCAAAGAGCAGAGCAGAGCCAATAGGAGATTTTAAATATAATGCAGCTGTGGAGGCTAATTAAGCAAGTCTGAAGTATATAGGGCAGACGATCATGAAAAGTGTATCAGGGACAGGTTGGAATCCCACAGGGAAGAAATTGTTTGGGGTCCCTAAGCTTAGGGAAGTTGTTTGGGTCTCTCAGCTCTCTTTTAAAGGGCTTACCTGATTAGGGCAGGCCCATGAAGGATAATATCCCTTTAACTAACTTAAAGTCAACTAATTGGGGATTTTTTTTTTTAAGATTTTCTTATTTCTTTATTTGAGAGAGAGAGAGAGAGAGCATGTGCACAGAGGGGTAGAAGCAGAGAGAGAGAGAAACTCAAGCTGACTCCACACTGAGCACAGAGCCCAAGGCAGGGCTTGAGATCCCACCTGATTAGAAATAAAGAGTGGGATGCTTAACCGACTGTGACTACCCAGGTGTCCCTTAATTGGGAATTTTAATCACATTTGCAAAATACCGTCACACCAGCAACTAGATTAGTACTTCAGTATGTGACTGGGACTGTAGTTCAGCCTATCCAAACTGATAAATCCCAAAACTATCACATACCTCTCTAGACTGCTCAGTTTGGCTTTTAAGGATGAATAGTACCTTCGGAATAAAATTTCCCCTCCCCTCCCCTCCACAGCAAATGTAGCCAGCAGCTCCACACATTTCATAAAGGTCGCTCCTAAATTATATCTTTTCCTCAGGACCAGCAATAGTAGGAAATACACAAAGAAACAGAGTGGAAATGGCATTGACCTTGTAGAAAGGTGGAATTTCATGCATATCCAGCTCTATTGCTTTTACAAGCCTGTTTTTGACCATCCTTAAAATTCTTAATCCTTACTTTTCAAGATGTAAACGTGGAGGACCCCACCCACCCTGTGTGATTGCTGGGAGGAGCAAGAGAGCCGTGGGACCACCGAAATGCCTTGTGGCTCAGGGTGGGTGGTTGATAAGGGCTGTTCTCCAAGGTGGTGGGCCCTATGTGGGTGTACTCACACACACCCACAGAGTGAGACTTTGGGACTTACCAAACTTCCGTCTGCATCAGAGCTTCTTAGTCCTGGCCACACAAGAGCATTGCCCGAGAGCTTCTAAAAATACCCATGACAGAGCGCAGCCCAGACTTACAGAGTCAGAATATTTGCAGGCCGGGCTCATGCATCTTGTTAAAGCTCCTTGAGTGACTGTCGTGCACAGTCAAGAATAAGACCCACTCACTGAGTTCAGTTAGCAAACTGCCTGCCGCTCTGCCCAACCTCATGCCCACTGCCTGAACTTACCTCCTGTCTACCCTCATTCCAAAAGCACCCTACTCACTGGAAATAGTCTTTCTTTTCTTAGCGACAATTGGTTTTTAGAATTCCCTCACACAAGGGAAACAAAATCCAACTTGAAAACCTTAAGTTATCACTTCTTTCACCTTCTCTTTTAAAACCAACACAGGCGCCACATTTCATGATTAAAATTCATGTTGGAAGTAACTATATTGCCCCAAATCTGATGAAGCTGGACTTTATTTTTCAAATGATATTTACATTTTAAAAGCAGAGCTTTTAACATGATTTTAAAATGGAATGTTTCTTTTTTTTTTTTATAAATGTCTTTTATATTTGTATATACCTGTAAAAGACTATATATACACACAGTATGGGGTGTTGAGAGGGGTAGGATTTGTGGGAAAACACGTCTTATAAAAAGACATCAATCTACATATTTTCACCAAATGATAAATAGTACTACACTATACTGGGTCTTCATTTGTAATAGACTCATCTGGGTCTATTAGTACATGATGTGTTTTTATCATTTGGTTTTAGAGAGAGACAAAAAGAAAAATGGTAAGGACAGTTGAATCAGGACTGTGGTTGGAGGCAAATAGAAGAGGCAACAGAGTGATACAAGCGAGTAGATTCATTTGCCAGGACTCTTGTAGCAAATTACCATAAACTGGGGGGCTTAAAACAGCAGAAACATGCCATCTCACAGTTCTGGATTCCAGAAGTCCGAAGTCAATAGTTTGGCAGGGCCATGCTTCCTCTGAGGGCTATTGGAGACCAACCTTCCTTGCCTCTCCCAGCTTCTGGTAGCTCTGGGTGTTCCCATGGCTGCATCATTCTAGGATCTTCCTTTGTCTCCACATGACCTTTTCCTTTTACCCCTGTGTCCTCTCTTCTGTGTCTTATGAGGAACCCAATTAAATTTGAATTTTGGATAAACACTGAATGAGTTTTAGTATAACCATGTCCCAGATATTGCATAGCATAATTCAGCATTACCCTGAAATTCAAATTTAACTGAACCTCTTATATTTTACATGGCAACCCTACGTGGGAACTCAGCTATGGGCCAGAACATTGACCCTTGGGCTCTCTCCTCAGGGTAAGATTATTGCCAATTCCTATCATTGTAGAAGATAAGTTTTAAAGTTAAGATTGATGACACCCCATATGGTGGGAACTATGGTGGGAATTATGGTTGGAACCATAATTCAAGAGGGAGAGAGAACTGATAAATATTTAGAATTCAGAGATCTCCCTTTTAAATATTAGCCTTGCCCTTTGAGGGATAATACACAGCCTAGCTAAGCAAGCTTATTATTCTATGAGGAAGATTATCTATCGCCATGACTATTTATTCTTAGGCTATGATCAAGGTAGAGGTTTATAGGTTTCTAGACTGTGAATCTATAAAGTGTGGGTGCTAAAAGCTCTAACAATATACTGTTATAATTAAACTGTTCTAATTTTGCAACATTTAAAAAATCTACTGGAGATTAAGGTCCAGATTTCAGGATAAATGTGCAGAATCCTGGGCAAGCCAATTGTAATTGTTGTCATTCTTTATTTTGGGACATATTTTATCTAAAATACATTATTGTCATTTGTGGTGTTTTGCTACTAAAGAATGACTTTAACCCTGGCAGAGAAAGCCTCTGGAAAGATGTGGGAACTAATTTCATCTGCTGTGGGGTCATTTAACAAATGAGCCTCCCTTCGCCCTCCGCCCCATGGGCTTTCACAGGGGAAGTGAGAAAAATGGGACAATCAATATTACTGCAAAGAAAAAAATATGTATAACATTAGACAAGAGTATTGTCTCACTAATTTGTGTGCTACAGAAGGAGAAAGGAGCAATAACTCCTTCTCATTGATTTTAGAAAGTATATAATTGAGGCCAAAGTTTATCATGAAATTGGCTAGAAACCAAAAAAAAAAAAACACTTGGCTTGAGAATGAATATGAGGGCAATTGTCAATGTCAAGTTACTGCACCGCGATAGGTCAGCTGGTGAGTACAAAATTGTTGCATAAGGAAATTAGAAACTTAATATGCAGATGCCAAATATTCTCAAGGAAAAAAAATCACCTCAATTTAAATTCTTGGGCCACAAAACTGACACTGATTGGGATAGATTTCTATATCTGCTTTATAATCCATATAAATTCCAGAGACAATTCCAAGAGTGTACACTTCTACTTCCCAAATGATTTCTTTAAATTCTTACTGAATTTTCATATCACTCTTACTCATCTGGATTCCCACATCCCTTTCTCCATGGATTTGTGTACATAGACACCCTATGACAATAAGAGCTCTATATGCGCTTGGAAAAGCTTGAACTTGGTAATGGTAGAGTGGAACAAGCCATCTGTCATTGCCGCTGGCCATCCTGCCCACATTTGCCCAGCAAAGGGCCATTTGCCTTCCTTCTCATTGCAGTGGCCATGAACTTGGAATTTTCTACCACAAGAAAAATAAATGAATAAAGAACTTCAAATACAATTAGTTTAAAATAGACTTTTAGCTTTCAAATGTAATTCACAAAGGATATTATTGACTTTAAGCGGGGGGCATGTTTTGGTGTCCATTGCTGTAATGTTTTGTCTGTGGTTGTAGTCACGTGAATCTTCAACAATGAACTAGGAGGGACTGGTCGACCAGAGGACCACTGAGTATATCACATCTAGTGAAAACTCATGAATCCTATGGTTTTAAAATTCTCTTATATAGTGGGTGGAAAAAAAAAATTGGTCTAGATATTTTCTTCTTCCTCTCTTACCAGTCTACCTTCTGGAAAGGGCAAAAATGGACTAAGCTCAGGCAGCCAGCTGGAAGATTGGCTTCAGAAAAAGCTCTGAGCTCTATGGGAAAAACAGAATATGAAGGCAGAAATAGGGAGGCTGTGACTTTCATCACTGATTTTTTTGCTTTGTGAAGGGGCCCTACCTACTTTCAGGGCTCAGGGATATCAGGCACAAGGACCAGCCAGAATGGGCCCCCATCTTGTTTGCTTTGGTGCGTGGTTTAAAGAAGGAATGGCAGAATCCAGAAAGATAACCAGAGGAAGTTGAGGTGAATGGATAACCCATTCATGTATCACGCAGTCTTGTCATTACACCACCATCACCACCAACAAAACAATGTTGTTGTGCCGTTTACTGACTACCCATTATGGGCCAAACATTTTTAGAAGGCAAAACTGAGGCTTTGAGAGGTAACTTGTCCAAAGTCATAGTGTCTCTCACCTCCTGGTCTCTCTGGCTCCAGACCAGTGTCAGGAGCATCAATAGAATGTTCCCCAGTTTTATAATATTTTTCCCACCATTTCTTCAGTGTTTCTTCCTGCTGTCCTTCGCCCCATCATATAATCCTCACAACGTTCTCCTTAACCTAGATGGGCAGGGCTCATTGCATGTGTAGCTTGAATTTCCCATCACATAAGACTGTACCACATTCAGGGCACCTGGGTGGTTCAGTTGGTTGGGCGACTGCTCAGGTCATGATCCTAGAGTTCCAGGATTGAGTCCTTCATTGGGCTCCCAGCTCTGCAGGGAGTCTGCTTCTCCCTTTGCCCTTCTCCCCTCTCTATGCTCTCTCTCACTCTTATTCTCTTTCAAAAAAATAAGTGAAGTCTTAAAAAAAAAAAAAAGACTACTACATTCAGCAGCGTCCTAGAAATATCATGGTGTTTAGATTTTGAAGATCTGAGTTTGATCCTCAGATATTGCTCATCCCTTCCTTATTATTCAAAAATATTTATTGAGTGCCAAAAGCTAATTAATTATGAACCTAATGAAAATGGAAGCTTTGGGGCTCTTCACATACCCAAGCCCTTTTCAAAGTCCCAGGAGAGGCATTATGCATTTATGTATTTATTATGCATCTATTAATGCATTCACCTGGCTATACATTTTTTTTTAATTTTTTTTTTTTTAAGATTTTTATTTATTTGATAGAGAGAAACACAGTGAGAGAGGGAACACAGGCAGAGGGAATAGTAGCGGGAGAAGCAGGCTTCCCGCAGAGCGGAGAGCCCGATGCGGGGCTCGATCCCAGGCCCCTGGGATCTGACCTGGGCCGAAGGCAGCCGCCCAACGACTGAGCCACCCAGGCGCCCCCTGGCTATACATTTTTGTGAAATTTGCAATAATAAGATATTTTCATCCTAATCAGGACCACAGTCACTTTTTCCTCAGACTTCATACGTTTTCTGGGAGTGGAGGGTTGCAGGCATTTTGAGGGGTCTGGCTAAACCAGAGCCGGTTGAGCACACAGGTTGCTGCCAAAGCATCCCAGGGTAGGAAGGGTTTCCAGAAACATGCTCCTGCTTGCTGCATCGATCATTTCAGGATTTTGGCACAGAAGTGCAGGTCTGGTGGTCATATGGGCTACAAATGGGTCCTATAGCAAGCATGTAGATAGTAGGGAGAAACTAGGGGAGCCAGCCTTTGGAAAATTCTCCCAATCGCTAGGTTTGTAAAACTCAAAATAGTCAATTCCATTCTCCTGGTTAAAAAAAAAGTTATCTCGGGGCACCTGGGTGGCTCAGTAGGTTAAGTGTCTGCCTTCAGCTCAGGTCATGATTCCAGGGTCCTGGGATGGAGCCCCATGTTGGGTTCCCTGCTCAGCAGAGGAACCTGCTTTTCCCTCTGCCTCTTTCCTTCTTCCCTTCTCCCTCTGCCCCTGCTCCTATGCTATGCTCACTCTCTCTCTCTCACTCACTTATTTTGTCTCTCAAATAAATGAAATCTTAAAAAAAAAAAAAAAAAAAGCTATCCTGGTCAGGAATGTACTAAAATTATAGCAGATCTATAAACAATTATAAAGGCACCAGGCAATATTTTCTTTCTGATGAGAAATTACATGTACTAGATGTTATTGGATTTCCTATTTTTGTAGGGTACAAACCTGTATACTAAAAACAGTGAATTTGTAAAACAAACAAACAAACAAACAACCAAAACAGTGAAATTATGTTACATTGCAAATATTATCCCTACTGACATTTACAAAGATTAGCAGGAAACTCCTATCAGGCCATTACAGTGAGGACATCACTGATGAATGGTTGAGTGTCATCGTTTCAAGGAGTATTGAAGATTGGTCAGGGCACAGGAGTCTGAAATCCTATAACTCTACATGAAAGAAACCTGAAGACATTCTTCGAAATTAGACACCAATCCTAATAACTTATGTGACATTATCTACAGCAAGCTGTAAAGCTAACTATCAATACAAACCAAACAATAGGGCCCCTGGGTGACTCTTTGTTTTGGCTCAGGTTATGATCTTGGGGTCATGAGATGGAGCCCCACGTCAAGCTTTGTGCTCAGTGTAGGGTCTGTTTAGGATTCTCTCCTTCCCTCTCCCTCTGCCCCTCCCGCTCATGCTCTCTCTCTCTCTAAAATAAATAAATAAATCTTTAAAAAATAAGCAACAAATCAAGCAATCAATTTAAAAAGAGCAAAACAAAACTTTGATCAACTACACCAGAGGAGAAACCAAATTACCTTTTAATTTTCTTTACAAAAGCTATCATAAAAATATTGTTATCAAGAGAGATATTGAGGCAATAAAGAGGAAATGTCTAAAAATGTAGAGAAAAAGTATTGTAGACATAAATAGGCAGTAAATAAATGTGTCATTTTTTTGGATTTAGTGATTCTTATGCTAGCTTTTGACTATTTAACAGATAATTACTGTGATTTCTAATTCAAAGTAAATATTCACTTTTATACCAAATTTTGTATTAGTAATTTTGGTTTTGTTTTGTTTATTTTTTATTTTATTTTTTTTTAAAGATTTGATTTATTTATTTCATAGAGGTCACAAGAAGGCAGAAAGGCAGGTGGAGAGAGGGGGGAAGCAGGCTCCCTGCTGAGCAGAGAGCCCGATGTGGGGCTCGATCCTAGGACCCTGAGATCATGACCTGAGCTGAAGGCAGAGGCTTTAACCCACTCAGCCACCCAGGCGCTCCATTTTGTTTTTTTAAAATAGGATCCTTCAGATCGTCTCCTAAGTTTCAGGCCCCATAAACCTGAATGGAGCCCTTTACATCACTTGCTAGTTACTCATGACAGACACTGTGAATACAAAATTTCCCTTCCCTTCTGGAACTGCATTCTGACAGCGTCGGCTGTTAGATAACTAAGTCAAATGAAACACACAGTAAGTTGGATGATGGTAAGTGCTGAGGAGAAAAATAGGGAAAGGAAATGAGAGGGTATGGAAGGGGCATTGCACTTCTAAGTACCGTAAGGGAAGACTACTAAGGCGGTTCAAGAAAGGAGGGGTGAGGTAAGAGGCTTTGCTGCAAAGTGGGTGTCAGCAGAGGGAAGGACGTGTTCCAGTTCAGAGTATCTGAGTGGGACTAGCATCTGAGAGGGAGAGAGAGAGAGAGGAGGAAAGAGAGGGAGAGGAACGAAGCAAGAGAAATGAGGTCAGAGAGCCCAAAGGAGCAGGGACACACTGATGAGAGATGCCTTTGGCCATAACAATGATGTTGGCTTTTACTGAGCGGGAAAGGAAATTACTGGAAGGTTTTGGGGCAACAGATTGACATGGTCTGTCTTAATATTGTAACAGAATCACTCCAACTGCTGTTTTGAAAACAGACCAAAGGCAACCAGTGAGAAAGCCAGGAGCTAGTTGGAAGTGATGGCCATGACCAGGGGAGCGAGGACAGGACAGGCACCCGGGTGGTGGGGACCATGGTGGCACACAGCTGGTAAGACGTGGCTGGATGCAGGACACAATGTGAAGGCAGAGCCGATGGGGTTCCCTGACATAATAGAGGTGGGTTTGGAAGGAAGAAGGCGACCACGGATGACCCCAGAGTTTTTTTCAGGAATTGGAGGTGGACACATGACATTTTGTCCTTTACTGCAATGAGAGGCTATGACAAAAGTAGGTTGCTTGGCATTTTTATGTTAAATTGGGCTTGAGGTAAGAGATGGGGCATTTGAGGACGTGCCTGTGAGCACTTTTCTCCAAGGTGGGGCCAGGCTAAAGCATCGACAGTAACGACAAAAACCAAGCAGAACTCTAGAGCTTTGTTTCCATCATTTTTCTAGCGTTCACCCGTGTTTTAAACATTTTACAAACATTAACACTAGCATCACATTCTCTGTGTAACAGTTACACCACTGTTTGTGTCCCGTCCCGGGATTCCAATAAACCACTGAACGATTAGGGGTCTCTCACACATTGCTGGTTTCATCATTTTAAAAGATTTCCAAATCTGTACAGTGTATGGAACTCCGCAGAAGCCAAAACTTGAAATTGTTTTTTTTATTGAATTTTTGTCTCTCCATTTCCTGTATACACTGGGGGTTGGAGGTTTTGTTTTTATGACTATCTTCTTTGCACAGTTGGTGAGTGCTGGCATTTAAAAAATATGTCTAATAAAAAAAATGGAAAAAGTTATCCTGAATCTTGAACAGTGTTACGTCCTAGTTATTTAGTACTTTTGCCATTTTCTGAGAGCTCAATGCTAAATTGGTTACTGAGTAGCTCCTGAAGAAAAACCCAGTCAAGAAATTGATAAATGAGGAGATATTTTCCAGAAATTGATATATGAGGGAAAATTGTCCAAAGGACGTGCTTAGCATTTTCTTTCTTTAGTTTTTCCAAACTTCTTGAAATGAGCTAGATTATAAGAAAGCTATGTACTCTCATTATATTCACTGCCTCCAGAAGTATCTTCGGTAAGGTGGAATTTAACAAGGAAAATTTACCCCAAAAAATCAATTACCAAAAAAAAACATTCTTTTTTCATAATGCTGCATTTGAGAATATTGCCATGGTACTTAACGATTGCTAATTTCTCTTTCCATATAGATAATACCTATCTTTTCTTTCTCTATGAACATTCTTTTTACTATTTGTTGCCTGTAATAGCCACTTGATCAATGCATTCAGACTGAATTATTTAAAGCTAAGTCAACACTTCAGTGCAATAATAACAGCTAATGTTTATTGAGGGATTTCTCTGTGACAGGCAATATGCTGGGTGCCTTCTATGGATTCATTCTTCAATCTTTGAAAAACCCCATGAGGTAAATCCTATCACTTTCCTGCTTTCCAGATAATGGGATCTGGATACAGAAGTGTCAAGGAACTTGCCCAGCTTCTGGGTAGCTGATAGAAGTTGAATCTAAGGGGCCTCAATTTAGAGTTGGTGGGTCCTTTAGGATCCTCTTACTGCCTCCCAGGAGGGTGTGTTGCTGACACGCACTGAGTCTTTTGAAAGACTCGGATGAAGTTAATACCTACATTGGGAACTCTGGAAATCATTTTGGGAGTTTCATTTCTTTCGTTTTCTGGTTGGACAAGGGGGTGCGTTCCATGCTGGCCTTCCCTAAATGAGAATCTCTTGTTTTCCTAATGAGGATTTGGATCAATTTCTGGAATAAATAAGGATGTCGTGAGTCTTCATAAAGAGCTGGGCAATTGAGTGCTGTGCAGGTCCCTTGTCCCTTCCTCTCTGGGTGTGTCTGAGCCAAAGTTCAGAAGCCCTTCTCCAACTCGTACCTTCCATCACCTTCGTGCAAATCACTGGGTTCTTCTGCTCAGTGCTGAGTCTCTGAATCTTGCCCTTTACTGCCTTTGCTCTTGCTGAGCCATCCCACACCCAGAGGCAAAAATAAAGCTCATTACTGCTGCATTCTTACTTGGATAGAATGAAATCTGTAAACAGGACTCCATGAATAAACATGTATACTGAAGCAAGACACTGTCACAATTCAGAATTAAGAGACCAAGGAACACAAGAGAAACATGCCAACGGGAAAAAAAAGCAGAGACAAATGGCACTGGGCGTACTACTAAGTTCTGATAAGGACTGCTAGCTTTCCAAAAAGAAAATACCTAAGATCCCTCATTTTATCCTTACATTATTATATCCTGACACTTTTTTTTTTTTTTCCTTGCAAGCCACATAATGTTAAAATAAAGTGAATTTTGGGGATCTGCCTCATCATTTCATGTTCCTGTCTCACAAGATTCACCGTTTGACCCACGGGCACCATATCAGGGGGCACTCATGTGATGCTGACATTCGAATGGCTTTCCTACTGGCGGGTTAGCTAGGAGAGTAAGTGGAAGGTTGTGTGTTATGCCACCAAAGGTATTCGTTTTTAACGGCTAAGCCACTTTAACTCTCTCATTGGTCCATTCATTGAGTACTTGGGGGTCCATTAATTAAGTCATCTAAGGACACTTTCGTCTTAAGACATTCCCAGGTCCCGGCCTCTGAAACTAGCAAGCTAGTGAGTGTCGTCAGGATTTTTGCACCATTCCGATTTACAAATCTATTGGACAGATTCTCCCACATCACCTTCTGTACTTTCCCTCAACTGTGTACTTGCCGATCTTCTCTAGATTCTAAGAAACTTGAGGCCAAGAAACTGTTAAGTCCATATTTGCATCTGTCACAGGACTTGACAGAAGCTCAATAAATATTATTAAACTGAAATACACTAAGTATTTATAATGCCTAAAAACGTTCCTTTTGATGGGCAATATTATGATCTCCTCTCACCCACCTTCGAGTTTGTAAATCACATTATTGCTAAAGATGAGTTTGTCTGTTTTGGAGAGAAACGTATGTACATGAGGACATGAATGACTTTAAAATTTCATGGAGAGAATGTACATTGCAACTACCAATTTGCATTGTAAATATTGTAATTAGCACAGAGACAGTCCCTGGCAAACTTTGAGGAAAGGCTGATGAAACGGTTTGAGAGAAAGTTTTCTTTTCCTAAGCAGCCTGTGTAGAGGTTTAATCTGATTATTTAGGCCAGAGATGAGATTTTATTAAGCCTTAGCAAACCTCATCCATCTTGTGAGTCCTTTACCTGAAGAATGTGAAAATGAACATTTATTTCATTTTATAAATATTTACTTGGGTTAGGTTCCTTTATACTACAAATCTTGTTGGTTTCATTTTGTTTTGTTTTGTTTTGTTTTTAATGCATCCAGGGACCAAACCCCCTGCCTGTTAGAAATGATCCTCTGTCATCTTAACATAGTATGCAAAACTGATCTTAAAAATAACCACTAGATGGCAATGAATTGGCATAAAAATGCAGGTCTTGCAAGAAGACACCCATTAATAGTTCAAAAGGTCAAGAAGAGAAACTAGCTCCCCATAGATGCTTAACACCTTAATCTGCCTCGCATCTGCCTAGACCTGAAGGATCCCAGAAGCCAGGGCTCACCATTGCGGGGGTGGCTTGATGGGGCCGGTGAACAGGGACAATGATGAGAAACTCCAGGCAGAATGAAATGAGCATGAGCTTTGGAGTCAGAGGGACCTGCGTTTGAGTCTTTCTTTGCTCTATCACTCGCTTGATGTGAGATGTTGGGATGAATCGCTTAACTTTGCTGGGCCTCAGTTTCTCTATCATTTCAATGGTACTATTAATGCCTCACTCATAGGGCACAGTGAGGAGCAAGTGAGAGGATATTGGTACAGCACTTGCATGGGAGAGGAGTTTAGTAAGCAGCTGCCATGACACGACTATGATTTGTTATCTGTAACTGTTGGGGCCAGATTTGTTTTAGAACTCAGAATTTTCAGATCTTTAAATGATAAAGCATAAATTATATACTGGTGCCGAGTGAGGGATGGGCAGCCTTCTGTGATCAAACACATTTCTGTATCTGTAGGAAAACATGTTCATACCAAATGGAATAAATAATAAACCCAATTATCAGTGCAAGCCAGCTTTTGTCACCAATGAGTTAGAAAAAAAGCTTGGTTTTCAGAGCTTTGGAGGTTTTGGAATTGTTGATAAGGGATTGTGGGCCTGAACTATCCATTTAGAAATCATTTCTGCTTGGTCCTAAGGCAGGCTACAGAGCCTATTAGCTTCAAGACCTCAGGGAGGTGTGGGAGAAGGTCGATCGGGTCCCTTTTATTGCCAGGTAGTCCTCAGTCCTTCTGGGGAAACTATTGTGCTGACTACTCTCTCTAGAAAATCTCATTTTCAGCATTTGTACCCGACAAAACGACTGCATGAAAAGCAAAGGAAAGGACATAATTTTCTGTACCTGAGCATGTGAACTCTTGAAGAGAAAGACTTAGAGTAGGTATTAATAGCTCAAAATTAGAATGACAGCATCTACCAAGTAAAGTTATATTTTAACTTTTTCTTCCTGGCAAGTCTTACTGTAAAAGCATGGACAGAGACATACAGTGGCATGTTCTAGGAAAGGTATCACCTAGAAGCTGTTGAAATATTATGTTGGAGAGCTCGTCTGTTCCGAGTATGTCACATTCAAATTTCTCCTTAATGTTTTTAACGAAGTGATTTGTTTGTTTAAGGGTTTACTTATTTATTTGACACACAGAGAGAGAGAGAGATCACAAGTAGGCAGAGGCAGGCAGATGGGGAGAGGGAAGCGGGCTCCCCGCTGAGCAGAGAGCCAGATGCGGGGCTCGATCCCAGGACCCTGAGATCATGCCCTGAGCCGAAGGCAGAGGCTTTAACCCACTGAGCCACGCAGGCACCCCTAAGGAAGTGTTTTCAGTCATTACGTTTGTGCTCACACAGCCTCTCCTCTTAGACTGTCAACACTCAAGGACAGAAACCAGCCTTTCTCCCCTTTCTCTTTCTCTGTAACCCCTAGGAAGCTTATAACCTGGACAACACTGTGTTTGAAGAATCCGTTAGATAAATATTGGTTTTCATAGCTCTAAATAAGACAGACTCTTCCTTCGTAGTTCAGATATTCTCTTGGGGAATAGGCCAGACACATTTGGGTGTTACATTAACTCTTTCAGAAATCAAACACGGCAGATAGCCCAGGGCAAGACATTCATCTTAATGGCTTGAAAGAGCCCCAGGGAGAGTTTAAACAGCTAACAAATCTGCCTAACTATAATCTGGACTCAGATTTCTCCTGCATTTTATGTACGGGGAATCTAAAATGAAAACCGATTCTCAATGGCAACAGCATAAACTAAGAGCAGTTTCAGCTATGTTTTATCAAAATCAGTAGCATGGGGGAACCACGCCCACGGTGCGGTGTATGAAGTGGCCTGTGATGTTTCTGAACAAGAGAAGCGATCAGGTCCTGTTGGCCCTGCTCCTGGGAGGCTCAGAACGCCATCAACAGAGATTGACAAAAGCGAGTGGAACGAGAAAGTGATTGTGGGCTTCCTTCGGTGAAAAATCTCTGATGGACCCCAAAAGCCCAGAGGATAAAGCCCAGATTCCTTATCAGGACAGTCATGGCCCTTCACGGTCTGTTCCCATCCTACCCATTCTTGGTCTCATCTTTCCATCTATAAGCCACTTTGGGCTATTTATTCCATGTCCCTGGATTTTGTTGAACTCTGTCTCTGAGCTTTTCCTTTGCTTTGAATATGCTGTTCCCCACCTCATGCCTCTCTCCACTGTGTCGGTGGTGATAAATAGCCCACTCATTCTTTGAGACTCCATGCACATAAATATCCCAAGGAGACTTTCTGGGCCATAGCACATTGTGTTTAAAAACATCTTAATTGCCCTGTGTTATTCATCTGCTCATTTGTGAATCCTAGCGGATTTTATGGGTGGAGGACCTTTTACTTATCTCTCCATCCTAGCCCTGGGCACGGTACTTGAGGATTCATGGACGTTTAATAAGTGTTTGCTATTATTGATGAAAAGTTGAGCCGAGCATGGTCTGACTTACTGGCATAGAACCTGTGATGAATGTTTAAAGAGAAGTGTAAGACTTTCCCTTTGTTACCTTGCTCCTCTACCCTTGGAATCCTAATTTATGGATAGAGAAGCTGGGACCAGCTCAAGGTTATACGGCTCATAAGTAATAGAATCTTGGCCTTACGTCAAGTATCCAATTGCCAATCCAGTGTGCTTTCCACGGGTCGGCCTCCAACAAACAAAAAGGCACAGAGACCACTTGGCTCTCGCATGTCAGCATCCCCATGTGGTAGCACTTAATGGTTTTCCAAGTGACTCCATGGGTAAACATAAAATATGGTATGTTCTTCTCTCTTCTTTCTCTTAACTGGGTAAGTTAATATCCCAGAGGGAATTATTTAGACATACGGAAGAATTATTAAGGGGAATTTAGTTTGTTAAATCTCAGTGGGGATGGACTGTTTCAGAGGTTTTGCTTTATAAGCTTCATGCAATCCTAGTGGCCATATTTCAAGCTATTGGCTGATGGAGGACTGGTGAATCAATGACTTCCTTGTATCTGCAGAAATGTAAGTGTCCCTTGACTTGGAGAATACATCTTTGTCAGGAGTTTATATTTAAGTTCTGTGTTTTTCCCATTAATTTCAAAGGAAACAGTGTAAATAAATATGTCTGTTTAAAAATTGGGGGATTGTGCCAATATAACACAAAATGTCACATTTATCATTCATTTGAATGACTAGGTTAATTTTCCAGCATAATCTTGGCTGTGGTGAAAACTCTATATCTTATATCTAACTTGGTAAAAGTCCAACTTCGTGGTTTGCCGCAATTTTTACCATATTCAATTCTCTGGTTACTTTTTCAGGAGTTTTCTAAATGACTTTCTCAAAAAGTCAGCCAACAGGCACACAGTTAAGATAAAGAAAGTTTTCATTGTCTTTCATAGGTAGACATATGGTTTGTCTACCTATGGTGAACATTTGGTTCACCATATGGTTTGTCATTCTCAAAACCGTTATCCTGAAAATCCATATTATTTTCCTCTGGTTAATGGAAAGTCTTTTCTCATTTAGTTAAGTGCTATTGGTAGTTCCTTTTCGAATGCTTTATTTACAATATTTTTGTTTCATACACTTAACTTTATTATGGGAAATTCCAAATATGTTCAAAAGTAGAGATAATAAGCCATCATAAGCCATCATGAACTCATCATCTGTCTTCAGTAATTATCAACTCCTGGGCATTCTTTTTCCTCTGTGCTCCCATCCACTACCTGCCCCTCTGAATTATTTTGAAGCAGATTTGAGGTATCAGATTATAACATCTGTGAATATTCTCTATGTATCTTTTAAAAAAACAAGGATTTCCCTTTTTAAACATACTCACAATGTCAATAACCACCACCTCACCCCGCACCCCCACCAAAGAGTAATTCGACAATCTTTTTTTTTTTTTAAGATTTTATTTATTTGAGAGAAAGAGAGCAAGCACCCAAGCTGGGAGGAGGAGCAGGGGGGAGGGAGAGGGACAAGCAGACTCTGCACTGAGTGCAGAGCCTGTCTTGGGGCTCGATCCCAGAACCCTGAGATCATGACCTGAGCTGAAACCAAGAGTCCGATGCTTAGCTGACTGAGTCACTCGGGCACCCCACCACAATCTTATTGAGTCTCTAGTCAGTATTCATATTTCCTTAATTATACTAAATATGGGTTTTAGATTTTTTTTCTAAGATTGATGTATTCATTTGAGAGAGTGTGAGCAGAGGGGAGGGGTAGAAGGAGAAAGGGGCAGGAATCCTCAAACAGACTCCCCACTAAGCGCAGAACCCAAGTCAGGGCTGCATCCCAGGACCCTGAGATCACAACCTGAGCTGAAATCAAGAGTTGGATGCTTAAGCCACTCTGCCACCCAGGTGCCCATAGATTTTGTTTCTTTGAATCAGGATCCAGACAAGGTTCATGCTTAACAGTTGATTTCTCAGTCATTGAAGTCTCTCTTTACTTATCACCTCTCCTCCTTTTCTCAACCCTGCCCCTTTCCTCATAAACAATGTTGTTCTTCAGTTTCTCACAGTGTGGTTTTGCTGGTTACAGTCCTGTGGTGTCCTATAACATGCTTATTCCTCTGTCACCTGCACCTCTTGTCAAGTGGTAGTCACAGCTGGATGCTTGGTTAGATTCTAAATCTTTTTTCCCTCCTTTTCGCTTTCCCAAGACTTTATGGTTGCTACTATTCACTTCCATGAGGAGACAGATTCTGTATGTTTGACTCCATATAATGTTAAGTACATTGATGACCATTGCTTGGATCCTTGGAAAGACAGGATAAATGCTTGATTCTTGCCTTTTGATTGCTGGCAGAATAAGTTGGTTTGCCGATGTCCTCAAACATAAGTTGATGTGTTGCAATCTTCTGCATTATTATTCTTACTGATGGTCTAGTTGTCCTATATTTGGTCAGTGGGAGAGTATTTAATTGAGATCCAGAGTCCTTTTGATATATTCCTAGTTATATTTGATAAGTTCTTTGATATCTGCTTTGAAAAGATGTTCTAAGCCTGCTTCCTTTTAGCCAGATGTGGTATGTAGAGACCACAATCTGGAGTGTGTGGGTACTCATTGCTCCTAGACTGGTCATTGTTTCTAGCCCCTTTCAGTAAACAGAACTAATATGTTTTACTTTTTAAAGATAAAATACATCAGGGGTTTATGGTGATATTTCTACTTTAAATTCAGTGATTAATCAATCCTCTATCTCCTTTCTTCCACACCAAAATCTCAGTATTTAATGAGATTTGAATACGATTGCCTTCTCATATCACATACACAATTATCTCAGAATAAAGATACGAGCACTCCCACAAATATTATGATTACTAGAAAAGGTTTTAAAAGTATATTATTTTTATTAGCTATTCTTCTTTTACTTTAGTTACAAGCTACTAGAGCTATTCAAAGTTACTAGGAATACTTTTTGTGGGTATACCACCAACTAGATAATTAAATTCATTGTTCAATATTATATATAATTTTAGGATTACATATTTTGCTTTGAGCTAGATTTTGTTTAATTACCTATAAAATACCTACATGATTTTAAGGCATATTTAAAGAAATTTAGTGTTAATTTGTCCCCTCTCCTCTTCCTCCTGTAGTTAACCATTTCAACTGTTTTTGTTTTGTTTGCTTATTCTCTTATTGTTTTTTAAATACAAGCAAACACTATTTATATACATATTTTTTCGTGTTAAATGTAAATATATACCCTTCGTGTTTTATTCCCTTTCTCTCTTTGGTGTATCTTTTGATATTTAGAAAGGTGAACATTTTTTAAAAGTTATCTCTTACTTTTAATTGTTATTTTTGCTGTGGGTAAACTCTTAACCATTGCCCTTGATTCTCATGGCAGTTGTATAGCAGTTACTAATTATTGTAGGATTGGCAGATGTACACTTTTCTGAAATAATGTATCCATCTTGTTAAGACTATCCCTTTAGCTACCTGTAAGCAGTGTGCCTCTCCTTTCTGGTGAGAGAAGTGTTTGTTAATAGCAAAAGTGAAACCAATAGAAACATCGGGTACTTATATCTCCATATTATCAAGGATTAAGTGAGTTACTGAACTTATAGAAAAAACTTTTGGGATTTAAAGAAAAACCCCAATTGTTTTCTCTATCATGCTAGTCACTGATATACTTTTGTAGTTGTTGCATTTGGAGTGATTTTACGTATAGGTAAAATATCTGTCCACTTCACTACATCCTCTGGAGAAGTTTATTGAGTTTTTTGATCTTACGTGTATAGGTCGGTTACGTTAACTGTAAATTTTACTTCAGAATCAAAGGGAAATTACAAAATATTTGTTATTAAAAGGAGCATTAGATCTTATAAGATTGAGACTCAGTGTTCTAACCTACTTGTCTCCAAATATTGTATTTCATCAAATCAAAGATACTATCAATTATAAGATGTGCCACTAAGAACTATAAAAAATGAGGCCTATTAAACTATGAATGGTTTTCAATTGCAAGATGCCTCCTGATTTTGGAGATGTTGAAATGTGAAAAAAATATAGGGCTTAAAAATGATGAAATATTGGAATAATATCAATTATCATAAGAGCAGCTGCTCTTTTTTCTTTTTTTTTTTTTTTTAAGATTCCATCTATTTATTTGATGGAGAGAGAGCACAAACAGGGGGAGCAGCAGGCAGAGGGAGAGGGAGAAGCAGGCTCCTGCTAAGCAGGGAGACCAAAGTGGAACTCCATCCCAGGACCCTGAGATCATGACCTGAGCAGAAGGCAGAGGCCCAACAGACTGAGCCTCCCAGGTGTCCCAAGAGCAGCTACTCTTAAGCATCAACTAGATTCCATGAGTGTTGCATGTATCATCTTATTTAATCCTCACAAGAAATATGCTAAGTTAGCACATGAAGAAACAGGAGAATACAATAATTGCCCAACGTCATGAATTAAGTATATGGGAGACTCAGAATTTGAATCTAGATCTAACTTTAAACCCCATACTCCTTTCTCAAGGTCAAGTTGCTGTCTCTCTTTCCATGTTGTTCTCAAGGTGGAAGGAGTCCATGATTCCTCTCAGTTCTTGAGAAAATCCACAAAAGGTAGTAGTTTCTTTCTTGAAGTCCAAATCCCTCTCCTTGAACCGAAAGAAGCAGGACAGGTGTGGAAGCTGAAGAAGGAAGGTGCCTCCCTTCTCCCATGTAGGGTCAAAACAGATGGAGAGGTCATGATGCTGTGTCAAGGGCTCAGGCTCCCCAGATGAAACATGACCCTCCATTTCAGTGGCTTACAAATTCTTTGACTAGGACCAAAAGTAGTAATTGCTTTTTCATTACAAAAATTGAGGGGGGTCACCTGGGTGGCTCAGTCGTTAAGCGTCTGCCTTCGGCTCAGGTCATGATCCCAGGGTCCTGGGATCGAGACCCGCATGGGGTTCCCTGCTCGGCGGGAAGCCTGCTTCTCCCGCTACCATTCCCTCTGCTTGTGTTCCCTCTCTCGCTGTGTTTCTCTCTGTCAAATAAATAAAATCTTTAAAAAAAAAAAAAA
>CM053616.1:67196457-67213806 GCA_028646535.1 Procyon lotor
AAATTAGCCATTTTAAAGTGTACTAATCCAGTGGCATATAGTACACTCACAATGTTGTGCACCCCCTCCCCCCCAGTTCCAGAACACTGTCATCACCCTCAAGGACACTTCATATCAATTAAGGAGTCACTCACAACCCATCCCCCAAACCCCTGACAACCACTACTCGGCTTCCTATTTCCATGGATTTACATATTTTGGGTATTCCACATAAATGGAACCGTATTTGATTCGTGAGCTTTTATGTCTGGCTTCTTTCACTTTAGCACAATGCTCTCAAGGGTCATCTTCATTGTAGCATGTACGCCATTCTTTTTCGTGTTGGAATAAATATTAATTGCAGGGATATACGCATCTTGTTTATCCATTCATCCACTGACTTGATTTGCTCCTACCTTCTGGCTATTGTCAATAGTGATGCTGTGACCATTTGTGTACAAGTATTTGTTTGAAAACCTAGTTTCAATTTTTTGGACTATATGTCTGGGGGTAAAATTGCTGGGTCATATGGGTAATTGTATGTTTAACTTTTTGAGGGAACTGCCAAACTGCTTTCCACGGCCGCTGCACCATTTTACATTCCCGCCTGCTATGGAAAAGGGTTCCAATTTCTTCCCATCCTGGCCAACACTTGTCATTTTCCATTGTTTTTCAATATAACCATCCTAGCATGTGTGAAAAGATACATTTAAAAAATTATTTATCCTTTACATTACAACCTTGTATACACATACAAACAAAACATAAGTGAGATAAGAGCTTCACAAAATAATACATACTATACTCCAGTATTTTCTATTCTATCCTAGTATAATCTATCCTGTTTCATTTTCCTTAAAAAAAAAAAAATTACTGGTGGCAACTCACTAAATTGATTTCATTATCTACTAAAGGGTTGCGGCCCACTGTTTGAAAATCACTGCCCTATGTGGATGCAAAAATTTTTCTAGGAGTTTTTGTATTTACATGGAAAATAGGAATGATTTCCTTTTGTGAATACTAAAAGACACCTTACTGTACAGCAAATAAAAATTGTAATTATGATTTACATCATCGGCAAAATAGGTTGAATAACTCATTGTTATTATAGAGCTTAGAAGGCTGGGGGCTTCATTTGGACTCTGAAACTTTCTCTGCATCCTTTGAACAAATACTTTCTCTGGGGTTCATTTTTGCAGCCAGCAAATGAAGGTAACAAGGGACAACACACCCACCTGGAGGCGTCTTGATGAAGCCTGGAAAATAGCATAATGGATGTGGTTTTAGTTTGAAAACAGTGAAATGCTGGAAACAGTCAATTGCTGCTTAAGTGTTTCCACAGGCACCCTGTCTGTAGAGCACAGTCGATAATGGTCACTAAATAGTAACAGCCAGGACGACCCCCTTCACTAGCTAGTTGCTATATGCCAGGCAGGGTTCTAAGTAAGCCCTTTGCCCGCACTAATTCAGTTCGTCTTCCTAACAGCCCTGTGAAGTCAAGACTGTTACTGTTAGCCCCTCTTTAAAAACAAGGTAATCAAGGCACAAGGTAACGTGGTAACAAGTAGCCTTGCCGAAATTCTGTCTCTTGGAGGCGGCAGAATTAGGTTTGACACTGGAAACTCTGGTTCTTGTGCCTGAATGCTTAACCACCAGATTGGACTCCCTATTGAATTCAGACAGAAATCAGAATTATAGATGAGTGTGTCTGAGCATTTATAAAGGTTGCTATAGTGTTAAGTATCTCTGCAAATTAAATGCTTATTTGAGAATAATCAGGGAAGAAAACCATATATGTGTGTGTGTGTGTATTGCACACTTTTGTGGAAACTAGAATGTAATCAGTAAGTCACTACAAGGAAGGATCAAATATCAGCTTTAACGCTTACAGACTCACAGTAGGTTTTCTGAATATGGATGTGTAGGAGAGTGTGTGTGAGTGCATGCGTGTGCGTGTGTGTGCGTGTGTGTGTGTGTGTGTGTGTGTGTATTCACCTGTACAACTTCAAAGAGAGAGGACGGGGCTCCTAGCAGGGCTAAAGCTTGCTCAGGAAGATAAAGGAAACCCAAGGAGAGACCAGACCTGTAGCTTAGCCGACAGGGTGCCCCAGTCTCTGAGTCCTGGGCTCACTGACCACACGCCAACATTAAACACACCCCATCCTGGGAATGCCGCTCGAGGCCTGGCATCATGAGAGCCTGCCCAGCCCTCGGGTCAGAGATAAGTCTCAATCTGGCCTTTGATGTCGGTACCAGCTACTGCTTCCATCAGTTGAGGAGACTGACAATTTTCAACAAGGGTGACTGGGAAACTCTTGCTTTGATTTATTAGGCAGATCAGTGGGTTTAAGTGTCCAGGAAATGAATGTCAATGACTGAGAGGACTTTCTGAGAGCTGAGCCACTAACCCTGATCTGTCAGGCCAGGGGCTAAATCCTCAGCAGGAGGTGCCCCATGTGTGTAAAAGGGGTGCTTTCTCTTGTCCGCCCT
The DNA here is from genome assembly GCA_028646535.1 of Procyon lotor. Lineage (NCBI taxonomy): Eukaryota > Metazoa > Chordata > Mammalia > Carnivora > Procyonidae > Procyon > Procyon lotor. Next base: position 67,198,927 of record CM053616.1, read on the forward strand.
TCTCATAGGAAGACATCACTGTTGGACACCTTCCTCCTGAGCGCAGCTCTGGGATTCTGCCCAAAATCGACGTCTCTCATGGATTATGGCGCCACGTTGAGCAAGAGCCAGGCTCCTTTTTGGAACTGGGAGAACTGGACTAATCGGAAACAGGCCCAACCCCTTCCCCAGTCTGCTCTCCGGAGGCCAGGAGCAGACCCTTGGCCTTGGGCTCCCACATGCCGCCTGGCAACAGATTATGCTTGGTTTGGCCATGGCCCGAAAGGCCTTCATGTCTGCATAACTGAAAAGAGATTCTGTTGGCTTACAAATTGCTGTCTCTGTAATGCATTTGGGAATTAAAAGGAATGGATGTTTTTGAAAGGTTCATCACTTTTGTTATTAATGCAGAATGACATCCTGCGCACGGACTCAGATGTGCACGAGACTGCTTTGCTGATGCGGCGCTTCTCTGCCAGCAGAGCTCAAGGTCAGCGTGCATCCAGGCCCGCGCATGGCCCTTCCTGCTCCCACTGTGAGCAGGGGCTCATCTCTGAGTGGGAAGAGAGAAGCCACTGATCTCATTTGCTTCTATCCTTTGAACCTTTCTCTAGGCTTCAGAATACCTTCTCTGGCTAGAAAACCCTTGCACGGTGGGGGGCAGAAGTTCCCAGTCCCACTTCACAGATACCTGGGATTCATAAAGTGTGAGGGCTCCTTTCATTCTCATTTCAGCTAAAAGCTCAAGTATAAAACATCAAAGGCGAATGGAGAGAAAGATCTTGAGCTGGCACAATGAGTAGAAATGTGCCCTCGATCCCTCATGAAACTCCATCAGCCTGCACTGCTTTTATGGCCCATTTGGTCTGTTTTCTGTGGTTAATACTCATAGACTGTGCTGCATAAATTCAGATTGTTCAAAGATGAATGCAAAGTTCAAATGGGCTGGCTGATGGCTTGTGAGGATAGTTCATTCTAGATCGCTTCCCTTTTTTGGTGTTTCTTCCCACTTTTCCCCCCTCTCAAGTGTATCTACTTCAGGAAGCGTGGAGAGAAAAAAGCCCAGTGGGAAAATTGTATCAAGTGATAATGACATTGTCCTTGTGGAAAAAATTCTGGGGCAAACAGATTTTGGGTTTTACTGTTAAGCTAACATTAGATTACCTATCCTAACAAGATTTAAGCATCTTGTTTTTCTAAATTCTCTTTCATTTGGGTTCAAACAGGGGAAAATATGACATCTAACCCTTTTTTCCTGAGAAAATAATCACCATCCTCCATGCTTTGCCAACAACAATCTCCCCCCCCTCCCCTGCCCCCCATTTATTACAGGAGCTACAGTATCTGCAACTTAGGAAAGCTGCTACTCTAGCTGGGCCGTTTGATTTAGCCTTTGGCAGTTGAACTCTTTGAGTGCATGAAATGCATGCCTGTTTGTGTACCTGTTAGTGTGTGTACACGCTGTGTGCATATGTGTGTTACTTAAAGGCAAACACACTGTCCGAGATGCAAAAAGTCATTACAACTATTTATGGAGAATGAACTCTTCATTTTTATTCTCCAGACCTTCCATTGTTGCATGTTTTTTTGTTTTGCATTTAAGCATCAACAGCCTACTATTAAAAAAAAAAAATTCAGACTTGTTCATGAGATAGATTAGATCTATTTAGTACTTGCACTTAACCAATTTTTTTCTTAGGTTAATCATTTGCTTGTAACTCTTTGAAAAGTAGATCTGCTTAGGTTGTGATTTTCCAGATTTTTTTTTTTTTTTTGGTTCATATGTTAAAAACAAATAGAAAGAAAGTAGGGAGGGGGATTGACGGGGTGGCAGGGATGCTTGGGGAGAGATGGGAGAGAACTCCACCCTTTTAACGTATAGAATTTCGATATAAAAGATCAAGACAGAAAACCACCCAAATTGTCGTTTGTTTTTTGTGGTTGCTGATTGCTGTGTGTGGAGCAGTATGGAACATTTTCATGCTATCATAGGGAAACAGCAACCTCCAGGGTAGATTCTGATTTCTGTGGCTAACATCTCTATCTCTTATTTCCAGAAGCAGAAACACAAATGAGGTCTGATGTCCTTCTGGTTGAAAACTTAGTGGAAGGAAAAAAAAAAAAAAGAAAGGTTTTGTGCACAGAAATAAACACATAGGCAAACAAAAGGATACAAATAAAACTGAGGAAATGTGAATAAGACGTGAATTGTATCAATGTCAATTTCCTGTTTGTGAAATCCTACCATAGTTTTATAAGATGTTACCATTGGCGAAACTGGGAAATAAGCACATAGGGTCTTGCTGTATTATTTCCCATGATTGCATGTGAATCTATAATTATCTCAAAGTAAAAAGTTTGTATTTTTAACAAGACAAACAACTATATATTACTTTAGAAATAAAAAGGTGGTCCACATTTATATTTTGAAAGTAATGTATCTTAAAAGCATTTGAAAGACAAAGTGGCATTTTAAAAGCTAATTCTTTTATAAAGTATTTGTTTGCTGTCATAGTACCTAAAAAATGAAAGAAAACAGACACAGTAAAATTCAATTTGTTGAGAGCTTAAAATAGTCTCAGTGGATTAAACCAACAACCTTACTTATAGTGAGGAAACAAAGGAAAGTTTTAACCTATTTTTGTGTAATTTATGTTGAAGATGCATTTTGCCCCAAAGAGCAACATCTTAGGGAGAAATGGAAAGTTTGTGCCTTTGGATGGAAAAAACAGTGGAATTACATAAATCCATTAGCTATACAAAAAGGTCTTTGACAGTACAAATAACAGAGTATGTCTACTTTTCAGAGGTGAGAGGGAGTTCTAAGAATAGCTGTTAATGCTTCAGAATGAAACTGGCTTTGAGATGAAAAGACAATAGTTGCCCATTTAAATAACTATGTTGGCTATTGCAGTGGCTAGAGAGGTCAGAATAAAGCAAAGCCTATCAAGTCATCTACTGTGTATAAACCCTGTATTGCCTTATTCAGAAGATATGTTTTAAATTTATTTTTAGATAACTGAATTAGTGTGTGTGTGTGTGTGTACATATATAGACACACACTTGCCCTTCTATATGTATACGATATATGTATATATATAATTATTACCTTCATAAGATGCGGTTGAAAGAAATAATACAGAAAAAAAAAAAAAAGAAAGAAATAACACAGAGAGATCCCAATTTCCTCAGTACCCCAATGGTAACATCTTGCAAACTTCAGTATAGGGTCACAAACAGGAAATTGACATTGATACAAATCTATCCATCTCACTGGCAAATGATAGGGTTTTTTTTTCACCATTAAGTGTAGTCACCATCTGTCCCCACACAAAGTTATTACAATATTATTGAGTATATTCCCTATGCTGTACTTTTCATCTTCGTTACTTATTCATTTTATAACTGGAAGTGTGTACCTCTTCATACTCTTTATCTCACCCATCCCTCTGCCCACTGGGAACCACGTTATCTTCTGTATTTAAGAATCTGTTTTTTGGTTTGTTGTTTTTTGTTTGTCTGTTTGTTCATTTGTTTTATTTTTTAGATTCCACGTATATAGAAAATCGTATGGTATTTGTTTTTCTGTCTGACTTATTTACTTAGCATAATACCCTCTAGGTCCATCTATGTTGTCACAAATAACAAGATACTGTTGTTGTTTTTTTTTTAATGGCTGGATAATATTCCACTTGTATATATATATAGCACACCTTTAACCATCCATTATTGGACACTGATGTGGCTTCCATATCCTGTAAATGATGCCGCTATAAACATAAGGGTACATATATCTTTCTGAATTACTGTCTTTGTTTTCTTTAGGTAAATATCCAATAGTGGAATTACCGGGTCATATGGTAGTTCTATTTTTAATTATTTGAGGAACCTCCATACTGTTTTCCACAGTCGCTGCACCAGTTTGCATTCCCACCAACAGTGCACGAGGGTTCCTTTTCCTCTACATCCTCGTCTACCCTTGTTCTAGCCATTCTGACAGGTGTAAGGTGATATCTTATTGCGGTTTTGATTCACATTTCCCTGATGTTTAGTGAGGTTGAACACCTTTTCATGTGTCTGTCAGCCATGTGTATGTCTTATTTGGAAAAATGTCTATTCAAGTCCTCTGCCCATTTTAATCAGATTATTTGGGGTTTGGTGCTGGATTACATAAATTCTTTATGTTTTGGATATTAAGCCTTTATCGGATATGTCGTTTGCAAATATCTTCTCCCACTCAGTAGGCTGCCTTTTGTTTTGTTGATGGTTTCCTTCACTGTGCAAAAGCTTTTAATTTTAATTTGGGTGTTGTCCCAATAGTTTAATTTTATTTTTGTTTCCCTTGCCTCAGGATACATCTAGAAAAATGTGGCTAAGGCCAAAGTCAAAGAGATCACTATGTTTTCTTTTACTTTTTAAAGCTAATAAAAGTAGTTTTAATTTTATTGAACCAACAGTTGATGAACACGTAGTATCCTTTCCAGAAATCATACCCTACACCCCGCATTAACTGGTTTTAAAGTATGCTTCTGATTTTATAGGTTCAGAGGACTTTCCTTCCTTTCTTTCTTCCCTTCCTACCCTTTGCTTGTTGATCTACTCTATTTTTTTTTAAATGATCACAGGTCATTATGATAGTAAGAAATTGCTTTAGATATTTTCTGGCATACATTGATGATGTTCATTATAAAGCAGAGAGACAGATTATTTGTGGCAACATTTTAAGAGACCAGATTTCATGGGAAAGAAATAATTAAATCCCCCGTGGAAGAGATTTTACTACCTACTAGCCTGTCAAAGACTGAGATTTATTAAATCCCTACTATAGCACAACAAAGCTAAACAGGCAACCTGAACCTGAGATTTTGTTTTGGCGTGTTGTTTGGTAAGCTTTGGAGAAAGCAACAGTGTTGAGAGAAAAGGGCATTCCCTTTAAAATACTTTTCTTAAGAAAATGACTTGGAGAAGGGGATCGGGTCTCATTTCCATCCAATTCAGATTGGACTCAAAGGAGTCATTTTGGTCCATGGCACCTACCTGTCCACACGACCGGACGGTTCCTCAGTAAGAAAGAACCTAGGACTTCACAGACTTGACGGTGTTGCATGGAAAGAACACTTTGAGCAGGAAACATGGCAGGAATGGAGGGGTAAGAAAGAGCTCATTTTATATGAATTCAAAGGTAAACCTTGAAGGGTTTTAAGCATCTGACGATGAAATGATGCAGATTGTGGATAGGATAGATTGAAAGGAATAGGGGAATAAGCAGGGAGGTCATTTGGAAAACCACTGTAGTAGTTCAGGTTAGAAAGGGTGGCTGGGCTGAACTGATACCAATGCAGGTGGTGAAAAAAGAGGGACAAATTTTGGGATAAATTTTGGTGGTCAAATCTGTGAGGTTTGGTGATAGATGGATAGAAGGAGATATTGAGAAGCGTCTATGGATTTCTGTTGCGAATGACCAGTTAGGTTAAAGTACCATTTAACGAAATAGAAAAAAGGCGGTAGCATTTATCGTGAAGAAGCTGAAAAGAGGGACTAATGCTGGTGGGAAAAATAAGAGTTCCGCTCTGACTGTGCTGAGTTTTCGAAGCCCACCGACGTCCTAGAGGGGAGGTCAAGTAGACCGTTGGAAGAGAAGAGAGAAAAGTCTGGCTTAAAGAGGAAACCAGAGAATGAATCCACTGTGTAGAGGGCAGAACAAGAATACTGATAAGGATTTGAATTCAAAGTTCCCCTTTAGCCAAACCAGAGTGAACTGGTGGGTTAGCACAGGCATTCTGGGCAGTCTGGTGGAAGAGAAGTCAGACCGGAATTGGTTGTGGAGGGAATTTGAGATAAAGTGTCAAAGAAAGTTATCTATTGCCTATGAGGCAGAGGAAGCAGAGAAAGAACAAATTAGGAGAATAAATAACTGGAGAAGTAGTTTCAAGTAGAGCCTTTTTTCCACCTTTTTTTTTTTTTTTTTTAAATAAGAGATCCTAGAGCTGTGATTCTTAACCAGGACTATAGAGAACCACCTGGGGAGAGTTTTAAAATTCTGATGCCCAAGCCTTTAGTCATAATTAAATCAGAACCTTTGTAAGGGGAAGCCTGGGCCACTGTATTTTTTTTAATAACTATACAGGTAAGTCCAGTGCGCAGGCAAGTTTGAGAACCAGTGTCCTAAATGGGCTTTTTGTTAAAATGCAGATTCTCATTCCGAGGTCTGAAGGGGGGGCCCAAGTTCAAAATCCCTAGTAAGTTCCCTGCTGGTGCCACTGCTACTGCTTTGTGGCCCCACTGTACATTTGAACAGGAATGATCCAAAAGAGAAAGAAGGGAAAGGTGCAGGAGGGGGCCTAACGTGAGACACTGAGAAGGGACGGAATGCCAGACCCTCTGGGGGATTAGCCTTGGGCAGGAGGAGGGATGTTGTGACTGGACAGAAGAAGAGGGCACAGGTGGGTTTATATATCTGGTGGTCAGGAAGACACCAGGTGGTGTAGCCCAGTGGTTTCGACTGTCCTAGTTTCCTCGCACACTTTTCTTCTTTTTGTGCTGTCTGTTACCTCAGACCCATCTCCTCCATAAAGACATCTCCCTTTTTTTGTGGTTAAGGTCAAGGATGTGGTACCTGAGGGTTGGCAGGAACCCTGCTGGGTCCTTTAGCTCTTCCAAGTCCCTCATCCCAGATGAAGCCCAGAGGGACCTCTCTGCCCCCGAGGGCAGAGTGGGGCTATGGACAGGATTGCTGGTATGGAGGCTCTGAGCGATTTCCACAGAGATCTTGGTGTTCCTTCCTCCCTTGCAAGGTGAGGACTGGCCCAAGTTGCTGTGGTGGGCTCAGCCCACAGATGAGGCTCTGTCAGTGTGGTCACGGGGGTGGGGAGCTCAAAGGAGGCTGGGCAAGGGAGTTCGTTAGGCCCACATGGCTCCTTGTCAGGACAAACATTCCAGGTCAGTTGATGGAGCTGCTCAAGCCTGTCCAGGGTGAAGGGCTGGCCTCTTTCCTCAGGCCAAACCTGAGTGAAAACACATGGCTGTGTGGTACGGGAGTGGGAACCGAAAGGCATGCCGTGGGAAGGAGCCTGCAGAGAATAGTACGTGGGGTTAGCTGCTTCTCTTCACTAAGACTTGAGGAAAATCTTATTTCCCATTTCCAGCGTGGCTTGGGGAAAACAACCAGGCAGTTGGTCAGTGTCCAGGCTACAATCATAATGTTACCGTTTATTGAGCATCTACTTACCACATGTCAGCCGTTTTAGGTGGCTTATCTCAATTAATCTTTACCACAGCCCTATGTTATAGGTAGTGTTATTATTTACGTTTTGCAGATGAGTAAACGGAGACTGGCAGAGGTTAAGGAACCTTAAGCCACATTCTTTTAAATGGTTGAACCAGTGTTTAAACTCTCTGACTTCTCGGTTAGAAGTCAGGCCCTTAACTAGTATGGTATACCACTGGTTCGCTCTCTGTTAGCAAATGAGATGGGTACTGCTGAGTGACAATTTGTGGATTTCTAGTGTTTATGCATGCCCTTCTAGCAGAGGTACTAACTGACTTTGTTCCACACTTCATGTACAAGGAGCATATGTATAGCTAACAGTCTTTTAAGATAGAGATAGCTTCTCCCTCCGGAGGTGCAAAGGACAGGCTCACTCAGTGCTTGGTATAAAATATCTGTGTCCTCTGTGCTCCAAGTTCCATCACTGCATCACAGCCTCCTGCATCTTCAGAGGCCCCTGACCCTCCCTGTGCCACCCTGGGGAAACTGAGGCTTGGTGAACCAAAGCAAATGTTGACCCTCCAGTGAATGTATTACTGTGAAAAATAAGCTGTCCTTTTTGATGTGGTTTTTGCAGTGTTGGTGGGGTTCAGAGCCGATGACCAAGAAAGAATTCTTGAGACATCTTCAGTGCAAACATGGTTTTATTATAAATCACATGGACAGGATTCACTGGGGTTGTGAGGAGTAGCCCATTATATACTTTCAAGTTGGAGGGGGTTAGGGATAGCTTAAGGCTCTAAGGAATTTTGGAAACAAGGTTTCCAGGACCCTGAGGGGGCTAGATATTGTTGGGAAAAGGTCATTTATTACTGTCTAATAAAACCTTAGTCATGAGACTCTTCAGATGTGTATCAGTGGGTCATATGCTTGGGGGATGATTGCTAACACGTATCTTGGGAGGTAGAGGTAAAGGAAGTTTCCAAAGGAATTTTTATATGTTAGAGAAGACTCACAGGATCATGGAGGGTCAGGCTAAGATTGTCTTTTGCCCTTAGCAAAGTATTGACACCAAGGCAGCTGAGTTCCTAGAGGAATGTCACTCTGCCTGTTTCAGAAACTTGTCAATGAGCTCTAAGTAGTAAGGACATTGAATTTTTCTTTTGCCTTTGTTTCCCACATTACCTTCCTCCAGACTCAAAAGGACAGTCCCTGACACTGTCTTCAACCTGAATCCATGAAACTGTGGCAAGCTAACTTAGCTTGAAAATAGGACGAAATAGAGGCCTCTTCACAACTCTTGATGTGCACCGTTACTACCATATATGAGCAGGTGAAAACAAGTTGAGAGCCACGGTGCAGCTGGTAAAGGGCTCAGTAACTGCCTGTCTTCCTCCATCCGAGTGCACTTCCCCACTGTTTCTTGATGGTAGAAAGGGACCAGATTACAAATGGAAGGAAGAGAGCTGACAGAGGATCTTATGGCTCCCAGGGGGCTGCTGAGACAGGTTTAATGCAGATCAGTGTTAAATCTGGGCTTCTGGCCCAAACCACTTGTCTAGCTGTTTCCCTTGGGATTTTGTAATGGATGCTGGGGTGCCTCACCCAGATCTTACCTTCAGAACTGATCTACTCATTTCCCTGCTGCTGGAAGATTAGCAGCTACAGGCCCCCTTCTGAGTCCTTCTCTGCAAACTGTCAGGCCGAAGATGGCTGCCTTCCCCAAAGACTCACCCCAGGGGGCAGGGTGCTTGGACATGGGGGCGAAGGAGGGAGCAGGCAGGTGCTCCTGCTTCAAGGTGGGGGGCGGTCTGATCTCAGCTCTGGAGCTGTCTGCTGGAGAGACTCAGATTTCCTACCTTTTTGACACTCATATCACAGTTCATTCTTTCCTCTGCCTAAATCTTCCTTCACTCCCCAAGGTGCTAATCTTGAGAATGTCTCAATTAATTGCCAGCAGACAATCTCAGCACACAAACCGTAGCAAATTACTTCCCGGGGAACAGACCTAAAGCAGATCTCCTGTAAATCATGATATGAAGCTAATGGTCATAGAGAAAATGTGCACCCAAAGATTTTTGGTGCTTTAAATTACAATTTTTGGTCCCTGTAGCTTTAGGTAAGCCATTTGAAATATCATTTCTAAGCTCATCAAAATCATATAGTTAATCTAAACTTTAATAATTACATTAAAGGATAAGAAATTATATTAAAGCATTACAGCTGTGACAATTTGGTTGTATGCTCATTGAATTGCTTTTTCTGACACTTTAGTCTACAATAAGTAAAAAGCAATAGGTAAATTATTAGCTTATCACATAATGCCCTGATGGAAGTTTTATATAATTGAATTTCTGTTTTCCCTTGAGATACAAATACTGTGAATGTTTCACAGATTATGTAAATGGAACAGTGGGAATCATTTGCAAGTCATGCTATTTAATGCATCTAAGAAAATTATATTAACCTCCTTTCCTATAGAGAGAGGCAAGATGATAACATGCCTTGTGAGGATGGAAAAGTTGCGATTTTGTGCAACCTCTCAAGAATAGATTTGGGGGGATGAGTGGGCGGTTCAGTTGGTTAAGTGACTGCCTTCAGCTCAGGTCATGATTCCAAGGTCCTGGGATCGAGCCCCACATCGGTCTCCCTGCTCAGTGGGGAGCCTGCTTCTCCCTCTCCCTCTGCTACTCTGCCTACTTGTGCTCACTCGCTCTCTGTGTCAAATAAATAAATAAAATCTTAAAAAAAAATAGAGAATAGATTTGGAAGGGGAAGGTGATAATGAATGCCCTCAAATAACCTCTTCCTGGTTACTTGACTTGAGGATAAACCCATGAGAGCAAATCCAGTGAGAATGAAGGTCATGTAGGGTGGCAGTAGGCCTATGTTTTGTAGTCAATGCCATGGAGTCCGACCTTTTCTCAGGTGATGCCATCGGCCTTATTCCATCTACATGAGGTTGTACAAACACATCCACATCATGACTTTCCTGAGGGTAAAGGGCTAGCGTGGTCACTGAATGTTTCTGATTCCAAAACTAAGCGATGAGCTAAGAACTATCCCTCACCCCACCCCCATCCCCAATAAGTTTTGTCCCATTTGACAAGCTAATCAGGCATTTATACTCTTGGGAGAGGTTTGATTTTCAAACTGTGCCAAAGGGCAGACTATTTCTTGATTCATAAAAGGAAAACCAACACTAAAATAAAATATTTTAAGGCTTTAGTTTTTAAAAGTTTTATAGGAAAGATGGGCATTCCCCATGAATACATACATTGTGTTTCATCCTTGTAATGCGACCAGTTGAACCAGTTCGTTTTTATCAAGAGAATGTTATGCAAAGCCCAATACTCAACTCAGTATAAACAAACCAAGCAAGTAAATGCTTCAGTGTGCTAAAAATTAAGCTTAGTTAGAACAAACCTCCTACATAAGGCGAGGACATTCCAACTGAGAAAGAAATCCCAGAGATAAATACTGTTAGTACAAACAGTATTAGGAGTGTTTGGTTTAAATCCTTGCATAACTTATGAAAGTTACATATAATCAACAGAGTTGCATTGTGCTCTAAACAACAAATATATTGCTTCATATTCTTGGTATCGTACCTTCCAGTCATTAGACCAAAAATGAGATAACAGATTGAGCAAGTTTCTATGGAGGAGCCACAGAATTTCTAGCCACAGAGATATTTATGTTGACACTAAGCAGAAATTTTAGAAATACATTGTTAGGGGGTCATTTTCCCTAATGGAATAAAAAGCTTCAGTATTTGAGAAATTAGCAGTGTACAAGGCTCTTTGCTCTTCGTGGTTACCTGAGATCATTATCATTGCTCAACCATTTTCTAGCAGCGGGAACAGAGGTGAAAGTTGAGCCAACTGGAAATCAGGTAGTAAAAAATGGAAGAGGGAGTCATCTCTGGGTCAGCATTCTAACTCAGAGGTAGTCTGGTATGTGTGTGTGGTAAGGATCAGGACTCTTAATAAGACCTAAGATTCCAAAGTTCTCCGAAGGAAGGAAATGGACTTGAAATGCCTAATACAATGGCTAGAACATGAAAGGGTCAATGCATGCCAGTAGATGACTCGAGCTATTGTCTGTCCGTCTGTCCATTGCCTGGGATGAATTTATTTCAGTCAAGCTGGGATTGCAACTATAGGAAATTCCAAAGAGAGTTCTTCGACACTTGATTGCTCTGGGAGTCAATACCCCTTACAGATACCTCAGCAGCTGGCTGGAGAAAGGTCCTTTCTGGCTCTTCAGGGCTGTGCTCAGGGAATCACTGAGGAATCTTGAAAGCTGGGCAGAATTTTCCAGTAGCAAAAGATGAAAAATAGTATCAGGCAACATGGGGCAGAAAAAGGTGTGGGTTTCTTCTGTGTGGGTGAAAAGACGATAGTCATGACAGTCACGAATTTAACACAAGGGTGAAGATTTAAAGAAGGGTTCGGGTCCACCAGATTTGTATGTTTTCTTGCTACACTGTAATAACGTTGGAAAATAATATCCTGAATTTCCAGAAGGGAATCTAGTTCTTTAACTTCATATGGGGCTTTCAGGGCTCTCCTTTGAGAAGCAAAGGAGATCCTGAGAAAGATAAGATAGACTACATCACAGGAGCAGACCTGAAAAGGTGCCTCGTCGTGAAGCAGGTTAGTGCAAGTTCCATTGTTCTAACTGTGTAGGTAGAAGAAACCACTGAGACAGGACCATGCTGATTCGGTACAATTCCAAGACGTGTGCTTCTTGTGGATTAAGGGAGAGATGACTTTCATTTCCTATCTCAGTCTGTTGTGAAACCTCAGTTGCTTTCTTTCTACCTGAGATACTGAACATGGGAAACATCAGTCTGTGAAGGTGGTATTGCCTTCAGCATGATCCTGGGGACCTCCTGGTGGATGGTCTTAATGGGAGCATTTAGATTGAATTGATCAAGGAAAAGAACTTTTACCTTTTGATGGCTTTCCTGTGTCTAAAAAACACCGATTGTTTACACCTAAATTCAACAACCTGTACTAGTCTAAGTGACAGCTATTTCATGTAACATAATTGCCCTCATGAAATGAAGAGATGTAGTGAGGTTTCCTGAATGGTAGGATGGCGATAAAGGAAAAGCATTGAACGGGGATCAGGTGAGCCAGGATTTAATTTCATCTGTGCCATTTGATAGTTTTAGATGCTTCTCCTAACTCATTCCAGCCCTGTCTCTATGGTTTACAGATTACTCATTTGCAAAATTAAGAGTAAATCAACTTGCGTTCTAGAACTGTATGAGTATTGTGGACCTTCTGATTGACTTCTAAATTTAAAATGCCTTTTGCATTTATTGAAATTCATAATCCAAGCAAGGAAAGTAATAAGGAAAAGGACTTTGCTAAAGGAGAAGTAATCTGTTTTCATTTCCTTTTTATATTTGCACATGATTGAGGCAGAAAGTTCTGTGAGTTTCCTGTGTAGGCATACATCTAGGCATAAATTGGAGATGAGAAATCACTATAGAGAAATCTTACCTTATAACATTTTATATCCACCTATACCATCTCTCAGGTCTATACTCAACTTTGAATAAACACTGTGCTCTCAGCCAAGGACAGGTAGATCCAACATGAGTCATAACTATCCTATGTCACCCACACAGGAGAAGCCCACACCCTTTCTGCTCCATGTTGCCCTATGTTGTTTTTCATCTTTTGCCATAGGGACATTCTGCCCAACTTCCAAGTTTCCCCGTGATCCCGGAGCCCAGCTCAGAACAACCAGAAAGAACATTTCTACCGCTAGTTCTGAGGTATCTGTCTGGAAGGACAATCTGCTATCAGAGAATTCTGCTTGAAATTTTCTGTACTTGCGACACCAGGCTGACAGTAATAAATCCGTCCCAGGCACCCAAAAAGACAGACAATGCCTCCATCTACACACTCACAGACTGACAGCCTCTTCTAGGCTGACCATTATAGGAGGCATTTCATGTACATTTCCTGGCTTAGTCCCCATGACAACAGGGTGAATGAGACAATTATCTACATTTTCTTGGGTGGGAGTATGATCCAAACAAACCCATTAGGTTATTCCCACAGCATGCAGTTTTAGAGTCTCTTGGCTGTGGATCAAATATGCCTTGGTGAGCGGGCCTTCTTCTCCTTTGTTTATGTGTATAAATCTCCCGGACATTACTATATTTTATACTTTTTTTTCTTTTTAAAGATTTTATTTATTTATTTGAGAGAGAGAGAGAGAGTGTGTGTGAGAGGGAGAGAGCACAAGCAGGGGCAAAGAAGTAGAGTCCTGCTGGGCAAGGAGCCTGATGCAGGACTTGCTCCCAGACCCTGGGATCATGACCTGAATCAAAGGTAGACGCTTCACCAGCTGAGCCACCCAGGTGCCCACATTTTGCACTGTTTAAAAAAAAAAAATTCAACTGAGTAAATATGAAGATCTAATTGACTTTATTATGCAATTCATGAATTGGACAGCATTCTATCTAGCAAGTAGAGGAGAGCTCTGTGGAGTTGTACAAAATGGAAGTTTAATAGGAAGGAGGGTGGGGCAAGAAAGTCATTAGCAAAAGAAAAGAAAGGATTATTCCAGGGAAGTTCACCTTTCCTTTAGGGGATGGGCAAGCGATCTTTTTTTTTTTTTTTTGTATTATTTGTATATATATTTGTATATATAATAAAAAAAATGTATTATTTGCCCCAGGGTACATGTCTGTGAATCATCAGGCTTACACATTTCACAGCACTTAACAGCACATACCCTCCCCAATGTCCACAACCCAGCCACCCAATCCCTACCCCCGCCCCCCCGCCTCCCAGCCACCCTCAGTTTGTTTGGTGAATCTAGAAGTCTCTTATGGTTTGTCTTCCTCCCCATCCCTTCCTGTTTCATTTCTCTCCCCCACCCGCCCAAACTGCCTCCTTGCCTCTCAAATTCTTCATATCAGAGAGATCATGTGATAATTGTCTTTCTCTGACTGACTTATTTCACATAGCATAATACCCTCCAGTTCCTTCCACGTCATTGCAAATGGTCAGATTTAGTTTCTCTTGATGGCTGCATATTATTCCATTGTATATATCATGTGTCTGTTGGCCTCTTTGCAGAAATGTCTGTTCATATCTTCTGTCCATTTCTTGATTGGATTATTTGTTCTTTGGGTGTTGAGTTTGAGAAGTTCTTTATAGATTTTGGATTCCCAACACCATTTGTTGAAGAGACTGTCTTTTTTCCACTGGATATTCTTTCCTGCCTTTTTGGGATGGAATGTTCTGAATATATCAGTGATGTCCATCTGATCCAGTGTGTCATTTAGAAGCTTTATTTCCTTGTTGATCTTTTGCTTAGATAATCTGTCCATTTCGGTGAGGGGGGTATTAAAGTCCCCTACTATCATTGTATTGTTGTTGATGTGTTTCTTTGACTTTGTTATTAATTGGTTTATCTAATTGGCTGCTCCCATGTTAGGGGCATAGATATTTACAATTGTTAGATCTTCTTGTTGGACAGTCCCTTCAAGTATGATATAGTGTCCTTCCTCATCTCTTATTATAGTCTTTGGTTTAAATGTAATTTATCTGATATAAGGATTGCCACCCCAGCTTTCTTTTGATGTCCATTAACATGGTAAATTGTTTTCCACCCCCTCACTTTAAATCTGGAGGTGTCTTTGGGTCTAAGATGAGTTTCTT
>CM053616.1:67214306-67266683 GCA_028646535.1 Procyon lotor
TACTATTTTGCTTTCCATTCTAATAGACTCTGAGGAAGTTGCTCAAGGCCACCCAGGTGGTAAAGGGCAGAGTGGGGGGAGGGCGCTGCCACCACTTACACAGTCTGGTAAACAGCCAGCGGCAACCCTCTTTTACTTTATGGAGTATTCGTATTCTAACTGGGATCCTAGTACAGCCCAAGTTTTATCTACTTCACAGTTCAGATTCAGAAATGCCTGAAACCCTCCCGTGTGCTTGCCGGTGGGGCACAGAAGCTGAGCAGTCTGGGATGTGAGGGGCTGAGCCAAAAAGACCCAGCTCTGGGAGGAAGCTGAGTCTGTGGCCAGTGCTAGCGATGGGATTTGTGGGGCCCGGTGCCAAAGGAAGACGTGGGGCCCTTTTTGAAAAAGCAGGAGCAGATGCAGTTCAAATACAAAATAGAACATGCTTTCTGTCCTCCTCCGGCCTCTTTTCACGTAATGGTTGTTTTTGTTTGTCATTTAACGTGTTCTCTCCTGGGTGGAGGGCCATTCCCTGGGGGCAGCTCAAGCTTCCAGTGTCGGGGGGCTCTGCCCTGAGAGGCTCATGGGTTCCCTTCCCACCAGCCTCTGGAACCACAGCCATGGCCCTCCAGGGTGGGGAAGTACATCTGCCGTGGGCCCATCACACAGTCCATAGCAAATGGATGATTTGATGAGTGAATGCATGGATGAAGTGTTCCGTGAGTCATTTTCTAAACACCAGGAGCAATAACGGACCCTCCATGGGACGCACTGTAGCCTATCCTATGACTCAGATGCTCCTTCAGTCTGGGCTGCTCCCAGATCCATAAGGTCTCTAATGACCACAGGACACTTGGACGTCTGGATGGTTCCAGTGGCAGGCAGGAAAGTGTCCAGAATCCATAAGCACAGGGAGCAGTCCCACAGTAAGGAGGCCTAATGGAGGGATGAGCCAGAAGGTAGGCAGGTGACGTGTGTTCACCTGAGCTGCAGGTCTGAACGAAGGAGGGTGAGAAGAGACAGCGCATATGTGTATTTATACACAGCTGTGTTATTTCAGTACTCTCTGCCTCGGTTCATCATTGATCACATTGCAGATTGGAACAGGACAACCTTGTGAAGTTATTGTCCTCACAATAACTTGAATATTTAGACATGTGTAAGAATGCTCACATCTCTGCAACACAGGAAACAATATGCAAGCCTTGGGCATTTTTTTTCATTTATTATTTATTGTTATTTTCAACCAAAACTAACACTTGGAGAGCTCGTCAATATCTAGTGATCAGGAGCTAATTGAAGTATTCCAAGATGTCTGAAGCTTAGAAGGCAAAAAATGTTGACAAGATACTTTGCCTGTGTGAGGTAGGGAGACAGGTGTTGTAGGACATACAAGACAACATGACATAGTCCTTGCTCTCAAGGGATGTGTAGGCTACTTGGAGGCGTCACATGGAAGCAAAGAATACTAGGAAGAAGATGGGGTCAAAGAATTGTATGGACAGTGCTATAGGAACTCAGATGGAAGAAGCCAAGGAGGGTCTCATTGGAAGGTCCATGGGAGCCTTACTTTGTAGGATGGGAAGTCGCCAACATCGAAGGATAATTTTTTAAAAGGTAAAATCATGACTCTCTTCAAAATGTTTCAGGAACACACGTCCAAGATTTTTTTCACTTATTAATTAGTGAATCATTCAAATGTTAAAAAAAAAAAGTCAAGAGAGAATCCAAAGAACATATATGAGCAATTAGGAGTGTGGAAATAAACAAAAACAGATGCAAACTGGCCTCTTCCCCAGGTGGGAAATTGATCACATCTCCACCAAGACAAAATTCATCTTTGTCTTCCGTATGGACAAAAATCATTGGGGTTACTATCAATTTTCTACAATTTACAGAGTTATAAATGGACTCAAAGGCAATTCAAGGCACAGACCCTGTAGAATCAGATAATTCCGAGGTGTGAGCCCAGTATCCCACTACAAGCTTACTCAGTGTGATGGTTAATTTAATGTGGAGGGACTGGTGCTCTGACATTTGGTCAAACTATTCTGGATGTGACTGTGAGCCATTTCTGGATAAGATGAGCATCCAAATCAATAATGTAGACTGCCCTCTGTGATGTGGCGGGCCTTATTTAATCAGCTGAAGACCCCCGAGAACAAGAAGGCAGAGTGAACGGGAACTCCTTGTCCTGACTGCTGTCTTCAGACTTGAACGGAGACATCGGCTCTTTGTGGACCTCCCACTCGCTGGCTTATGAATGGACCCACACCGCTGGCTGTCCTAGTCAGTGCAGATCTGGGGACTGCTCAGCATCCATGACTGCATGAACCAATTCCTTATCTATTTATATAACTTATGTGTAATGTGTATAATTATGCACAATGTATGTAGCATCATTGTGAGTTCTATTTCTCTGTAGAACCCTGACTAACACACCCAGTAATCTTTTCTACTGTACTCATGTTAAAGTGTGACTTTTTCCTGGCCCCTGTGCAGTAATGGATGGGCAAGGAGGTACCTACAGGCTGTTTGTCACCATGGGCTCTGAGAAGAGAGGGAGATTCACAGGGGGATTTGGCTGGCATTGCCTGGACTTCTCTTTCAGAGAGTGGGCTGTGACTGGCCCATAAAAGGCAGCTCAGGACCCCTAGCTCTAGGGCTCTACGATGAGATAGCCAGCTCTTTCTGCTGAAGGGTCCAAAAGCTTTATCACTTATTTGCACCTTGCTCAAGGTCAAACAGGGGCTCTGAGGCCTTTCACTAGAGTCATTTCCTACTTAATAAAAGCTGAAGGCAAGACAATAAAGTGGGACTCCATGGTGGAGGGGAGTAGCTGTTTAGTATTTACCCACAAGGTTATAGGAAATTCACTCCACTTCTTATGGATGTCACAGCAATCCTACAAGGTTAGTAGCATTGCCCCTATTTTTCAGACAATGAACTGAGATATGAGGTTATTTTCCCCGAGCAAAACTTAAAGGGTTCCCAGTACAAATTCTAGGCTTTGTACCTGGATCAGGAGCCAGGGAAGGAGAGCTGTTTGGTCTGGGGCCATGGCAGTGGGCAGGGTGTTGGGGCTGGAGGTGGGGGATAATAAGAGAGGGTGGCAGGTGCTGAAGATTTTAGTCTGGCCTCAGCTTTGATGCACCACTGTGCATATTGTCAAAGTGTGGCTTCACCGCTGGGGTAGCAGATGGGCCAGAGGACCCATGGGAAGGCCCAAGAGCATTCCCAGCATTGGGAACATCCCAGCTGCTTACAACAAGAACATCCCAGCTGCTTACAGCTGCAGGGCAAGTTGCTTCATTCCACTGAACTTCTGTTACCCTATCTATGGGACTGTAATGGGTCTGGGCAAGAACCCTTCCCAGGCCTCTTCCAGCAATAGCACTGAGTGACTCTAAGAAACTCAGAAGGTAATTGAAAACAGTCATGTGCAATTGAAACCAGCTTGTTACAAGCACTAGGGAAAATATTTTTCAAAAAAGCGAGTTCCTTCCAAAGAGGAACTCAACTCCTATGTAAGTAAGCCTGCCAAATATCTCTGCCTGGTTAGATACAATCCTCCTAGGCATTTACTTCCCTCCAGGTTAATAAATATCAAAGATTAAGATGCTTTTAGGATACAGTTCCTTGTTAAGCTTTTTAAGGGCATCTCTGACACTAGTCCTTTGTGTGACTGAGAGGCAAAGAGGTTGCGCCCTGGCGGCTCTTTGGACGCTACAAGCCTGAGGAGTTATTTATTGTCTAGCTGTCTCCTCCGGTTACTGCTGACCTTCCTGCAGACCGGGTGTCGCTAGCCTGCCTTCCACTGTCACCGAAGGTTTGCTCAGACTTTTCACCTTCACTGTCGATTACAAAAACTCAGCTGGCGGCTGCTGAATGCAAACCTGCAGCTAAGCATAAAGTGAAGGGAAAATCAGCCAGGAGATGAGGTCAGCGCTTGAGAAAACTGACACTGGAGCTGGGCCGTGTTTTTACCACATTTCCAGGAGTAACCCCTCCAGCCAGGCTGGGCTGATGTCACACACATGGAACGTATGTTCCAGCCCTCCCACCTCCCCAGTCGGCACTGGGTCTCCATCCCCTGCCTCCAGCACTCAGACCACTGAGGAAGGACATGCAGTAAATGTATCGGTTGATGAAGCTCCAAAGAGATCCCTAGTTTCTAAAGGCTTCTCCTAAACCATGGCCTACTCAGGGTACTTTACCTAAGACCCCCCCCCCAGGCATTTAACAAATGTTATTGTTCTTATAAAGTGAACCTCATATCTGACAAAACCCTCGAGATCCAACTGTTCACTCAGTCATTATTTCAGAAGCAATCACTCTGTGCCATGCACCATTATAATAGCAGGTAATAGCAGAAGTCCCTGGCCTCCTGGAACTTCTATTCCACTGAGGAGAGACAGACAATAAGCAAGAGAGTGGCTGATATGAGGAAATATGCAGGAAAATAAGGCAGGGAAAGGGTGAAAGGGTCACGGAGGGATATTATTTTATTTAGGATATCATGAAAGTCCTCACCAATAATAAGGTGACATTTAAGTAGAGATATGAATGAAGGAACAAGTGGCCCATATCCAGGGGAAGAAGTTTCAGGCAGCAAGTGCAAAGGTCCTGCACCTCACACGTGCTTGCAAATGGGTGGAATAGCAGGAAGGTCCCTGTAGCTGGAGTGAATGATCAAACAGAGAGTGGGAGATGAGGTCAGAAGAGGGTAGGGGGATGGAAGTGCAGATCAAAGACAAGCTTCTGACCCATAGTGAGGACATTCACTATGGGAAAGCCATCACAGGTTTGGGAAAATTGAGTGGCATCCTAACTCATTCTGAGTGCTGTGTAAAAAATAGGATTAAGAGCACAGGGATGGAAGAGAGACAATTAGTAGGCTGCTGCACTAGTCTAAATCAGAACATTTCTAACTTTAATGAAAAAATGGACTACCTAGGGACCAGATAAGATGCAATTCCAACTCGTTTTGTCTGATGTGAGACTGAGAGCTTCCATTTCTAACAAGCACCCAAGCAAGCTGGTGCCACTGCTCCACACACCACATCTTGAGAAGAAAGGGTCTAAGTGATATGGAATAGTGACTCATGATAGGTAGTGGTGAAATTGATGAGAAATCTTCAGATCCTGGATGTGCTTTGAAGGAAGAACCAACAGGATTGTTGGTGGGATACTGGTGAGGTGAGAAAAGAGTTAATGATGTTTGGGATCAAACACCAGAAACACAGAGGTATCAGTTATGAGGAAGGGAGAATGCAAGAATTGCTTTGGGGTCCAAGAAAAAATCAAGAGTTTAATTTTGGTCATGTGAATGTAGAGTTGCTCAAGGAGAACCTGAGTGGCTCAGTTGGTTAAATGGCTGTCTTTGGCTCAGGTCTTGATCTCAGAGTCCTGGGGTTGTGCACCATATTGGGCTCCCTGTTCAGTTAGGAGTCTGCTTCTCCCTCTTCCTCTGCTACTCCCCCTGCATGTGCTCTCTTACTCATGCTCTCTCTCTGAAATAAACGAATAAAATTTTTTAAAAATAGTAAGATAAAAATAAAAGTTAGAGATGCCTCTTAGAAATCCCAGTGAAAGTATTGAGTGAGCATTTGGGAATATAATCCCGGAATTCAGAGACCAGGTCTGGGCTTGAGATAAAACTCTGAGAATCACCAGCTTGTCTGTTGACCCTTGAACAACACAGGGGTTATGGGCACTTGACTGCACAGTTAGAAATCTGTGTGTGACTTCTGCCTCCCCAACTTAACTACTCAGTAGACTTAACTGCTCATAGCCTACTTTTGACTGAAAGCCTTACTAATAACATAGTCAATTAACTCATATTTTACATGTTGTATGTATTATGTGCTGTATTCTTACAATAAAGTAAGCGAGAGAAAAGAAAGTGTTACTGAGAAAATTGTAAGGAAGAGAAAACACAGTTATAGTATTGAATTTATCAGCAAAAAAATCTGTATGAATGGATCTGTGCAGTTCAAACCCAAGTCACTCAAGGGTCGACTATAGTTTATATTTAAAGTCCTGGGGCAGGACAAAGTCACCGAGGGTGTGAGTCTGGATAGAGGAAAACCCTGAGGACTCAGCCTTGGAGTGCTCCAGTATGTGGAAGCCAGGAAGATGGGGATGCTCTAGTAGGTGGCTGAAAGTTAGCTTCTGGTGAGCGAGGATGGGAGATAAGGATCTGGAAGTCATATAAACTTGGTGTTTCCAGAGGGAAGGTCATCACCTCCAACCAATGATGCTATAGATAGTAAATGAGGACAGAAAATGGACCGTTGGATTTGGCAAAATGGCAGCCACCAGTGGCCTGGATGAAAGCAGTGTTGGTGGAGTGGAGGAGGTGGAGGAAAGCCTGGTTAGAGCTGGCACAAGAGAGAGAGGCTGGCAAAGGTAGAAATATGGGCAGAATCTGGGCAATTCTTTAAAGTAATTTTGCTATAAAATAGAACTGAGAAATTAGGCGGTAGTCGGAGAGAGATTTTTTTAGTAACATGTAATGTTACAGCATAGTATTGTTCTGACAGGGATAATGCAGTTTAGAGAGAAAAACCAGTGATTCATAAGGCGGAGGCGATTTGGACATGATTATCCTAGAGCAGATGACAGGGGTTGGCCACAGATAAGCACAAGGGCCATTGTGTCACGGTATCAGGAGAGAAGGCAGACTGCACAGTACAGACGCAGGTGGGTGGTAGATTTGGTCATGGTGGCATGTAGAAGCTCTGTTCTAATTTTCTCTTTTTTCAAATAAAGATGCAAGTTCATCAGCTGAGAGTGATGCCCAACCAGGAAGTGGGAGCAAAATTAAGTAAAATAAGTTCTCTGTTCATGTTACAAGCAAGAGGCAAACAGTCTAACCATGGCAATAGAATATTCTGGGAGCTGCAGCCGAGGTAAGCCCGAGATGCCACGGGATCACATGGAAGACCACTAAAACCAGGAGAGGTGTGTCGGGGAACCCCCACCCCCACAAGGTGGCATGGGAGTTGAGTCTGAATGAGAGCTGGCCATGTAGGGGTTGCAGGTGGACCTGATAATCCTGGAAGAGCAACCTGCTGAGGTTGAGAGAGCCCAGCACTTCTGGAACCCAACCTGTCCACCAGAGTCACGTTCCTACTAAACTGAGCAACCAGGGCTGCCCTCGTGGAGGTGCGGTTCCTGGGCTGCAGAAGGTGCCAGAGAGAATGGGGGCAGAAGGCCAGCTCGTAGGATGCCAGTCGGGCTCTTTGTGGGAGGCTGCATTTGCCCTAAACAGGTCACATGCTGCTGCTTCCTTTTTTTTTTTTTTGTAAGATTTTTTTTGTTCATTTGAGAGGTGGCTGGGTGAGAGAGAGAGAGCACCACCAGAGGGAGAGGGAAAAACTGAGCAGGGGGCCAGACACCGGGGCTCCATCTCAGGACCCTGAGATCATGACCTGAGCTGAAGGCAGATGCTAACCCACTGAGCCACCCGGACGACCTGGGGCATGTGCTTCTAATTTGTCTGCTCAGAGGCCATTTGCTTTTTCTAACTGGTACAAAGTTGCCCTACAGGCTCAGTTAACATCATTAGCTTTTTGTTATACCGAGTTGCAAACAATTTTACTGAGTACTCCATACAAGGAACAGCCCACTAGACTGCTTTAGCTGAGGTAGCAAAGGTCTCTAGTGAGCCTCCCCGCTCTTGGGCTGATTAGTTCTACCTCCACGGAAGCTCAGAGTTTTGACAAGGGCAGCTGGGCCCTGACTTAGAAATTCAAGGGCAGCTTGGCTCCTCTGGAACTGGAGACCACGCCCTCCTCTCTAGGGTCCTGCCTGCTCTGCAGGCTGGGCAGTGGCGAGCAGGGAAGGGACATGAGCCTGTGGTCTGAGGTGATTCAGGTTCAGAAAAGCAATGCAAGAACATCTGTTCCCCATGCAACCAGGAAGACTGCACCGTGTCCGTCAGATCTGGTTATGGAGGCAGGAAGGGGAGGGCAGCGAGCAGCAACCAGGCACAGGACTCAAGAGGACCAGCTCTGCTCAATAAACTCCAAGGAGTCGAGAACCAGGTTGCTGGCATACAGTAGATGCTCAATAAATCCCTGGTAAGTGAAGGGCAGCTGGCAGGGACAGCAAATGGTTCCTAAAAGATAGGCGTGAATGGGCACAGGACACAAGAGAGGGAAGGAGTGTGAGGGGTGCGGGCAAGGGACAGGGAATTATTGCTCAGGGCGGGAAGGTCAAAGCTCCTGAAATTCTGATAGGCGGCGCTCATCGTCACTGTCATTACCTACACGGTCTCCCTCAGGGTGTGCTGCTTGAGAAGTAGTTATTACACCGATAGCCAGCAAATGATTGAGTTGTTTAGAGCTTGGGAAGTTTGTGCTCTGGCTAATTAAACTTTATGTAGCTAGCTGTTCCCTAAACATTATTCTAATATTGCACCATGCACATTACCCCCTGTGCACCACGGGCATCATTATATTGGCATTAGTGCCCACTAGGGAATATTTTATCATGTGTGCCGATAAACTCCCAAGACAGATGAAGCTGAGACGTATGTGAGCGCCCCATAAAACAGATCCCATTGGACTTCCATTTGGAACGTTTTGGCATTTGCCGTGAAACTGATAACGTAGCGCCCGTTTGCTCAACACATAAAACTCCCTGAGCCCTATGAGAACTCCATCTTTTTCTCAGTGTCTGATAAGCTAGAAAAATAGAACGCCGATATATACTGCTTGGCAGCTGAAAGTAAATAGGTTTTACAACTCCACCTGTGAAATTCCCTTCGGCTGAAATCCTAGAGCCATCCTGAAAACTTCAGATGTCAGTTTGTCAATGTCATTTAAAAACGAGTTTTTGAGGATTGACACTGATTTGGAGACCGAATAGTCACCAGATATTGTGTGAGTGTAATGACAGTTCTTTAAAACAGAAGTGCAGGGGCGCCTGGGTGGCTCAGTCGTTAAGCGTCTGCCTTCGGCTCAGGTCATGATCCCAGGGTCCTGGGATCAAGCCCCGCATCGGGCTCTCTGCTCGGCAGGAAGCCTGCTTCTCCCACTACAATTCCCTCTGCTTGTGTTCCCTCTCTTGCTGTGTTTCTGTCAAATAAATAAAATCTTTAAAAAAAACAACAACACAGAAGTGCATACTTTCCAGTGTTGATCGTATAACGTTAGGTAGTATGATACCTATGTAAAGATAAGAACAAATGCCCTGTATCTTCAGAATGCACTGGGAGGACAAGCTGTTGTCCTGTGTCTATGGTTAGAGATGGTGGCCGTGCATGGCAGTCCCTCGGAGAAGGTACTAGAACACAAGCAGAAGACTGGGCAAATGCCCTCACCTGGCTGCAGCCCCAGCCCAACCCTCCCCACAGGCAAAAACAACAGTAACAATGACAAAAGCATTCATTAGTTCTTTTTCAGCCTATCACATTTTCTGTTCTGGCTTATAAAAAAATAATAATTAGTTATTGGTCGAAGTTACTAAGGAACTTTGAAAAACGGAATAAGAACACGATGTATAAAATGGAGGGAGAAATCACTCAAAGCTGCTTGTACTATTCCCAGCTACAGGTTGGACATGAAAGAAACTTCCTCGGTTTGGGTGGCAGTTGAGAAGGGCAGCGTGACAGTCACCTGGCTCTCACAGCACAGGCCTTGCCCGTGTCCCGGAGAGGCTGGGCCAAGTGCCTGAGTTTGCAGTCCTTGCCCACACTTCATCTGCATGATCCTGTTCTCCGAAATCTCCAAAGTGGCTATAAATTTCCTAAGAGTAAGATTTATTCTTGAAATACCAGAACTGTAGTTAGAAAAAAGATTGGGGATGTATAAGTCATAACACGGGCATTTGGTTTGGCCAGGATCTTGTCTCCCTATTAACAAATCATTTCTGAAATACAAGCTAGCATGAAACTGGATCCCTTGGCCGCCTGCAAAGCCCAAAAACTTCCCTCTGAGCCATCCCATGCCTCTTTAATCCATGCGTTATGGAGAAGCCAGAGTCCTCTAAGACAACTGGCATTTTAAAGCTCTAGAGGGATGGTCACCAAAACCCAGTCTCCTATGAGGAGGCAAGTGAGACTGAGGATGGAGAGGAATCAACAGAGAGACTAAAAAGGAAGAGAAAAAAAAAAGGGAAGAGAACATGTACTGGCCACTTACTGTGTGCCAGGGGCTTTATACACTTTGTCTTATTTATCTCTCACACATGTGCTGGCTTTCATTATTCTCAATGTACAGACGGGGGCCCTTCAAGTAGAAAAAGTTGAATGAGTTGCTCAAAGTGACTCACGTAGCTAGGTGAGCACCTAAGTGAGGATTCACCTCTTATTAATACTCACGAGCGTAACCCGTTTGGATATCCCTTGTCCACAGGGAAGAGGAATCTCTGCATATTTGGGGTTAGTGAGGACGTCCTCAGTACCAGGCGTGGTGTTAGTCTTCAGAATTTAAACAGCAGATAAGGTTCGGGCTCTGGAGAGGCCAGGAGATTGCAGCAACCCTTTACCAGTGCTGGAACCCTCTGAATGAGCCTCAGCCTTCTTTCGTAGAACTATAAGCAGGTCCAAAGGCATCCCAAGTCATAGAAAGATAGCTGCTGTGCAGTGCGTACTTAATTTGTGCCTATTATTAGTTCTTTAGAGAATCCAAAAGAAGTAAGAAGTTGAAAGAACAGATATATCCGAAGACTGAACCACAGGACCATTTAGTATTTTCTACAGAATGGCAAAAATAGTTGGGTAACTTGCCCCACGCCTGAACAGGCTGCATATGAACATTCTTGAATTGATCTACACCACCAGGATGCAAGCTTGGGAAATCCGGAGCCCCCAAAAATGGCACCATGAAAAGCTTTTTATGTACATACTACAGCGGAGAGTAAACCGCTTCTGAGGTTCCTGTAGATATGGTCCAATCTCTGTTTTGGACAGCAGATTTGGTCAAGAAATCAAATACTCAGCACATTTCTCTATGATTTCTGGGGTTTTCTGCTGGCTAACTTTCAAGCTCGGATTTCACAAGGAAAAATAATTTTACCTTTCCAGCTTTGTTTATTCAAGCAGGCTAGGCAAAGGGATTAGTAGGCAAGTTGACATTTACATTTTAACTGCTCATTATGCTAACAATTCCCCCATTGTTTTCCAGAATTATGGCAACTGCTTAGTTCCTAATCATTGTTTTTCCTCTAGGACTCTGCTCTCCTCTGATCTGCTGAGAAGTGATGCTGGTTTCTCTCAAGAAGACTCTGTTACTTCAGAATCACCTCAGGTAAACTAAATTGTTCTTTTTTGAGGCCTTCAAAAATATGCTAACGATGTTGCGAAGGTCTCCTCAGATCAGAAGACCAGAGAGATGGCAGTTGGGAAGGTGACATGAGTAAGGGACCAAAGCATGAATGCGGGAGGGGGGTGGCCTTGATGACAGGGGGCCTCTGCAGGGGTGCGCACTCCCTCCCTCCGCTAGCTGAGGAATGCTGTTACCAGAAGACTTCACTCCCTAGCCTTGTTGGTTAACCTCCCCACCTCCTCCCCTCACCGCCCCAAATGGCCACCCAAGAGGATCAGCAACAAGCAGCGTCATATTTTTCTGCAGACAATGAGAAGCTGCCAGCAAGACAGAGTCCACCTCAGTACACAGCATTCCCGTGGGGCCCGCGTCCCCTCTGTCCCCGGGGGGCACAGGCACTTCCGGGCAGGCCTCTCGTGCGGCAGCTGCTTGGCCACCTGACAGCTGAGGGCTTAGCCAGCTGCTACTTGTTTCCGCTACATCCAGAGGTGACAAGGACAGCGGTTCCCGAGGGCTCAGCGCCCGTGCAGAAACACCGAAGAGAGAATGAGCTCTCTGAGAATGAGCTGCAAGTTGTAGGAGAGCTAAGGCCTCCCTGGAACTCAGACACTCTGTCGACACCTCCTGAATGGCACTGGGTTACGCTTCTCTGAGTCACTTGTTGGGTTCGTACATTCTCGTCTTACCCCCACCCCATCTGTCAGATTTTAAGCAACTGGTGGGCATAGCGCTGTTTGTGTAACCTCCGTTATGTCTGTACTGGGCAGGGGATACCAGAGGAACGAGAAATAGTCCTTGTCCCAAAGAATATTCTAGAGGATGAAATCAACACTGTAACTGAGTAAATAATATAACACCATGGCAATTGGGGCTGATTCTGATGTGGTTAGAATCAGAGAGGACATGGGGAACACATGTGCCTCAGACTTCACAGGGGTTTGAACAGTGATGGGTGTGGGACCCCAGCTGTCCTGGGGTGGGAGGTAGGCTGGCTGTGCCTTAACGTGACTGCTGGGAGAGCCCAAGTGGGCATCCTAGCCCCTTGAGACCTTGCACGGCCCCAACATCTCACCTGTGTTCTCTTCCAAAATGGAAGCATTGGACACCCTGATCTTCTAAATCTTTCCAGCTAAAAATGTTACATTTTCATAAAATATTTTGCCCGGTATTTTGTCTGTCCGGGACGAATAATGTTGCCATTTGTGTGGGAGTAGTCTGAAAGAGTCACAGTGTCACACATAGTCCCTTCCCTTGTTTAAGGACAGTAATGGTTGCTGAGATCTTGATGCAAGAGAGGACGCCCTTAATAATAATAAAATAAAAAATTTAAAAATTTTTAAAAAGAGAGGAAGCGCTTTACTCCTGTGAAATGCTTTCAATGTGCCCTGATCCTATAGGAAAGGTGCCATGATTATAATCTTCGATTTGCAGATGAAGATGCAGAGACTCAGAGGTCAACTCAAATGCCCAAGGTCACACAGCCCGTGTGTGGCAGACCTGGAATGCAGACCCCAGAAATTCTGCCCTTGACCATCATTTCCTATGATGTCCCTGAGCTCCCCATAAGCAGCCACAGAGGGATGCCAGCTCCCTATACATTAAGAAGCTTCACTGTGAAGGACAATACAGGAGAAAGCAGGAAAGACTTAGAGAAGAGGGCGCCTAAAAACACACCAAAGGAGAAGTGTCTGGGTGGCTCAGTTGGTTAAGCATCTGCCTTCCGCTCAGGTCATGATCCCAGCGTCCTGGGATCCAGCCCCACATTGCGCTCTCTGCTCAGGGGGAAGCCTGTTTCTCCTTCTCCCTCTCCCCCTCCCCCTGCTCTTTCTCTCTCTCTCTCTCATAAATAAATAAAATCTTTAAAAAAAAATAAAGGTAGAAATAGAGAGAGGCATGCTGAAGGGCCTGGGGTGTGGCTGCTGGGAACGGGTATGGGAGGAATATTCCTAAAGCTGGAACGTGGCTTTGTGGCTTTGGCCCTCAATTTCTTAGTGGCAAGGGGCCCAGAGATTTGGGAGTAGTGTAAAATCTTCACGCAGCTCTTTCCGATGTTATTTATTAGCCCAACAAAAGCATGCATTGTCCTGACAAGGCTAACCAAGTTTGATGAATGCAAGGTGTCACTGGGCATTCTGAAGGGACATGAACTACCGGGATAAAATGTTTTGCCACAATTTGATTTAAATCTAATAAATGTCTGTTGATAATCTAATATATGTTGGGGACTGTGATGTGATTCCATACATGCCATTTTATCCCCAAGTTCAATGTAAAGTGAGGTGTCACTATGACTCGAATGTGGCATGACTCATTCTCTCTCATAATGGGAATTAGGATCACTACTGTTTACCCAGCATCTCTTTTGCAGGAGCTTTGGATATATCATGTCATTTATTCCCCGAGATAACCCTATGAGGCCTGAATAATCATTCTTATTCCGTAGACGAGGAAACAAATATCAAAAAACTTAGTTCTTCCCCACGGTTTTAAACCCGGTGAAGTGGAAAAGAGAAGGCCTTTAAAACAAGCAGTGAAACAAGAACAGAATTAAATATCTACTGAGATGAGACTGTTTTATGAAACAAAAATTGGTGGAAAGATAGAGAATCTCACAAAATTGTCTTTCCCTATATATCAGGGGAAAAGGGGTTCAGCATAGCCCAGAAATAGACCCTCACCATGGTAGTCAACAGACATTGGATAAAAAGCAAAGGCAATTCAAGGAGGAGAAAAAAAAATACTCTTTTCAACAAATGGTGCTGGAACAACTGGACATCCACAGGCAAAAAAATCAATCTGGGACACAAGAGTTTACACTTTTTACAAAACTTAATTCAAACTGGGTCATGGGCCTACATTAAAACACAAAACTATGAAAGTTGTAAAGGATTGAGCTGGTCATAACTTTTTAAGATA
The DNA here is from genome assembly GCA_028646535.1 of Procyon lotor. Taxonomy (NCBI): domain Eukaryota; kingdom Metazoa; phylum Chordata; class Mammalia; order Carnivora; family Procyonidae; genus Procyon; species Procyon lotor. Next base: position 67,228,481 of record CM053616.1, read on the forward strand.
TGACACCAGAAGCACAATTCATGAAAAAAAAAAAACCTGTTAGACTCCACTTGATTGAAATTATGAATGGCTTTGTTAAAGACACGTTAAGAGAATGAGAAGGCCAACTATATACAACCAAAATATGCAAAGAACTCTTAAAACACAACAAGAGAAGGCAAACAACTAAATTAAAAAATGGGCAGAGATCCGACCAGACACTTCACCACAGAAAATTCATGGGTGGTGAGTAAGCATATAAAAAGATGCTCCACATCGTCAGTCATTAGGGAGTTGCGAATTAAAACAACGAGATAGCACTAAGCACCAGTTAGAATGTTGACTATCTAGAACACTGACCATACCCCATGTTGGTGAAGATGTAGACCAACAGGGACTTTCGTTCATTGCTGGTTGGAATGAAAAATGGTACAGCCACTTTGGAAGATAGTTTGGCAGTTTCTTACAAAGCAGTTGGTAGTCTTATCACATGATGCAGCAATTCTGCTCATAGGTATCTACCCAACTAAATGGAAAGCTATGTCACACAAAAACCTGCACACAAATGCTTATAGAAGCTTTATTCATAATTATCAAACACTGAGAGGAAACCAAGATGTCTTCCCACAGGCGAACGGATACACACGCTGTGATAATAATGCAGTATTGCTCAGCGATGAAAATAAATGAGACATCAGGCTATGCAAGGACACAGAAAGCTTAAATGTATATTGCTAGGTGAAACCAGTAGGAAAGGGTTACATACAGTACGATTCCCACTATATGACATTCTGGAAGAGACAAAACTACAGACAGTAAAAAGATCAATGGAATCAGAGATACAAGGGCAGGGAGGTGGAGATGAAACTGGGGCATTTTTAGGGCAGTGAAACTCTTCTGTAGGATACTGTAATGGTGAATACATCTCCTTCTGCATTTGTCCAAACCCATGGGATGTACAACACGAAGAGTGATCCCTAACATAAACTATGGACTTTGGTTAATAATAACATATCGATACATCATATCACATATCAATACATCAGTAATAACATACCATCATAAGCATATCAATAATAATAACATATCAACAAACAATAACATATCAGCAGCTCATCAATTGTAACAAGTGTACCACACAGACGAGAGATGTTAACAATAGGGGGAAACTGTGTGGAAGGAAAGGGAGAATGTGCAAACTGTACTATCCACGCAATTCTTCTGTAAGCCTAAAAATGCTATAAAAAATATATTTTTTTAAGTAGGCTCCATGTTGGACCCAAACTCATGACCCTAAGATCAGGACTTGAGCTGAGATCGCAAGTTGGATGCTTAACCGACCGAGCCATCCAGGTACCCCTAAAAATAAATTCTATTACAATTTTTTTTTAATCGGGTGATGTGAGAAGAGCTGCTCATGCTCACCTTAGGGAATGTGTGCATTCAACCAAGTTCTGGTAGGCGTTCCCAGATCAAGCATAAAAGACATCTTACAACTATTGAGATTGCTATCTTATTATTAGATTATATTACCTCCTCCAAATACTACATCTCCTATTTGGGGTATCATTGGCTGACTGTAATGGATCCTTTGGCCACAGAGACGAGCACATCTACATAGTTTACATAAGTGGAAAGACCATGGGACCTGGATCTTCTCTTTTCCTGTAAGATGTGTATCCCATAGATACATCACTGACCCCAGATAGAGCACCGAAGAAGCTACTCTTGAATAAACTAGGGAAGGAAGAAGTATGGAGGCTGTCAGCGTGGGTCCCGGGCATGGGAGGCACCCTGTGAATGGGGGTGGGTGTTCTCCGAAGGGCAGCACATACACTTTTGGATGGAGAGCTCTAGAAAGGATGTCCTTTGACCGTGACTGCTAGAGTGGTAAGGTCAGGAGTTGGAGACGTCGTCTTCATGATGGGACTTTAAGTGCCTTCCTGAAAGACTCAGGTGAAATACAAATTGACAAGAGGTTTAATCTCTCTTTTATCATATTGCAATTCTCTTCTGAGATGGTCCCAATACTTCAGTAAAGAAAAAGTCTTAACCTGCATAATCTGATCAAGAATTTTGAGAATAGCAAAGAAATTAGATGTATGGGGAGGCACGTGAGTTCTGCAGCCCATTGGAATGACTTGAGCAGCTTACAAAAAGTCCTGATGCCTGATGTTCACCCCCAAAATTGAATTGTTCTGGGATATGACCTGAGATCAGGATGTTTTGAAAGTCCCCAGGTAGTTCCAATGTGCAGCCAAGCTTGAGAACCACGAGGGAGGAAGCACAGGAGGCTTGTTCTACTCTCTGTCTTTTGAGGTGCCCGCAGGGAGGGGTGTCTGTCCCTTCAGTGGGCCTTGACTCACCAGAATCCAGCACATGGTCGTTGACCAGAGGAAGATAGTCCAAGTCCGGCTGATGGATGGGACCCCTTGTGCTAAGGTGGGCACTCCAAAAGGGCAAACCCAAGGGAACTAGTTAAGACTGCATTTCCTACAGACTTTTTAAAAGGGCTGAAGGAAGTTTCCTTCTGCGTGTGGTAAATGGCAAGACTCAGCCCACCCCCCAGGTCTGTGTGATGCTCCCTTTCAAAGCCCAAGGGCAGCAGACACTGGTCAGTTTTGGTCTTATCTGACCATTTGGCTGCAGCCACATAAGAGGATATGACAGGGAACCCAGAAGTTTATAGAATTTATTTTCAGATATCTGGCAGGGGTTTCCATTCTGTAAACTTTATTCATTTTAGAAGTCACAGGGATGATCATGCAGTTATTTGCTATGTAAGTGCAGTAAGACTTGTAATCAGGAATGCTTAGGAGAGAGGATAGTCCTGTGAACTGACAGGGAGCCCCAAGGAGCCTAAAAACTCACACCAGCTTAAGATTTTTTCTCAAATCAGAGATAAGAGAACTAAATCCAGCTATTTTATTTTAATCTTATTTATCTGAGAGGGAGTGAGTTAGAGAGAGAGAGCACAAGCAGGGTGAGGGGCAGCAGGAGTAGCAGACTCCCTGTTGAGCAGGAAGCCTGGTATGGGGCTCAATCCCAGGACCCCAGGATCATGACCTGAGCTGAAGGCAGATGCGTAACCGACTGAGCCACCCAGGCATCCCCAAATTCAGCTCTTTTAATGGCATCCTGTGCAGTAATGCTTACCAAAAAGCAGAGAATAAGAAGCGAGGAAGAAAATCTGTAACTCAGGGTTTCCTTTTGTCAGAGTCAAAGCACAGCCCAGTTTCTGCATGGAGCTCGGGGACACTGTAGTGGCCGGACCTCCCACACCGCAGGGGAACAGGGATACACCCTGCACCGTTCTTCTCAATAAAGAGCTGTCTGTCCACCCATTGGATTAGGGCTTGGCGCCCTTGCCTCAGGAGATGAAAGCAGATTGTCATATCTGATGGGGACTGAGGCAGAATATTCACCCACCGTCAGGGCCTGTGGAACAGTAAGAACATGGCAGTTCCCTTCTGAAATGGCCCCGGTTCTTTGGTAAAGAAAAGCAGCCTCACTTCACAGTCTGAAGGACAGTACCAGTCAGACTAAGGGGACAGGACTGAGGTAGCGGCGCCCAGCCGTGGCCGCCCATCGTAATGATCAGAGAAGATTTTAAAGATGTGGATGCCTGAACGTCCCCCCGAGGGCCTCAGTCATCCACCTCGTGTAACTGTGAAGTGCCTGACCGAAGTTGCTGAAAGTCGGACAGCCGCTGGAGGAGCCACGGTGACGGTCAAACGTTTCAGGGCGACATTTCCTGGCACTCTGCCAGTGTGAGAGTTTCCCAGGGTGAAAGAAGCAAGCTCTGAGGGGTGTGTTCTGCCCAGATCTTGCCATCGATGCCTATTGATGGCATGATCAATGTTAACTGCATTGTTTAAGAAAATGACAAGAGCAGCATTTGAAAGAACGATTTTCTTCTAGTGAGCAAATAAGTGGAAACTGCATAAAGGAAGACGTAATGTAGCTAGATGTAATTTAAAGAAGCAAACATTTGTTGAGTACTTGCTGTGCCATCAAGTGCTAGGGAAGAAACAGGGAAGGGACACTGTGCCTGCCTCGAGGGGCTCCACGATTTATAAGAGGGGACAGACATCAAAAGACACAATGCCTGCTTAAGGGTTATTGGTACTCCAGGCTGATATGGAATATGTGGGAGCACAGAGTCCAGGCCTGGGGTTTGTGGAGGCTTCTAGAAGAAGGGGATGCCTGAGCGAGGTCATGAAGGAGGAGCCAGACAGGTGGAGAGCTTGGGAAGGATGCTGCAGGCAGTGGGTTGGCGTGAACAAAGAAAGATACCAAGTTGGGAAAGAGCTGACCGGTGAATGCAGGAGTCCTGAGGGGTTGGCCAGATCTGTTGTACACGTGTCACGGCTGGATCGTCACTTGTGTGGGAAGTCATGTCCTGACAGCATTAGAACCGAGGACAGTAGACAAGCACCCCTTCTCCTCGTGTCCCCCCACCATCTCCCTCTATCCTTCATAGACTGCCCATTGGGGTGTGCCCTTCCTCCCCTTTCCCTCTCCTCCACATCGTCCCCGTGCAGGCATTGCTGCCCAACCCAGGGTCAGTTCTGGGGACATGGTACACACCCTCATCAGTGCTTTGGGGTTAAGTACATTGTCACCAAGTCTACCTTGGGTGGGATTTTTACAGCTTTCTCTTTCTCTTTTCTCATTCCTCCTCCCCCCCCCTCCTCCTCCTCCTCCTCCTCCTTCTCCTCCTCCTCCTTCTTCTTCTTCTTCTTCTTCTTCCTCTTTTTCTTTTCTACTGTGAAGTAGAAAGGGCAAGATCTGGTCTGGATAGCCCTGGGTACAGGTTTTTCCTGCACCCTCTGTTAGGTGGAGCACAACCTCGCTGGACACTCTGACTGTTCCCAGGCTATGTGAGTATGTTCCTGAGCAGAGGGCTTGCTAAGAGCTGGGGCAGGGGGCAGGCAGGACAGACTCAGTAACTCTGAGCCCCCCATGCTTGCCTTTCATTGCCTCCTCTTTGTTTCTCTTCAAACCAGAGCCCATTCTAACATGTCCCAGTCATTGCATAAATAAAGTCCTTGGGGTCTGCTCCTTTCCCTGGCAGAAAAGACAAGGAACACCAACCTAGAAAACTAATTCTCATAGCAATTGATTCTTGTTGAACTTACTCCACTCTTGGTCTTTCCACATCACCTATTCTTTTTTCTTTTTTTAAGAATTTATTTATTAGAGAGAGAGTTTACAAGTGTGAGCAAGCAGGGAGGAGTGAGAGAGAATCTCAGGCAGACTTCCACTGAGCAGAGAGTCCCATACAGGGCTCGATCTCAGGACCCTGAGATCATGACCTGAGCTGAAATCTAGAGTCAGACACTTAACTGACTGAGCCCACTAGGCGTCCCATATCACCTGTTAGAAGATTTTTTACCACTTTCATGTCAAAAGATCTAGTGACTTTGGGGTAATTATTTGTGTCTAGGTAATTTCTTTTACAGGAAAGATGATAGCACATTCAATATAGTGAATGAAAATAGCCTTAATACTATTCCACTTGGTAAGCCATAGGGCTGTCATCACGATCTATGTGACTTCTGTGTAGGGAAATAATCACAAGAAAACAGGAGCAGAGCTGGTAGCAATGTATTTTAAGTGCTTATCCTCAAGCCATTTTTCATAAGGAATATTCAAGTAGATTTCCAAGGAAATGAGAAAATAGGGTTCTTGCTATTCAAAACAAAAGGCTTTGTACAACGGCTTACTTTTTAATATTTTTCAAGATGCTTTATGTCTATCTTTTTAATCAAGGAATATGCAAATTCCCCCAAAGAAAACAGCATAGCACCAAAAGAGCTGTATGCATGTCTGTTTCCATCAGATTTCATGATTTCCCAGGAGGCACTGATTTAGTGGCGGGCTTCCCATCCTCCCACACATTTCTCCTCTGTGCGGCTACTGCCGCTGCCCCTTGTTCCTGAGCCTCCGGCAGAAATAACCTCTTGAATAAACCCCTTCTTTCCTTGTCCCATACCTCAGCCCCACTCTCCTCTTGCCCTCTCATGCCCTCAGCCCTACTCTCGAATTCCCATCAGAAGCAATTAATCTCTCCATAAACACTGAGCACAGTTCCATTCCTTAGACTTTTGATATAACCCTAGTCTTGGTTTTGGTCCCCCTAAGAGCTGATCCTCAGACCACCCTCAGTGCAAGTAGCTCATCTGGGAGGTGATTCCAGGAAACAGCAGCAGGGGAAGGGAGAAGTAAGACAGAAAAGGGGAAGATGCGAATAAAGGTTTGCTATCAAGCAAGTTCCCGGTAAGCTCACAGTCAGACATGACGTCTGTTTAATGAGGCTTCCAGAGTCTCTCAGAAGAAGGAATGACATCTGAGGGGTGAGGAAGCCGGGGTATTTATACACTGACTTCCAGCAGCCACATGGCCTTACTGTTAATCTCCAACTTTTCCAGCCTTTTGTGTGGAGGTGGCAACTTGGGTTCCCGCAGCAGGCTTGCAGCTGGGACTCCAGCAAGTCCCCACTGTAACTGTATTGACAGGGACACATTCGCAGGGCAGGGTCTGCTACAGCTACTGGCGGGCCAACTTGCCAGAGTGGGTTTCTCCAAACGCTTTGCTCACACACATATTTACTCGTGATGGGAAATATGTTTTGAGTGTCACCTCCAATCCATTATCAGTGGCTTTGTTGAGGAAGATTCTGGGGTTCTGTTAAAGGACGGTGGGAGAAAGGACCTGTGGTCATCCACGGGTCTTTGTCAGGAAAAAGTTGCAGAAAGACTAATAATATCCCACCTGATGTTTGTGGTCTTGAATCCTGGAATTATTCCTGAGGGTGATAGGTAGAACCGAGTCCCCTGAGCGTGAAAACGCCAAGTGGAAAGTGGATGGGTGATCAGGGCCGTGTTGAAGGAACCCCCCCTCACATCAAAGACCCTGCTGTGCCCCCAGTCAGGGGCCATCACACCCCATAGCTTTGTCTTAGTGCAGGGGTCACTCTCACTGAGTTCCTGACGTCGTCTGGGCTTTAGATACCTTGTCTGGACAGAAGCATGCAGATGTGCCCGGGATATAAAAGCAAGTGAATCAACTTGAGTAGTGGCAAGATTTAGATGAAGGTTTTGTGTGACTTTTTAAAAGTTTAAACACGTTTTTTTCCTAGATTGAATATTAATTAATGCATTTATTAAGAGGCACTTCATGAGTGTTGTAGGCCAGCCATTATCATATGCTCTTGGGAAAGAAAAAGATTAATAAGGCATAGTGCAGGCCCTCAAAAATATCCCATCATCTTGGAGGAAGGGACCATATTCACCTTCTCAAGATATCCAGGCTCTGGATTTGCGTCCTGAGCCAGACTGTTGCTGACAGGGTGACTTGGGGACATTTATTTAACTTCTTTGTGCCTCAGCTTCTTCGCTGCTACCTACTTCAGGGGGTTGTTGGAGAAATTATATCTGATAATACCTCCAAAATTGAAATAATCAACATTCAGTACATGGTCCCTCTTCGCTTTTCCTACGAGAACACAGATTAGGAGCATTTCATTTCCTATCTGGAGAATCTGGAAGATTCGAAAGAGGAGCTAGCTGATACTTGAACTGTGCAGTAGAGGACGAGTAGCATTTCCCAAGTGGAATGGGAGGAGGGCTCCTCCAGGCCAGACGGAAGCCACACAAAGAGAGAAGAGGGAGGAGGGAGGCAGGACATTGTTGAGGGAGCAGCCATACAGGCAATAAAAATGGTCAAAGCCACAGTTTACAAATAGGACCCTGGCAAAGAATCTATGAGTATTCATAGATTCTTATCTATGATATTGCTGTATGTATATCTGTATACATGTATACATATACATGTATATGCTGTATGTATATGTATATCTGTATGTATGTATGTATATCTATGAATTGCTGTAAAGTTCCCTCACCCTTTTCTCTCTAGGTTTACCAAATAGGTACTGAATCTATAATCAAAACATACCCACTTGAATTTGCTAAGCAATTTAGCCCAGCTGGAGTCCCCGCAGCAGGGAGGCTGGCATCGATCCTGTAACGTATCAGGCATGCTGGGTGCGGCTCTGGACCCAACTCAGGCGAAGCCAGTTGCAGCATGGAGCTCTGGCAGAGCCGGATGGGGCAAAATGCCATGTGCCAGACCCCCAGGTGTTTTTGTCTGTGAACATGGGCAGAAAAATCAGTAGTTTCTATTAAGGGCGCTCTGGAAATTCAGCTAAACCAACAACCAACAGCTTTTTTTTTTTTTTTTTTTTTTTGTAAAGGTTGTATTTATTTATTTGAGAGAGAGAGAGAATGAGCAGTGAGGATGGGCAGAGAGAGAGGGAGAAGCAGACTCCCCACAGAGCAGGGAGCCTGATGTGGGGCTCTATCCCAGGACCTGGAGATCATGACCCAAGCCAAAGGCAGACGCTTAACCGGCCGAGCCACCCCAGTGCCCTTAAACCAACCTCTTTTAATCTGATTAACAAATTATTATTTGTACCAACTTTGGTTACAAGTCCAGGAAAACAGCTTTTGTTAAAATGTATCTCTGACTTTGTTTATGGAGTGTAGCTTGCAGGGTACATTTGAAGAACAACAGGAGAAGAAGGGATCAGGGGTTTATAAAATCTTTCAATCCCACAGGAGTATTTTTCTGCGGTCCTAATCCAAACTGAGCAATTAATAACAGAATTATACACTGTTCTGTTCCAGCTGAAAGGACCCAATTCCGTTCTGTCCTCTTCACACGAGGGAACACAGCCCCGGCAAGAAGGTGTCTCAGCCCCAATCTCCCAGCAAGTTACTGGCAAATCCAGGACTAGAGTCCAGCTTGGTAAATAAGGGGAAGAAGTTACTCTTGGAATCGAAACAACATGTAGAGGTAACGTCCCGACTTCATGATTGTTCTTGCAAAGGTATAGACCAGCACTGGCCAATGAAAATATAATAGAAAGTCTTATGATTTTATGTTTGCTGGTAGCCACAATGAGGGAAGTGAAAAGAACAGGGGAAATCAATTTTAATAATGCATTTTACATGTATTATTTTTAATGTTTATTTAACCCAGTATATCTAAGATGTGATTTAAATATGTAATTGAACTAGAAATTATTAATCAGATATATTTTACACACTTTTTGGGGGCCTAGTGTTTGAAGTCCAGGAGATATTTCACACTTACAGTACATTTCAGTTTGGATGAGCCACACCTCAAGTGACCAACAGCCACCTGTAGGTGGTGGCCGCCCAATGGGACAGCACAGGTAGAGACAATGGAGTGTTAGCTATTCCCTCGTGAAGGATTTATGGATATGCATTTATTCATATTCATTCAATGAATATACCGAGGGCTCTTATTTTGTGCTTATCTCTGGATATGAAACAGACAATACGTAGATCTTGTTTTCAGGGTCCTGAAAGTCTGGTTCAGGAGACCAGCAAAAAGTTGGCAAATATATATACCAAGGTATATACAAATGTATGTGTATGTGTATGTGTATGCTTATAGACAATGTTCGCTCATTAGTTTGGGACTGAGGGAGGTCCGGAAAGCTGTAAGTTGCCATTAGACATCACGGTGCTCCCTGAGGTCGTGAAGTCATGGATGACTTCTCTGAGGCTGTAACAGCTAAAACCAAACCTGAAAGAGGAGAAGCCGGTTATTGAAGAATCAGCCAGGGAAAGCATTGCACCCTGAGCTAAGGACCTTACGGGTAGAACCAGAAAAAGGCCAGAGTGAGGAGGAAGCCCTGATGTTTTTTAACTCCACTTGTTTACATGTTAGAAAGAGTGATCATATGTCACGCATTGTTCATTTCTCTGCTGAAAATAGCAAACAGTCATGACTTGATGGAAGCCTCAGGCTTGATTAGAGCAGAACAATGGCACAAGGCCATGGGAAATTCCAAAGGGTAGTGGAGAGCCCAGCCCATCTCAAGGCCAAAGCTATCCCTAAAAGCATGAAGGGTTTGAGCATAAACAAGATGGGCATCAATCCTATGTGCTAGGTGAGGGCGTGGCTCCCTCTCCCTATGAGACCCACTCCCCCACTCCCATTCTGAGCTGGATGAAAGCACCGGGAAGTGATACCTTCGGGTTGCCTGGGAAGGCACTCCTCCAGATATTTGCTCTTACCAGTCTGGAATGATCGGCTCTTGAGACCAGAAAAGGCTGTCAGCAAATGTTTAGGGCAGTCACTTACCATAGGGAACAACCGCGATGAAATCATTTCAGAGAAATGAGTTGCCTTAACCTCGAGAGAAAAGGATCTCACATTTTCCTTGATTAATGGCTTCTAGTAGTTTAAGCCTTTTCCAGGAAACCTCCCTTAATGTCTGATCACACACCCCCACCCCCCCATTTGAGTTGAGCCTCACCACTGAGTGCTTGGAGATAGAGTTGGTATTTTAAAGGGACTCAGAAATGGACAAACAAGACTGAAGTGTAAGCCTCCCTTGCTTGCTCTCAGGGGAACACAGTGCAAATGCCTATGAAAGCCACTCTCACTTTCTCTAGAGAAGTGTTCATGTTCTCTCTCTCTCTCTCTTTTTTTTTTTTTTTGTTCCTTATGACTCTTTGTGGAATGGTCTAATTGTCTTTATGGTCTCTGTAATGTCTTCAGCTTCAGCTGTAGAAAGCAGAACAAGTTGCTAGAAATCCCCATCAACAGAGATATGTCATTGGAAGATGACAAAGTTAATTTCCCATTAAATGTCATGAAAGGGTCATGCCTTCAAAATATTATTGCCTGGAGGCGCCTGGGTGGCTCAGCGGGTTAAGCCTCTGCCTTCAGCTCAGGTCATGATCTCAGGGTCCTGGGATCGAGCCCCGCATCGGGCTCTCTGCTCAGCAGGGAGCCTGCTTCCCCCTTCCTCTCTGCCTGCCTCTCTGCCTACTTGTGATCTCTCTCTCTGTCAAATAGATAAATAAAATCTTTAGAAAAAAAAAATATTGTTGCCTGTAAACCTGAGGCACTGAAATGCCACTTAGGAGGAAAGATACATTAGGCTGTTACAGGCATAGGACTTAAGTTTTATTTAGGCAATCAGATTCCCCAGCAGGACCAAAGAAGGTGAGGGCAGTGGACTGAAGGACAGGTACTTGTTGATAGAGGAGGACAGGGTACAAGGGTTAAGGAAGAAAGGGCTATGCAGAGGTTCAAGGTCTCCAGCAGAGCAGAGGACAAGCTTGTGAAGACATTTGAGTGGGGCATTTGAGAACTGTGGAGGCTGTGAAAACCTAAGACAAGTTGCCAGAAAGGGAGACAGAATTCAGGAACTTTTCAGAGAGTTAAAACAGACTTCATCCATTTCACGGTTTTTCCTGAGGCCAGCCTGCAGGAAGTACAAACCTTTTACAATGTCTGAGATGCAGCCTTTAGGCATCAACACATTGCTTATCCATCACTCAACGTGTATTTATGAGCACCCACTGTGTGCAAGGTACAGTCCAGTGCTGGGGACATGACCATGTCTTAAGGACCTACACTTTGGAATATATCTGGATAATTTAGACCATTTTTCAGGATGTCTGATCCTTTACCGTTTGCTCAACTAAATTTTGTATCATATGATCCTATATAGCTTGCTTTTTTTTTCTTTTTTGAGGGTTGAAGTGAAAAACCAACATGATATTAAAAGCTCGGACTTATCCACCATCTATTATCAGCTTCTCCTTCTAGTCTAAATGAAGGAGAATTGACTTCTTATTCCTCCTCTTGCTGCTTATCAAACTGATGATTGGAGAAGAGGCAGAAACTAACATTCTTTGAGCACCTACTAGCATGCCAAACACTTCTATGATTCCATGTGTACCTTCTAACAACTCTATTAATTTCATTTTATAGATAAAAAAATTCAAGTTTCAGAGAGCTTGTAACCTGGCTAAGCATGGGCAGCTGATAAGGGACAGAGTCAAAACTGGACCCAGATCTATCTAACCCATTAAGTCAAACTCTTTCCAATGTGTAAGAGTTTTCTGCTAATTTTATTTTTTTAATTTTTATTATTATAAAAATGTGGGAGTTGAACTCATGACCTTGAGATCAAGACCTGAACTGAGATCAAGAGTTGGACACTTAACCAACTAGCCACCCAGGCACCCCTCTACTAATTTTAAGACATGGTAGCTAAGTACAGAAACTGGGGGTCCAGCCAGCATGGGTTCGATTCCCCACCTTGCCATTTACTAGCTGTACGAATTTGTGCAGGTCACTTTATCTTTCTGTGTCTCAGTGGCATTATCTATAAAATAGGGCTCCCAATAGTGCCTTCCTCATGTCAGGTAGGGACAAAATGAATGAAATAATATCAGAAAGCCCTTAGACTATTGCCGGGTATATAGGAGGTAATCAATAAATACTAGCTATTATAATTTCTAATAGCACAGTAATGAAAAAGTGATTACTATAGAAATATTCCACAGTTTCATTTTCAAAAGATTTCAAAGCAGTTATCTACTAGAGCTAATAGAGATTTTTTTTTGCCTTGTGCCTTAAAGTCATCACATCCTTATGCCAAAATTCATATTAATCAGAATTTGCTTCAGCATTTAATTTCTAGTAGAATAGCTGAGGAAAATATACTGTAGCTACTTAATGATATATTAAGCAATTTTGAATGATGACAAAGAGCTAGTGCCCAAATGAAAACATGCCTTCAAAATGATAGATAGGTGAGGGGCACCTGGGTGGCTCAGTGGGTTAAAGCATCTGCCTTCAGCTCGGGTCATGGTCTCAGGGTCCTGGGATCGAGCCCCATATTGGGCTCTCTGCTCAGCAGGAAGCCTGCTCCCCCCTCTCTCTCTGCCTGCCTCTCTGCCTACTTGGGATCTCTCTCTTTGTCAAATAAATAAAATCTTTTAAAAAATAAAAAAAATTTTAAAAAATGATAGGTGAAAAAGGAGGGATGTAAAATTATGCAAATACTTTGAATGCCTGTATATGAAAAAATAGACTGGAACAAAAAGAGCAAAATTATAACAGTTTTTACATGAGCAACCTGAAATTGTGGGTGAGTTTTTCCTTTACTTTCTAACATTTTTGCTATATGATTTGATTATTTTTATACATTATAATGAAATAATGCACCACCACAAAACTCCCCATAACACAGATAAAGACAAATATATATCCTGCTATAATAATTTTAATTTCACACATATGTGAGAGGGTGCGTTTTATATAAAATAAAAGGCTAAGAGTGTCCAGAAATACCATATGAAATGAATAAAAAAACTTTTAGAAGGAATAAGAACCCAAGTCCTCCTATTAAAAAAAATAAATTTTCCTTAATAGCTAAAATTGGGTGGCTGTGCTAAGAAAATGCTCGAGGGGCCAGGAGGAAATCTGAGGCTGTTTACATTTCCACTGTGGAGATATTTCGAATGGATGGAGGCTTCTTTTGATGGATGGAGGCTTCTTCTCGTCTCTCAAGCCTTCAAGAACTGTGCCCAAATCAAGAGCTAACGTGCTGCCGAAGATGTGACCCCATCACGCAGCTCTCTTCCCCCACTTCCCTGACACTACCAACAGGTCAGCTCAGAGACCTCACTGGAAACTTGCAAAAACATCGATCTGCTATTGCTGGGCACAGCAGAGGGAAGTAAGGCAATTCATGGCCGTCTGTTGTTGCCCAGCACGGCAGTTCTGCTAGAGCTCTGACTTCTGAATGTCTGACTCGAGTTCACCACTTCACCCCTCAGCAGGGGGCTGATTTGAAGCATGCCAATTCAACATGTTAGACCTCAGGTTCCCCATCTGTACAGCTGGGGTGATAAGGACAATATCTGCTATAGGAAGTGTTGCCGGGTCAGCGCTCCATGAACCTCAGCTACTATTATCACCTTTCTGTGGAAGTTTCAGCTCCGGGTTTGCTCCTGAGAAATCTGCTCCCTCAACTCTTTTCTGAATCCCCCTCTTTTTAAAAAAAAGATTTATATATTTATTTCAGAGAGAGAGAGAGCATGAGTGGGAAGGGCAGAGGGAGAGAGAGAGGATCTAAGCAGACTCCAGGCTGAATGCAGAGCCTGATGCAGGGCTTGATCGCATGACCTGAGATCATGGGAGGAGCCAAAATCAAGAGTCCGATGCTCAATTAACTGACTGTGCCCTCATGAGGCACCCCTTTTCTGGATCCCTTTTTCACCATTAAGCCAGCTCTTCCTTCCCTCTCCCCCACCTCTTGCCCTCTACTTCCACCACACATTTTATGCTATTCTCCAATGACAGAAGAAAGTGAGCCTGATATAGTCTCTAGAAGGACACAGCCACTTACCCAGAGCCTAGAGCGAGCCACCACTGGGTCCCATCAAAGCCCCATCTTTATTTTCCTCCCGTGAGGCCCACAGAGACTGGGCAACCTGCCCAAAGTGTCTGCTACAAAACAGCAGATCTGAAACCCTCACCATGTTTGGCTGATGACACCAAAGAGCACATATCCCCCAAGTATACATATTTTACTACTTTTTCCTTTCCTTCTCAGAAGGATTGACAGACGTGCCAAAGAATGAATTGGTTTCGGTAGGTGAGGAATGCGGCCAGTTGCCCCTAAATCCCAGTGCCTCTCTAGTTCCACCACTAAACAGAACTCTGAGGCTGCCAGGGGGCAGAGCCTCCTCAGTCTCTCCTCCTTAGCGCGGCAGGATTTGGCGCCCCACCCCTTGGGTGGGAGTGGCGGGGGAGAGGAAAACCCAGTCATCTCTTGCTTTACACGAAGGAAATTTCTGAAGAAATCGAGTATCCATCTTGGTAAATTGGGTCATATTTTCAACTGACATTTAATTTCGGCAATGTGTTCCACAAAGAGAAAAGAAACTGTGGTCCCGAGACCACAAAAGAAGGCAGTAAACCATTTACAATAGTGCATTTAGACAACAAGGATTATGAAATGTTTTAACACATCCACTTAAGTAAAATAATGTGATAAAAATAGAGCCGAGACCACCAGGAACTATAGAGAGAGAACAGATTCATTTCTTCGGAGTGGCTGTGAAACAAAACTTATTTTGTTTCACACAAAAATTACCCTCGAAGTTCTCTTCTTCCAACAGCTCTTCTCCCCTTGCACACGGGGTGAGTTCTCGGTGGCTCCCTCTCACAAGCAGCCCCTCCAGCTGGCTCTCCTGTCCCAGCCTCCTGGGCTCTCTGGGTGACTCGATCCTAGCGAACATGAGCCCATGGAAAAAGTGTCAGTGCGCTCAGCGCACAATGAAAATTAGCTGCTATGACGACCTTTTTGTGGAAGATTCAGCTCGAGTCTGCCCCTTGGAAGTTAGTGACTTTAGTAAAGTAGGTGGTTGGGAAGGAACCTACTGACCCAGTGTGGACTCTTAAGAGATACTAGACATTGTGATGTCACCTAGAGGCCAGTGGGAAGTGAGCTTACTCCCTTCTGTTCTCCCAAAACCTGCCTTCTCACTTGGAAGGTTACCTCACATTATAGCCAGTGTTCACCAACTTCGGACTGGTTGTTCTGGAAAGGGAACTGCTTTCTGAGGAATGGGAAGAGAGTTAAGGAAACCAGAAAGAGGCACAGAATGCAGGGATTGCATTCCAAACATCAGCACAATTTCCATGCATTATGCTCTAAACTGTAGTTAGGGCCTGGCTAAACTACTTAGCCCTGATTTTCTAGGAATGAGGCTTAGTCTCTCAGGTTTTTGGGGTTGTGAATAAAGAACAGAAGAATTTCAGCATATGGAATATCACAATATCCAAATCCCTCCACTCGTGTGCAGTTTCCGGAATCAGGGCTGACTCTGCTCAAAATGTGAAAATACCCGAAGCTCATCATTGGGATCTGTTTGTCTCCCTTTCTGAGCTGATTTCCTCCTGCCTTTACTCTCACCTGTGGTCTCAGAGCCCTCATGGTACCCTGTGTCCCACAGAACATTCCTGTTCCCAGACCTGCCCTTCTCCGGGGAGAGCCATGCCACTCTCGCACACTTCAATGATTCTCAACTCAGAATCCATTAATTTAATTCAGGTGTCAGGAGAAAAAACAGCTGATTCACATAATCCACCCTAATACACAAATGGTTAATAGCCACTTGAGTCTTGAAGGCCTGTTTGCGTTTTGGGGCATGTTGATTACTGACCCATGAAAACTGGTTTGGAGCAAGAGAGGAAATGTGTCCCCAGGACACACTGGCTGGCAGGCCCGCTCTGACCAGCAAGTACCTCAGACCCCTTCTGTCCTCTTCCTTCCTCCCTGGCCGTCTGCAGTGTCTTCCCAAACTGCCGGCGGTCTCCCCACCCAGACCGGTAAGTGGCAGTGGGTGGGGTTGCGATTGTCCGAAGCCACCATCTCTCACCTGCCGAGCCTCAGCTTCTTCATCTGCAAATGGGGTTTAATAATATCTCCCAAAGGTTGTTGTGAAGACTGAAATAGGAGGTGGTAGATTAATGTCAGTTTCACTCTCCAATAAACCCAGAGACATGGAGCGGAGGAATTAACCCGAACCACGTGGGAGGTACTCAGATCTTGGGAGAAACACGCTTTTGAAAGATAATCTTGGCGGATTTCCAAGGGGATTTGCAATTTCCACTTTCTCCTGAACCCCTCAGAACCCTCCTTATATGTCCTCTCATTCCAGTCTATTGCGGTTTGCATGCAACTGGTCCCTCTATATGGTCCCTTCATGGCCAAACAGCTCATTCTGTGCCACTGGGCAAAGAATGGGACCAGGGATGTCTTTTGTGGATCTGCTGGGAACAGAAATTCCTTGCTATAAGGATAAAAATTACGCCCCTAGCTGCCAGGGGCCACCAAGAGGAATGTCTTCCTGAGAGTGAAATTAACACACAAGAGAGCAGAGCCAAGTAAAGGAGAGGACAAAGGATGTCATTGGGTGTTGGTGGATTCTCTGGATCCAAGTCTGAAACTGGACCTGCCCTTGACTTTTTAATTCTATGATAATTAATTAGTAATTACTAATTAGTTAATTAGTGAGTAATTAGCAACTACTGGTTAATTAGTAATTTATTAGGTGATTGATTATTGATTAATTAATTAGTAGCTACTAATTAATTAGGAATTTAATTAGTAATTCCTTTCTTGCCTCTTTTTCTTTAGGTCAAGGGAATTTGAATCCTAGGAATTATCTCCCTTTTGTAATTACAACCAACTTTTTCTTTAAAAAGTCTGTTTAACCTGCAGCCCACAGATAAGTAAAATTTGGCATGTGCGTTTAGCAATATTGATTTCAGTCAGTATCTCTGAAATATTGTTACTGAAGTCACCTATCGAATGGAAGAGAGGCAATGTTTCTGAGGTTGCCCCCTAAACATTCTAGCCCCCTAAATGTTAAAATCTTGGTAGCCTGGTGTTCTGTTACATAAAGTAGGAATTCTGCATCCCACCTGAAAATATAACCACTGTGTTTTTTTTTTTTATTATGAAAACATTGTAAGTTATGAGTTATAGTGCTTTAATCTCTTCTCTATCCACCTGCGTCTTTGAGGAAACTTGATGGCATTTATCCTGCAGATTGTTTCGCATCCCAGAGGTAATTAAATTTGAGGAGCACCTACTACAAAAAACCAAACCAGGCCAATAGGCAGTGAACTTGGCCTTAAGAAGGTCAATCATCAGAGAAGTCTGTCCTGCTGCTCTCTAGCAATCCACTGAAATGTACATATTCGCTTTAAGAGGGGTCAATTTAAAGGGACATCCTTTGGCTCTGGCACCCTCAGTGACATCTGCATAAAGGGGCAGGTCCTGTGGCCTTCCTGCTGTGTGAAAGTGACAGCCAGAGGAGGGAGCAAAGCCCATGTTCTTCGGGAAAACACCACAAAATACCAACACCACGATATCACCAGGATTGCTTATGGAGGTATTTCATTTCATCTCTCTGTTTTTAACCTCTTCTGGGCTCAAAACAGAGAATGAGCAATATGGAAATGAGGACAAGGGATGATTAATTCGGAAGGAGCTCTGCCTTTTTCCAGTAGTTATCTCATTCCTTGGATACTTGCCCACTTGGCCTGCAACCCTTTCCTTTTGTTTTTCCACCTTCCCTCCTTAATCTGCCCCTTCTCTGTGGGGAGTTCATGCAGTGGCGAGCCAAACACAGAAAATGAGTTGGAGGTAGAGAAGGTTATGCCCTTCCAGAAGAATCCATGAGGTTAGCATCCTTTTGCATTTTTTTTAAACTGCAGCTGCATTTGCAAACCTTTCCAAGGTTAAGTTTTCTGTTGGCAATAGTACTATTTGATCCTCATGTGGTAAACACACACCAGTAGCAAATGTTTACAAGAAAGTGGACTCCTAGAGATTGTGATATTTCCACTCTGACAAATTTAAAAGGTGGGGGAAGGCAGAGGTAGGAGGAGTTCTTTGGGGTCAATAATTACATGATAAACAGGCAGAAATGATCTAAGAATCATTGAAGAGAGAGCTATATTTCTGGCCAAAAGATAGAAGGATTTGAAAAAAAAAAAGTATTAACTTGAAATCCTTCACTTAAAATGGAATAAACTGTACTTGACATTTTGGAAACTGCTGCTCAGGCAAAGATAAAGTTACTAAGGTTTCCAAATGTAAGGTTGAGATAAAGTGTGGAGGCTTCTTGAGATTTTGAAGTATAAATTCGAAACTTGGAGCAAAATCTCAGTTCCCTGGAAGATGCTCGGTAGAGAAAATATTTTTCTTGGCACAAGGTGCTCCATTTTTCTTAGGAAAAATTAGAAAGAAAGAAAAGGCCAAGGAAGGCCAGTTTGCATAGTTGGGGCAGAGGCTGAAATAAGAATAATAAGCCATTCAAACTTCCTTCTCTTTTAGCCCAACAAAGTGAGAGGAAGCAAGCAAAGAAAAACAAAAAGTATTTGATCAGAAATTATTTTAAAGCAAAAGCCCTATGAATTCTAATCGAAGGGATTGTGGGAGGACTTATTATTGCAGAGAAACCATCATTAGCTATACTGAGGACTGTAATGATAGCAAAATCTTAATCTGCCGAAATCCTGAACTAGACAATGGAAGATGTTTCACTGGCGAGAGACCGTGCAGATGTCTAAATCAGCGGAAGGGCTCTGGGAGGCACATTAGCCTAAATTCCTGCATCTCTGGCTTACAGAATAATCTTGCCCTCAGTTTCTCTGGATGAACGTGGGAGGTGGGAATCCTCCCTCAGTTGTGTGTCTGCCTGCCTACATACAAATACAGAATATCCCAGTAGCCCCAGAGAGAAAGGAGGAAACTGCAAAATGTGCACAGAATCTGGGCTGGCTGGCTCCCCTTCAAGGTTTTCATTTACACAGAACGGGAACCTGTTTGTCAGGTTTGGGCCACAGCATGTCTCCCGAATAAAACTGTAAACCTCACCATAGAAGTTAATAACTTCAACCGTAGGTTCTGGTAAAGCTCACAGAGAGTTTCAGGATGTTAATATAGTTGTGTTCTTAAAATCTTTTTATTTGCTCGGAGACCAAATGCACATCTATTCCTTATTAACTTAGAAAAAAACCAAACCAAAACAAAACAAAACCACCCCAATGCCAAATAGCAGAATTATAGCTATGCTAGTGTGTTAAATTTTCTCGGGCAAATCTCTCTCGTCAGTTTGAACTTGAATCCAAACATGCTCATTACTTTAATTTGGGGAGTCTCCAAATTCCAGTGATTTTCTGCGCTCTGCTTGAAACGACCACACCCTTGTGAAGAGCTGGGAAGCGCTTTCTGTCTGACCGCAACACCCAGCCAGTCTGTAGCACGATCCCAAAACTCGCTTTTGATGTTCCTTAACACATAGCTATCAAATCAAACACGGTGCGGCAGCGAACCTAATGTCTGTCTTTCCAGACAGATAGATAAAACCTTAATTATCCAGAGTCTAAGTAACAAGAAACTGCAAATAACTGAACCCTTTTTCTGTGTATAAAAAGTCAAGGGCAATAAAACACAAGAATTTAAGATTTTAGTCAAAAGACGATTTCTAGCTAATGTTTCAGGGATGACAAACACCCAGGCCATTTCCCGGGCTTCTATTTAGGTGTGAGTTTTTATCCCTGCTCACCTCCAAATGCCGACAGACGCCAGGCCTGGCTCTGGGCATCACCTCGCAAATGCTCCACAATCACCAAGTTCAAACACCTCCGTGAACCTGGCAGCAGCATCAAGGGGCTCAGACCCTGGTTTGATTCCCAGGTCAGTGCTGGGACCTGGGAGGCACCAGAAAAATGAGAATATGGACCACATCAAGGTTTCTCATTTTCAAAAAGCTTTTTTGGGACAAATGTAAAATTATCAGTATCCTTACTAAAAATCATAAAGATAGTAGTAAATACAGTAAATGAAGAAGTAACACCATTCACTAGCTTCAACAATCTTTCACGTATCAAGAAAATTTCTTGAGCTACATTTCCTGAAATTCATATGAAAATAATATAAAATTACAACATCAAATTTGTATCCAATGTTAAAAAAGAAAAAGGCATTCCGTGTAAAGAAAATTCAGTATCATAATTTTATATTTGAAAAAATAAAAAGCCAACTGATTACGACTGTGCCCTGAAACTCTGTATACATTTATATATTCCCCTCTTGCAAAAACTATTCAAGTATTCATTTCTCCAGGAATATACCAGCTTTTAATCCCTCCAATTTCTGTAGACCTCCTGATGGAGTATTTGGGTAGGTAAACTGTTGACATGAGAATTTAGAAGCATGCTGCCCTAGGATTGACTCCCTTGGATCATTGATTGGAGGGTTGACAACCTAGTAACAAGAGATACAGTGTTGGCAGATACGACCTACTCATATCCCTTCCAGAAGGTTCCAACTACCAGGAACCATGCAAGGCAGATAGCTAAGGACATTAGGTGTTTCCAGTGGCTTGGTTACCATGAATGTAGCTGGCCAAGAAGAGATGGAAAGGTGGCAGAGTTAGTCGTTTGAAATCTCGTTAGAGCTGCTCTGTGACTCGGGGTTTTTCACGCATCTATCCTGAATTTCACCTGCCACAGTTCGACAGCTTGAACATTCCATCGAATTGTCATGATGGCGTGGGTCCTTTGGGAGGTTCTAGAATGCATCCTCTGGTTTTCTCAGGGTGCCCTGGTTTTATCATTTCAGTGCTATTTTATGAAAGATCGCGTAAAGAAAATCCTTTCTTTAAAACAATCCTTTTATGTATATTTAATAAGTAGTGAGCTCTGACCTTGATAGCCATGGTTCACCCCTGCTGTGTGGGGAAGAATACACAAGTGTTTGTTGTCATTCCTCTGGCTTTGGCTGTCCTGCCCCAGCCAGCATGTTGTAGGGGACTGTGGCGAGCCCTGGGAAGTGCTATTTATCTGACCTGTGGTGGAATGTAAAATGGGGACTGAAGGGGGTCTCAGCGTGAGACAGAGCTTTTAACTATGGTAATTCAAGTAAGCCAATTTTCAAAACTACTTCTTCTGTCTTAAGGTCAAATTCAATTTGCTGTAGTGTCGTTCTTTTCAATAAAACGCTCGAAAAATCTGTCTCGAAGCCGACTATGAGCTGGGCAGTAAGTTGTCTTTAATCTTTGCAAATAATTCCTGATGAATATGATACTAAGAACTTAGAATGAGATATGAAGAATATGATACTAAGAACTGCTCATATATCAGTTTTTCTCACAGTCCTTCACTAGATTTACCCTCCTAATCTTTGCTCTAGAGGAAAAAAAAAGACTTGACAAGTGTTATTAATATTGCTTTACTAGGATGATCCCCTGTAACCAAAATCACTCTGATTACATGAAACTGTGATGAAAAATTGACTCTTCCATAGAATAAACTGCTTCCATTTTCTCTGTTGTTGGGCAGTTTTGATAGTGCTTATGGTTGAAGAAAGTTTCACAGTAGAACTGACGCTGTGCTGTGAAGAGAGTATCTTTTCCAGCAGCCCCTGGGACAATATCGATCCCCGTGTTCATGCCCTGTGACCAAAATCCCAACTCTGTTCTGTACAACCTCCACTATTTTCCCCATAGAAATGCCTTCAGCTTCATCAAAAAGTTAGGAAGACATTTGACCGCCTTCTACATCCCAGACATTGTATTGTCATCTTCTCTGTGATCTTTCCGCAAAGACTGTGAGTTATCTTTACTGTTGATTTACACATTCTGAACATGAGACAAGGTGAGAATGCCAGTGTTTTGTAATCCTGGTCTCTGACACATTGTCCCTTTGTATTGTATTATATCCCATTATATTATATTATTATTATAATTATATATATATCATATAAATATATATAAATAAAAATATAAATATAATATATATATTTATATAATATATATTTATTATATATAATATATATTATTTATATATATAATAATAAAATATATATAAATAAATAAAATATAAATATATTTAAATATATATAATTATATATTTATATATATATTATATTATCCCATTGTATTACTACTACACATAGTAGTAAACTATAGTATTGGGGGGATACCATTATTTTTTGGTAAACCAGTCTGAATTTAGAATCTTCTACATTTTAAAATAAAAATTGATGACTTCATTTTTATGTATGTATGCATGTATTAGAGATTTTATTTGTTTCAGAGAGAGAGAGAACACAAGTTGGGGAGACAGTCCAAGGGAGAGGGAGAAGCAGATTCCCTGCTGAGCAGGGAGCCTGATGCAGGGCTCGATCCCAGGACCCTGAGATCAGGACCTGGGCTAAAGTCAGACACTTAACTGACTGAGCCACCCAGGCTCCCCGATGGCTTCATTTTAAAAAAGGGTATATGGTCTGCAAGTTCAGATAGGACAGAATCCGTATGAGTCCCACTGAGTCTGGTTTGGCAAATCTTCTATCACAGGCATCAAAGGCTTTCTTTTTGATGTTGAGTTGTATGAATTCTTTATGTATTTTAGATATTAACCCCTTATCAGATATATGGTTTGCAAATATTTTCTCCCAGTTGGTAAGTTGCTTTTCATTTTATTGACAGTTTCCTTTGCTGTGCAGAAGTTTTTTAGTTTGATGTAGTTCCATTTGTTTATATTTGCTTTTGTTGCTTTGGCTTTTGGTGTCTTATTCAAAAGATCATCACTAAGACCTATGTCAAGGAGCTCATCACCTATGTTTTCTTCTAGGAGTTTTATGGTTTTCAGGTCTTATGTTCAAGTCTTTAATCCATTTTGTGTTAACTTTTGTATATGGTTGAAGATAGGGGTCCAGTTTCATTTTTCTGCCTTGGCTGTCGGGTTTTCCCAACACCATTTGTTGAAGAGATTGTCCTTTTCCCATTGTATATTTTTACCTGCTTTGTTGTAAATTAATTGACCATATATGCATTGATTTATTTCTGGGCTCTCTATTCTGTTCCACTGATCTACATGACTGTTGTACTCTCAATACCATACTAGCTGGATTACTATGGCTTTGTAATATAGTTTGAAATCAGGACATTTGAAAGCTCCCAGCTTTCAGTTCTAGGACTATTTATTCTATTTTTTGAAAAATGCAGTCGGAATTTTCGTAAGGTTTGCACTGAATCTGTAGATTGATTGTATAGTATAGACATCTTAACAGTATTAATTCTTCTTCAATTTCTGTTATTAGTGTCTTAAAATTTTCAGCATGCGGCCTTCACTTCCTTGGTTAAATTTATTCCTAGGTGTTTTTGTGTTTGTTTTTTGTTTGTTCGTCTTTGTGTTTGTTTTGGATGCAGTTGTAAACATAATTACTTTCTTAATTTCTCTTTTTGATAATTTGTGAGTGTTTAGAAGCAACTGATTTTTGTATGTTGATTTTGTATCCTACCATTTTACTGAATTCATTTAGTAATTTTAACAGCTTTTTGGTGGTGTCTTTAGGGTATTACAATTATTATGTCATGTCATCTGCAAATAGTGACAGTTTTACTTCTTCATTGCCAATTTGGATCACTTCTATTTCTTTTCCTTGCCTAATGGCTCTGGCTAGGACTTCCAATATTATGGTGAGTGAAAGTGGCAATAATAGAATTCCTTACCTTGTTCCTACTCTTAGAGAAAAAGCTGTCAGCTTTTCACTATGGAGTATGGTGTTAGCTGTGGGTCTGTCATAGATGACTTTTCTTATGCTGAGGTACATTCCCTTTATACCCACTTTGTTGAAGTTTTTACCATGAATTGATGTTGAATTTTGTCAAATGCTTTTTGCAGCTTTATTCAGATGACCATATGATTTTTATCCTTCATTTTGTTAATGTATGGTATTACACTGATTGATTTGCAGATGTTGAACCATACTTGCTGTGACATACACTCTGAATTGTATCCCTTGCATCCCTGGGATAAATCCTACTTGATCATGATGTATGATCCTTTTGGTGTATTATTGAATTCAACCTGCTAATATTTTGTTGAGGATTTTTACATCCAGGTTCATCAGGACCATTGGCTTGTATTTTTCTTTTCTTGTGGTATCCTTGTCCGATTTTGATATCAGGGCAATGCTGGCCTCATAAAATAAGTTCAGAAGCATTCCCTCTTTTTCTGTTTTTTGAAAGAGTTTGAGAAGAATTGGTATTAATTCCTCTTTGAATGTTTGATGGGATTTCAGTGTGGTCATCTGGTCCTAAACTTTCATTTGTTGGGTTTTTGGATAACTAATTCAACCTCCTTACTAGTAATCAGTTTATTCAAATTTGCTATTTTTTCATCATTTAGCATTGCTGGGTTATATGTTTCTAGGAATTTATCCATTTTTTCTAGGTTGTCAAATTTGTTGGTAGGGAAATTCTATATTTGATGAAATTAAGTTAAAGGTGAATTAGAGATGAACTACAGTTTGTGATTGATAAAAATATTGCAGTTTCTGCTACAAAAAAAGAAAGGAAGGAAGAAAAAGAAAGAAAGAGAAAGAAGAAAAGGAAAAAAAAGTTGAAAATTTCTCCAGGTTAAAAAAGAAAGAATTGTTTAAAGATAATGGAGTTCTAGAAGATATTTGGAGTACTGTCTGCTCACCATTCCCATGACTGGAACAAAGTCAGAAAGGGCTTTTTTAGCAACTGAAAATATTTGCTCAATAATCCACTCACAACACAACAATGATGCCATGATTCATTTTATTTGTTAAGATCAGACTTCAAAAGATTCAGTAACATTATTGGATTTAAATTTTTTCAGGATTAGTTACATGCTTTTGATTTTAATGTATTGTCTAGATTATTTTCTGAATAACACTTTTATTTTTTTACTATTTTTTTGAATAACACTTACTAATTTTATGTGTTAATACTTTATATTAGGATATTACATGCATTTTTATAAGGACATTTTTATTTGTTATCTTTGAGGTTTGTTTTAAATATATTAAAGTTATAGATTTGCTTTTAAAAAATGAACTTTAGTGCCTTAAAAAATATAAACCACTGTATAATTTTAATTTTAATTTGCATCTCCCTTATGATGATCAAGTTTGAGAATTTTTTGATGTGTTCATATTTGCATTTGCATTTTTTCATGAAAACTCTGTTTATAACTTCTGCCCGTTTTTCTGTTGACCTGTTAGTTCTCTTACTGATTTTTTAGCACTTTGTTTGCAGTACATGTTGTAAATACATTCTCTTATTTTTGCCATTTTTATCTCAGCTTTATGAAATTCTTTTGCCGTGCCGAAGTTGAAAAATATCGTGTTGTATTCCTCAAGGTAAGTAACACTAGTTACTGCGACATACAATCTGAATATTTCATTGGCTTAAAACATGAGAGTTTATTGCTTACAGTCATTATAACCAATAATGTTTTCTCAGAGTGTAGGAGGCACTGGTGGAGATTCTGAACCCTGTCATCCTTCAAAGGAATGACTCATGTGTGGGTCACTGAGGTTTTGCGTTGAAAATGCTAGTGTTGCAAGATGGAAGGAGTCTGGTTTCTGAGGGTTCAGCCCTTCAACCTCCAGCTGCTTCAGGCTCTTTAAACTCTGATTTCCATCTCGTTGTCTCAGTGGGACACTGGGCCCTCTGGAGTTCCTCTCCTTACACCTGTGTTTGGGAAAATGCTTCCAGGCAGAAATAGGACCAATGTAGGGCTTGCTTTGTTTGTCTACTCTCAGGGATCATAGTCTGGAGCTGGCTGTTGTCCAACCCCTGAAAACAGTTGTTCCACATACTCCGTGCAGTTTCTCCATTACTCATGGAGGGAAGTTAAGCTCAGTCTTTCTTATTTTGTCCTGTCTGGCTGTGGCAGCTTAAGATATTTTTATAATACTAAGATTTCATTTGTAATTATAATTAGATTTCCCGTAAGTTGTCTGAAGGTTGAATCTAAAAAAATAAATAAATAAGCCACAGTAAGTATTACTTATCATATTAAAAAGTTATGTAAACTTTACTCACTATAGAACTAGAATGTGGTTCCATCCATTAGTCACATAGAATGAAATGGAAATGTTATGGTGTGCCTCTTAAACTCTGTGGGTCAAAGGAGAATCTTCCAAGCACCTCACTGTAATTGCCTCTGAATTACTTTCGATCGTTTTATTTCCCCTGGTCATAAGCAGCTGTAAAAATTTTTGCATAAAGATGTCCCATATTTTTTTCCTTGGATTTTTTTCCCTCTATCTTGCTGGAATAATGTTGGGGGACAACTCCATGACATTTTTATATGGATTGTGACAGCCTTTATCCAACACTACCTTTTCAAGGACAATAGCAAGAGTAGTGTCTTCCTCTGGGATAGAGGGCAGATTTGTTTCCTGGCATGGATGATGATGATGATGATGATGATGATGATGATGGTCATGATCATGATGTGTTCCTCTAAGGGACAGTTGGTCAGTTTTCCTAGCAGCCCCTTGTATGACCAGAGATTTCCTAAGATCAAGGTCACCTGTGAGGCAAAACCACTGTCTACACTGCACCCACCTGGGCTGCCCCACATCCGCCCTGTAGGACTAGGAGGCAAATGCCCAGTAGGGCCCAGTGTGTCATGAATAATAAAGTCACTTTTCCCTCCCTTGGAGTCTCGTATCTTCTGTCAGCAGCTACAAAACTGGAAAACCAGCTTGTAAGCCGAGCGAAATCTCAGACTTTTCCCTGTTCTTGACAAGTCACTGTGAACAATTTTCTTTCCGTGGAAGTTACAAAAATGGTAAGATTCTTGTCTGAACATATTTCGCTTTGTCTTCGCATTTGATTGTTGTTTTGGTTGGGTGAAGAATTCTAGGATCAAAATATTTTTTACCTCAGAACTTTGAATGCATTGTTTCATTTATGTCTAACATACAGTGTTTCTAATTAGAGGATTGATGTTAAGTCTGCTCGCATTCCTTTTCAGAGACGTGCCATTCTCTCTAGAGTTCTCTCACTGTGAAGCTTTTACTTGTTTTCACCAGCCTTGCTTGGTATGTGGTGATTCCAGTCTGAAGAGTCTCCTCATTTTGTTTGTTTTTTAAATTTCCAAGAATTTTCTTTCTGTATTTCTTTATTTCTTCCACTCCTCCATTTTTTTGGTTCCTCCTAGCTGGAACTCTTGGATATATTTTGGATCCCCTATATCTGTCTTTCATGGCTTTTGACTTTAATCTTTTTGTTTTCTGGTCAATATTATATTTCCTTCACATTGCCTTCCAGATTAATAATTTACTCTCTAAGTTTTATCCAATTTTTTAAAAATTTAATTTCTTTACTAGTCAGAGAGAGAGAGAAAGTAAGAGAGCATAAGCAGGGGAGGCAGCAGGCAGAGGGAGAAGCAGACCTCCCACCAAGCAGGGAGCCCGAGGCAGGACTTAATCCCAGCATCCTGGGATCATGCCCTGAGCCAAAGGCAGATGCCCAACTGACTGAGCCACCCTGCTGTCCAATTTTTAAATTCTGCACATCTACATTTGTGTATGTATGTATGTGTTTTAAGCAACCGTATTATTAGTTTCAAGTTCATTTTATTCATATTGCTTCTATTCGGAATTCAATTACTTCTTGTTAACTTCAATGTACAGATCTAAGCCACCATCAGGACTCAACCGGACTATTAAAATAACCTCCTAACTTGCATCCCTTGCCGTTCCTGTCCCCAGAGTCTGTTCTCCATACTGGAGCCAGAGTGCTTTCTTTTTAATGTTATCACATCATTTCATTCCTCTGCTCAAAATACTCTCATGGCTTTTCATCTCATCCAGAATACAATTCAAAGTCTTTACCATGGTCCACAAAGTCTCGTCTGATCTATTACTTCTTTATCACCTTCTCTGTGTGCCATCCCTCCTCACTCAATCCCAATTACACTGTCTCCCCAGGGCAATGGTACCTGTTCTTCCCTCTGCTCGGCACATGCTTCCCACAGATATCTGTGTGACTTGCTTTCTCAATTCATTCAGATCTCAGTGAGGTCTTTTTTGAGTCCTCTGCTCTGTGTGTGTATAGGCCACCCCCCCCCCCAATATATGTTGAAACCTAATCCCTATGTGGTGGTGTCACGAGAGGACACTTTGGAGGGGGTTAGATCATGAGATGGAGCCCTCATGAATGGCATTAGTGCCCTTATTAAAGAGGCTCCAGAGAACTCCCTCCCATTTCCACCCTGTGAGCTTAGAAAGAAGACAGCCATCTGAAGCAAGAAGCACATCTCACCCGTCACCTAATCCTCTCACACCTGATCTTGGGCTTCTCAGCCTCCAGAACTATGAGACACAAGTATTTGTTGTCTATAAGTCACTGAATCTGTGTCATTTGGCTATAGCACTGCCCAAATGGGCAAGGACGACTTCCATTTAAGCCCCCAGCCCTATTGCTTACTCCCTTACTCTATCCTCTGCTTTATTTTTCTCCATGTTATTTCATTTACATATAATATATGCTATCGATTGATTGATTGATTGATTTCCTATGTGCCCTGTGTAAGTTCCAAGAGGGCAGGGGTTTTTGTCCCTGATGGGGTCAGCTAATTCCCAGCACCTAGAATAATGCCTGGCATATGTAGGCACTGATACCTATTTGTCAAATTGATGAATGAATAAATAAGCAAATAACCTCTTCTCAATGCTAATATCCTCCAGATCAAAACTTCTCTGAGACAATTTCTAAGGTTCCATTCTGCTTATTAGGCCAACTCTGGGCCACTGATAGTACACTTATGGTTGTACAATTTTTTTTTTTAACATTGTATTTATTTATTTGAAAGAGCATGAGAAGCTGGAGGGGCAGAGGCAGAGGTAGAAGGAGAAGCAAGCTCCCTGCAGAGCAAGGGAGACCCACACGGGGGTCGATCCCAGGACCTTAGGATTGTGACCCAAGCTGAAAGCAGATGCTTAACCGACTGAGCCAGCCAGGTACCCCTATGTTATACAGTTTTAAAAATGTGTCTTAAGTAATTTCAGAGGGACCATATATTTTTTAAGTAATTTCAGAGGGATCTTGGGTAGGCAGGAACATAGATGTAAGTGCTCTGTCTGCCATCTTTAATTAGAAGATCATTTTATTCTAAATGCCTCCAATCTGTCCACTCAACTTTTTTTTTTTTAAAGATTTTTTATTCATTTGACAGAAACACCGCGAGAGAGGGAACACAAGCAGAGGGAATGGTAGCGGGAGAAGCAGGCTTCCTGCAGAGCAAGAAGCCCAATGCGGGGCTCGATCCCAGGACTCCGGGATCATGACCTGAGCCGAAGGCAGACACGTAATGACTGAGCCACCCAGGCACCCCTGTCCACTCAACTCTTTACTCAAGGATATCTTCATGTAATAAAAGTTGTTAAGTAGGATCTCAATAATGCTGTTGAGTAGAATCTATTTCCCTTCACAAATATTCTGTCTCCTTTCCTGAGCTTTCAGGATGAAGCACAACCAAAAAAACCCCAAACAACAAAGAAACACTTTTGTTCATTGAACATCTATCTGTCTTTCTATCTTGAGACACGTGTTTCTGGCCTCTGCCACATCAGCATTGTCTAACCACTGCCAAACCTTTAAATTTTAACTACTTGGGGGTATTTTCTGCTTTTGTATTATATTTTCATCCTAAGTGGCATTTGAAGAGAACCATGACTAGTTCACAGGAGGAAAGTATGGCTTTGTTTTGTGTTCATGTATTTTCTGTTTTCTTGTGTTTATCTCAGTTTGATATTCTTTGAAGTTTAGATTAACTATGTCCTCTGAATGCTGGGATTTCTATCAGATGATCTATTTAATTAACCCACAATCCTTTATAGAACATTTTGAATGAATAATCATCCCAGAAATTAAGCTGGCAAATTAAAGGAGACTTATTGTATCAAGAGTTTTGGGCCAAAAATTATTTTTCAGTCGATAAAGAACATTCCAAAATAGTTAAGCCTGCTCTTGGTTATCTGAAGTTTTACAGTCTTCCAAGCAGTGCAGGCAAATATGATCTAAAAAGGAAGACAGAACCTGGAGAAAAGTCTCAGGCTTGATACACAATATTTGGAATAACTCTGTAGTCTTTTAAGTGATTGAAATGCAAAGTTAAGTGCACTTAATCTGCAAATACATTTGGATGGTTATTTACACAAAAAAGAATATGTTTTAAAGAATGCACTTGATTTCCAATACATTTCTTTTTCTTTTCTTTTCTTTTTTTTTATGATCCATACAGACCTAAATGAGATGGTACATTCTGAATTAGAACGAACGATTTTGGATTACTATCAAATATATGGAGATGCCTAAACCTCTTCATAGCTTTAAGTGATGGTATAGTACAAAATTCCACTAAAGAACTATTATACTTAAGGAATAATTTCCATTTCTTTCTTCCATCTTTGTGAATTATTTTCCTGCATGAGCATATTATGCCCTAATGAGGACATACATTACCATTTTTGTCTGTTCTTACTTGACGGCTATTAAAGTCAACTGAGCTACTTTAATTATTTAGTTAAGAGAAAATACCCTAATTGGAAAGCATTCTCCTTCTGGAGCCAATTTCAGAATTTAGAGCTTCCTAACTGCAGCTTAGAAGAAATTCACCAAAAAAACCTCAAGGTGCTAATTATAAGGCTATATAATTTACGTAGATTTAGATGTACACTTCAGTTCTTTTTGAAAACGATCTAGTGCAAACTGATGAGGGTAATTACAGGGGTATTTTAGGATTTCCCCCCAATCATCTACCCAAACACATCATTTTTTTAAAAATGTGTATTAGTTTCTTCTAATGAAAAGTATCTCAAATAGATATAAACATTTCATTTAGCATTCATGAGACTATCTGGAATCACGGTGACAATTGGAATCCATGCTCCTGGGCACAAAATCACCTGGGGGAACCTTTAGAAAACACAGAGTCCTGGGCCCACCTCTGAAGTTAGGGTTTAGTTATTCTAGAGTGGGATCTAGGCCTCTCTCGTTCTTTCAAAGCCTCCTGCGTCATGCTACTGAGTAGTAGGTAAAACTAGAGCACTTCCAAACTGTGTCTTTTCACCCTTTTCTCATTATATTGACTCTTTCTGATTAGAGTGGTCTGTAGTCTGTGCTACTGCCTGGTACTAATCACATAGTCAAATATTTCAATATTAATGTTTCTTATCATTAGTCAATAAACTATCAAATACAAGGACATACCTGGGCACCTTGCCGGGAAAGCTGAGAGTTCTGAGTGCCACCAGGGAATGTATTCAATTGTTGGTCACTTTGGAAAGCAAATTTGAGCCATTTTTATTTTGGTTATTTCATATAGATGTATCTAGATCTAAGCAAGAAAAAAAATGCACTAAGAAGTTCATTAGAACTGGAGCTTCTGGGGCGCCTGGGTGGCTCATTGGTTTAAAGCCTCTGCCTTCGGCTCAGGTCATGATCTCAGGGTCCTGGGATTGAGCCCTGCATCGGGGTCTCTGCTCAACGGGGAGCCTGCTTCCCTCTCTCTCTCTCTCTGCCTGCCTCTCTGCCCGCTTGTGATCTCTCTCTCTCTGGCAAATGAATAAAAATAAAATATTAAAAAAAAAAAAAAAGAACTGGAGCTTCTAGGAAATAGACATATCCAGGGGATCACAGCATCATTGCTCCATTGACTTGATGTGCTTGTATCCTCCAAAGCCACCCGCAAGAGTAAACTGATCATGGTCAGGAATTAACCTTCACATTCAGGAAACACACATAAAGAAATCATGAAATTATATGCAAGTACCTCTTGACTAGATTAAATATCTAACCCTCTCAGGCAAATAAGTCTATTTTTCTGATAAAGGAAACCAAAATTATGGAATGAGCGAAACCTATGCATATCGTAGCACTTTTGAAAGCTTTAAAAACAAGTTAAGTCAAACTGTTGGTCTTTGGGAAATTATTCTGGGATAGTAATCTTTAGAGAAAGTTCAGATGGTCTTCTAATATTCCTATTTTTGCTCTTGAAATTATGCCTAACATTTTCTCCACAAATGAAGAAACATAGTAAAGTAGTTCTGACCCCCACGTGGAAGCAAGCCCATTAGTGGACGGCATCTAGTCAACGCCAGGTGGCTAACTGTACCCAGAGTAGATTATTTTGCCAGCAGTGGACTGCTTTTCTACAGGACCATGTGGGTACCAAATTTTGCATCTATAAGTGGAAAAATTATGAATATATATCGGAAATTTATCTGATGTAAAATTAACCCTAAGTGTAGAAACTGAATTTTTTAAAATCTGGATGTACACTCCTATCTCACTTTCGCAGATATAAAATTATTGAAGACAAAACGTGTGTATAAAAGCTGTCTGAATGTCATCGTTACATACAGATGACACCGATACGCTGGTGACCTTTGAGGAGTGCATTTGCAGCAGCTAAATCAACTTTTCATTTTATGCAGCATTTCCTGAGGTGGAGGCCATGGAATTTTAAAATGTCCTCTGTGTGAGACAAAAGGTGAGGGAGGTGGGGGGTCTGGTCATGTAAGTTTGGGAAATATTGTCTTAGAATTCTAAAACATAGTGCTTTTAAACTCCTTTAATGAGCAACTATTCTTTGTGGCTCTCCAAGAGGGCATCAGAATATGTAGCCTTTCCCAAGTGTATGTGATCTTATAGGGCCTACAGAAATGCTGATATAATTCATCAAAACCACACATTTGTTAAGATAATTTCCATTCCCATATCCATGTTATCACAGTAATTGCTTTTAACTTACACCACAAGCTTGCCTGCATTCCAGTAGTAATATGGATTTTACTTATCTCCTAAGTATATATGCAGAGATAGTCGGGAGTGGTTTAAAGCAAACAGCTGCTTTCTCCAGAGATGTTCCTGGAAACTGGTACTACCCCCATTTGGACACACTGCCCAGGATCTAGGAGTGAGCGGGCTATATGAGGCGGGACCCATAAAGTCTGGGGAGCCATCCTGGAGACAGACTTGAGCCTGTTTATATACCTTGCTTCAAGTAGCCACTTCTATGCCCAATGTTTTCCAGTCTTGCTCTTAATAAGTCTCACTAGATACTTATATCTATCTACATCTATAATTGTGCACATAGCGCTTTGGATGGAACCTACTGAAATTCATTCTCAGACAGACATGGGTTAAATTTCCCATTTTGTCAGCCAAAGGATTTTTCTGTCCTGTTAACCACTCTCAAAAACATACTGAATTCGCTTATTACCTGGACTCCTGCAGAAGATGAGGTTCCCCTTACCCTCAGCAATCTGAGCCCCCTGAGCTGATAGGGTGAGAGTGGTCCCCAGGGCAGGCACAGAGGGACTGCCTCACATAAAGCTCTCTGGGGGTAAATGGGTAATGGCCTCTCAGTATATCCTGATGTTGTTTAAAAAATCAACTTTACTGGGGCATCTGTGTGGCTCAGTCAGTTAAGTGTGTGCCTTTGGCTCAGGTCACGATCCCAGGCTCCTAGGATTGAGCCCTGCATGAGGCTCCCTGCTCCGTGGGGAGTCTGCATCTCCCTCTCCCTCTGTCCCTCGTCCCTGCTCGTGCTCTCTCTCTCTCTCAAATAAGTCAATAAAATCTTTAAAAAATCAATTTTATGGAGACACGATTTACATACAATAAATGCATTCACTTCACCTGCTTTTGACAAGCCATTTATCCATGTAATCACCTTCACCATTAAGGTGTAGAACAGTGTTCCCCTTTGTCGTAAATCTCTTGGAGCCCTGGCCCGTAGTGATAACTGATCTGTTTTCTCTCCCTATAATTTTGCCTTTTCCAGAATATCCTAGAAACAGAATAACATGGTATGTAGTCATTTTGTGTCCAGCTTCTTTTGCTTAGCATATTTTTAAAACCTGGAGAGTCACCAATGTTGTATATTTTAGTGGTTCATCCACTCCTAGTGTTGAGTAGTGTTGTATGGCAGGGATATACTATAATGTGCTTATCCGCTTACCTCTTAATAGACCTTTGGGGTTTTTCCAGGTTAGGGCTCTTATGAATAATGTTGCTGTGAACATTAGAGTTCAAACCTTTGTGCTCTCATATGTTTTCAGTCCTTAGGGGTAGATGTGGAAGAGTAGATTTCCAGGGATATATGGTTAAAAGTCACCAATTTTTAAAAATCACCCATTTTCCAAAATGGCTGTCCCCTCTCATATTGCCATTAGCAATGCATATGAGTTCCATTTGGTTCACTGGAACAACTATGAACAAACAGTTTTTATTAATACTATTGTTAATATTTTCTGTTTTAGTTTGCATTCCCTGATGACTAATTTAGAATTTTTCATTGCTTTAAGTAACATTATTCTCATTTCATTTTTACCAAAATTTACTTTTAAATGTTCCATGCTAAGGAAACTTCATGGGGGAGAAATCTCATGAGCTCACATGTATTTTAGTTTAAAAAAAAAAAAGACCCCTCTTAAATACACAGAACTATGGGGAAACCCTGTTGGCATCTTTTGTTAGAGATTTTGGCCCTGTCACCAGATAGAATTTCCAACTGCCTGCTATAAAGTGCGGGGCCCTTCCCTAATCATTAGGAGGGAAATATTGTTTTGAGAAGAAACAACATTTTATTTCACCAAAGCCTGGCTGTCTTCAGTGGGCAAGGAGACTGACAGGTCCCTACCCAATATCAATCTCCTCTTCTTCTTTGTAAGATAAGGCTGCTTTTATTCAGGCTAGGGATGTGTCCAAATAAGACTGTATTTCCCAGACTCCTTATAGCAAGGTGTAGTGTTGTAAAAGCCCTAACCAACAAGGAGTAAGATGAAATGTTGGATGGGACATCCAAGAAGATGCTTAGAGGAAGCTATACTACCTCCCTCCCTTTTCCTGTCTGCCTTCTCACTACCTGGATGGCAGATGTGATGGCCGAAGCTTTAGAAACCTTTGTAACGCCCTTGAGGGCAGAAGTGACAACCTAAAGATGTAGAGAGAAGCAGAAAGAAGAAACCTGGGTCTGTAAAGAATTTGTGGAGCTGCCTTCCTGGCCCCATTCACCTAACTCAACTTCCATGACGTGAGAAGAGTTTCAGGAGAGAAGGATGCTTATAGAACTGTTATTTGGGGTGTTCTCTTTTATTCAGCCTGAACTAATCTTTAGTGCCACTAACAACTGAGTTGAGGCATGGACTGTGCTGCCAGCGACAATGTCCCTAAACCTCCTCAAAAAGTATAGCCAACAGGAAAGTTGGGGGGTGGGGTGGGCAAATGCCAGAAGGAGCCACTGAAGACAGCGAGCAGCAGGAGGCTCTCGGAGCATAGTAGGGAGATCCCGATCTACTGACTGATCTTGCTTATTCTAGTAGAGAGTTCTTTTTCAGCTAGGACACTCCATTCGTGAACACTCTGGCCATCTGAAAACCAATTAAATCATTAGACTTATTGGTAAAAGTCATCCAGACAATCAGCATGGTGTAAAGAACACAGTATTGGGGTGGGGGAAGAGAATAGAAACAACAGTTGAGAAATTGGGATTCCAAATAAAGGAAGGAAGGTAGGAAGGAAGGAAGGAAGGAAGGAAGGAAGGAAGGAAGGAAGGAAGGAAGGAAGGAAGGAAATTGGAGTTCCAGTACTATTTTCATATCTAACTGACTTGGGCAAAATCGTTTCTATTTTCTGTGGATTAAGTGAGTAAGTCCATCACTAGCAAGAATTAGACATGTTGCTCTTTCATTGTGATCCTTCTTTTGTCTCCAGTGATAGTCCAACTGTGACTCAAGGTCAAGGTGACTGGGAAGTTAGTGGTAGAGTCATAAGCAGAAGACAAAACACATTAAAAGTATTATTTTATATAATATCCTATGCTCATTAGATATCCTTTTACATAATAGTACATGCTAAGGTGACTTTAAGCTGGAGAAAGAAAACACAAACAGGCTTTTTTTAGAACTGATTCTGTTCCGGAAGAAGAGTGGTAATGAAGTAGCCATAATCTTCTTTTTCACCTGCAGCATTTTTGTGTCTTATACAGGCATAGCATTGAGCCCGTGTTCAAGCGTAGAAAAGGGCAGAGTTCTTCACCCCTCCCTGTGTGTCTGCTCAAGCTGTCCTGCTCTTGCCTCTGTCAGCCCAGCTGCTGGCCCTAGATTCCTGCAGAATCATGAGCTGCATAAACGGTGGTTGGTTGAAGCCACTTATTTCTGGGATTGCTTGTTATTCAGTAAAAGCCAGCTGATACTTATTCCTGTGAATGCTTGAAACCAAATTGAAACCAAATTTCCTTATGTGTCTTTTTTCCCTTCCTCGAATATGAAAAAAATAACAAGGAAGAGGCTTTTCAGTATATTTCTTCCCAGTAATCTATCCTATCTGGGCCAACAAAACAAAAACAAGGATGAAAGCCTCTTCTGTGTTCACTTTAAGGCCGTAGGACTGACTGCATTTTCATTTTATTGTGCTGAACCAAGTGCCTGAACATCACTGTATTTCTCCTTTCTTGGTAAGTGAGGTTTTACTATTTTTTAAGGCCCTGATAGGCTTTGCTGCAAGCACCCTCGTCCAAAGGGAACCTTCGGTGCTTTGGGTCTCAGAGTAAATCATTATCTGCCCCCTGCCCTGGGAATATGGATTGTCTTCAGCCGGCTCCATCCCCAGCAAGGGGCGTCTGATATGGGCTCACCCTCAGTGCAGGAAAATAGCAGACTCATTTTATTTTCAAGCTTTCCAGTGTCTTTTTGAAATATGCTTGTGTTTCCATGAAGTTTTTGAGGTTTTTGTGGGTGAGTGTAGGTATCGGCCAATTCAATCATTTGTTTTCTCATGCCCCACCTCATCAAGCAGAGAACTGACAGGGGTTGTGGGGGGCTGATATTACAAGGAGCCAGATTAGGGGCCTTCCCCAAGATGTAGACTTAATGATGCTATGAAAACTCCTCTCTCTCAAGTTATCTGTCCCACGCCTGTCACCATGCCTGGATTCACTCCACTAGCTCTTTGTTTCTTCTGATCTTCAAGGTTTTTTGATGTTTAAGAGTTCCTCATTAAGTTAAATCTCCCTGCTAGCATCATTTAGCTCATCAGCGAGAATTAGCTGAGGGCCCGTTAGGGGCAAGACCATTTCAGAGCAGGCGGTGGGCTAGGTCCTGACAGAAACAGTTAGGGCCCTCTCAGGGTTCCACCACGTATTTGTGGTACTTCCATTGTAAACCTTCAGACTTTTCTTTGGAAGACTCTGCTAATTCCTAGCTACTGCTTCCAAGCCTCTTTTCTGTTCAGCAGATGACAATTTAGTTTTGTTTTTTGAGATGTTAGTGTTCCCTCACTATTACTTCATGTCACTGTTGACTTTGTGTTCCGGTCATAGAATTTTGTAAGAATTCCCAGAGGACATCTTGTCTGACCCTCCTTCCATCCTAAATTTATACTCAATCAGGAAGTGAGGACCAAAGAGCAGGAGTGGCTTCTCTGGCTCTGAGACTCGCCACCAACTGCCTTGCGTACACACACACACACACACACACACACACACGCGTGTGCCTTAAGAATATTGGGGTTTGGAGGAACCTAGGTTGGGATTTAAAGTGTAAGAAAAGGAAAGAAGAGGAAAAGAAGAAGGGAGAGGGAGG
This sequence comes from Procyon lotor, assembly GCA_028646535.1. Taxonomy (NCBI): domain Eukaryota; kingdom Metazoa; phylum Chordata; class Mammalia; order Carnivora; family Procyonidae; genus Procyon; species Procyon lotor. Next base: position 67,266,312 of record CM053616.1, read on the forward strand.
AAGGGAAGAAGAGAGAGAAGGAAGGAAGGAAAACTTACAATTCAATGGGGGAAAGGTTTCACGAGTAAAGATGTTTGCCAAGTCTTCAGACCCTCAAATCTGGTGGAACGCCCCCACTCTGGGTAATCACCGCAGCCCCCCAAGAGGTTAGGATAGGGTGGGAGCTACACAGGGTGTAGCTACAAACTCCCCAGATTATGACAGATGCAGTAATATTCTCCATTTCCTTTCCTTTATTTTAGGAAGAAGAATCTCAAGGTTCTGAGCAGAAAATTATGGAAGTGATTCTCCACACAAATACTTACAAGCCACCGACAGTTTTTTCTTTCTCTGTCTAAAGAGGATGTCATTTTCTTTTAGGTCATTAACACC
>CM053616.1:67267183-67305468 GCA_028646535.1 Procyon lotor
GTGAAACCAGAGAAGAAGCCCTTAATCCTCTTTCACATTCTCTGAAGCCTAATTATTTTCAGACATGTTTCAGATCTAATCGCCAAAACTACATACATCACACATGCACACACAGACACATGTAGAAGACACTGCTTCCGTAAGATACCAAAGTATAAAAAGTAAGACATTTAATACAAAAATTAAAAAAAATATACTAAAAGAAAAGCATACGCTTTTGTGTCTGGTATTCCAAAACTTTTTTTTTTTTTAAAGATTTCATTTATTTATTTGACAAAGAGAGAGAGATCACAAGTAGGCAGAGAGGCAGGCAGAGAGAGAGGGGAAGCAGGCTCCCCACCAAGCAGAGAACCTGATGAGGGGCTCGATCTCAGGACCCTGAGATCATGACCTGAGCCGAAGGCAGAGGCTTTAACCCACTGAGCCACCCAGGTTCCCCCAAAACTATTCTTTTTAAGTGTGAGAGCTTTGTTCTAAGAAGAACAATGTGGATCTGTGGGTTTAAATGTTTACTTTGCATTTATATGTATGTTAAATTGAGTTAACAAGTCTTAACTCCAACTATAAAAATGAGGAACAAACTATAAAACTAATATTCACAGCATGAAATAGATGGATGCAATTTTTTTTTATTAAGATTATTCATTTATTTATTTGACAGAGAAAGACACAGTGAGAGAGGGAAAAGGAGCAGGGGGAGTGGAAGAGGAAGAAGCAGGCTTCCTGCCCAGCAGGGAGCCTGACGCAGGGCTCCTCCCAGAATCCTGGGGTCATGACCTGAGCTGAAGGCAGAGGCTCGATGACTGAGCCACCCAGGCGCCCTGCAATATTTGTTTTGATGACAATGTCAACGGAGCGTAAGAGGACCAGAACACCACCATGCTCCATGGACGTCCAGAGAGGTCTGTACTTGCAGTAACCTTAACCAGGGAACCTTCCAGTGTTATCATTATCATGGAAAATGACAGTTTCTTTTAAATGGTTCCATGGGAACAATAGGTTATATTTCTGAAGTGTTGGCGGTCTAGAGAGATAGCTACTATATGGTTGCACTTAAATCCCACCTAAATACCACTAGGGAAAGATTATTTTTATATTATAGATGAGGAAACAGAGGTTTAGAGAAATTTTCATTAACTTGCCCCAGATTATACACTGGTGAATAAATTTGAACTCAGGTGTGTCTGGTTCCAACACTCATGCAGGCACGAATATGTTACCGTACTATCTCCTCCTATAATTGTTTTCTCTTATTTAGCACCTTATCTTCCAATCTTGAGATCCCTGTACAAAGCTCAACCAGTCTATAAAGAGATGGCTCAAAGGATATTCAGTGGGGTGCGAACTTAATGAAATAAGTGTACTTTATCTTTGATATTATTACTTAAAGAAAAAAATCTGATGACCTTAAGTGGGTCTATCCAAAATATTTTCATTGCCATGACTTATATTATGTGGACATATATTATGTGGACTAGTACCATACTATCATCATCTTCTAAGTGATTTCTCTGTCTCAGTCACTTCATCTTTGATCTGTTACGTATTCTGTCTCCAGGTAAATCTTTGCAAAGTGTGATGCTCGTCCCTTCAAAAACCTTGAGTTTAAAATTCAAAGTTCAGATCCCTTATCCCTCTGAATAACTAGAATATGTTGTTCATACTACTCATGTTATACTTAACTTATACCATCTTGTGATTCAGCAATGTACACAACGTACACAATTTTTATTTCTTTATGAAAGATCAACCTGAAGAGTTGAGACTTTAATTCTGTAGCCAAAGTAACCACTTTGCAAAGAATTATCAAATTTGAAATTTTCCACCAAGCAGCAGAAAACGCATTATATTTGCTCTGCGTCTGGCTCATTAAAGGCTCAACTCAACCATAGTATACATTCCTAAACACCTCAAAAACCCGTCACTATGCCATCTTGGTTATTTACCCAGATTTCCCTCCCTCCCTTGTTTCAATCCCTTATTCCTTGGGCTCTTCTTTCATGATCACTTGGCCATTGAATTCTATCTCTGGCCTTGCTAGACCTGATAGCACATTTGATCTCCAAGGATAATTCTCCAACTCTGACTCTTGGCATCCTGTCTTGGGACCATCATTATCAACGAGCTGTAACTTGTGCCAATAATTATAGGTAATTCCTTCTGTCGCAATCTGGCCTATGGAATTATCACCACCTGGGCCAGCCCCCCCACCCCTGCCAGGGAACATAAATCAAACCCATTGTCCAAAATACTTAAAGTAGTGTCATCCAAAATACTTAAAGGATGTGTCATCCACTGAGTACTGGGAGTATTAATGGAAAGAAAATCACTGGGCTTCCTAGACAACAAAGTATGGGCTGATTAGAATGCCTAAGAAAGGCATGCCTTTTTTTTTTTTTTTTAAGATTTTTTTATTTATTTGACAGAGAGAAACACAGCGAGAGAGGGAACACAAGCAGTGGGAGAAGCAGGCTTCCTGCCGAGCAGGGAGCCCGATGTGGGGGGCTCAATCCCAGGACCCTGGGATCATGACCTGAGCCGAAGGCAGACGCTTAACGACTGAGCCACCTAGGCGCCCCGAAAGGCATGCCTTCCTGAGCTGAAAGTAGATACGTGAAAAATGGGACTTAAAGTGTAATAGAAAGATTCTTAGCCTTGGAGTGCAGATGCAAAGACTACATCTCTAGTACTGTGGGAGGTAGGGCTAGCTGACGTGTGCACCTCGAGGGCTGTGCAAAGGGATGGTACATGTGAAATCTCTCTGCCAACTGTATGTATTATGAGATATAACTAAGAGACCTAGACCTTTCTCTGTGACTGTTTCTCATGTGGGCAATGAGGGTGTTAGACCAGCATATCGTAGATCCTTCTAGTGCTAAAAGACATAAGCTTATGTCTCTTGGGGTCTGATCTACCAACCCTGTTTCTTCACACAGAGACAGTGTTAAGGTTATTCCTCCTCTATCGAGGATTCACAGATGCAGTGACTGGGTCAAGAGGTTAGCTGACCTGCTCGAAGCCACAGAGCCAAAAGCGAGGGCTCAGTAATACCTATTTCCTCCTGGGCTCCTGTGTCCGACCATGTTTACATCCCTGCCCAGATCTGCTTGGTTCCAGGCCTCCGCGGGGGGGGGGGGGGCTTGCATGGCTCCCACGGGAGCTCATGCTATTCCCACAGTCCGACAGTGCTGGGGCTGCCCCGTCATTGCCCCCTCGTTACCTCTGACACCAGCGATCCTTCCACATACTCCTGGGACACCAGGGCCAGGTAGAGGCATGTCCCCACTGCACCTCCCATTGTGGGAGCCGCCGCAGCTCCAGCACATGGGCCTTGCCTGGACCCAAGGCAGAGCTGGTCTGTGGCAGCTGCAAGAGGGGCTGAGCCCTACAACTCGGAAATACAAGGGAGTAGGTCCAGTCTAGAGTTCAGGAGAAGCTGACCCATAAAATGTTTGCCTTTCTTTCTTTCTTTTTTTAAGATTTTATTTATTTATTCATGAGAGAGAGAGAGAGTGGGAGGCAGAGGCACAGGGAGAATTGGGCTCCCCACAGAGCAGAGAGCCCGACACAAGACTCAATCCCAGGACCCCGGGATCTCGACCTGAGCCAAAGGCAGTCACTTAACCAACTGAGCCACACAGGCGCCCCAAATGTTTGCCTTTCTTATCCCCAGTGGACACAGAGACTTCAAACAACATCTTGTCTGTGTCCTATGCAACAGAGTGAGCAGCTATGCTTTTTTGAGAAGCTCTGGCCCATTCGGTCCTATACCACTTTATGTTTGCATTCACTCCTTCCCTTCCTCACGTTCTTGCTTCCCTGAGATCGCACGCCCAAGTAGAACATTGGCATGAGAGCTTTGCCTTAGGTTCTGATTTTTAGAGATTGGGGCTAAAACAGACTCCTAGCACGGAAACTTTCATCATGCTACAATGCCTTTCTGGCAGGGGCATAGTAATGTTTCTGGGCATTTTCCTGTAAAAGAAAAAAAAACAAAAACCCTTATTATCAAGGTACATTTTCTCATTTTCATACATGTATTTGCCTTTGAAAAAATACTTGGTGGTAAAATATGAAGTCAGTTAAGAATTTAATCGATGATCACTCAGTTAAAAAATAAAAGCTATCGGGTGCCTTTGTGGCTCAGTGGGTTAAGGCCTCTGCCTTTGACTCAGGTCATGATCTCGGGTCCTGGGATTGAGCCCCGCATGGGGCTCTCTGCTCAGCAGGGAGCCTGCTTCCTACTCTCTCTCTGCCTGCCTCTCTACCTACTTGTGATCTCTCTCTCTGTCAAATGAATAAATAAAATCTTTAAAAAGACAAAAGCTATGATATTTTGCATTAAAATGATAACACTCCAATCCAACTGTCCAATAGGCACGTGTTTGGCATTCTCTTTGGAGACACCGTTTAACTGAGAAAAGGAGACAGGAGCAATATGGTAGGTGGTATCTAATAGGCTTCTGCTCTCGTAGTTTTCATTTGAGTTACATGCAGTTCAGAACATGCAATCTTTTAGTTATTTGCATTTTGAATCTTACCGTCTTTGAAGGAGTCACTATGCTTTGGGAAATAAAAAAGAGAGAAGAGAAGAGAAGATGGGGCAATGCCAGCGAAATCTGGGGTTTCAGGAGCGTGGGAACCACGTGCGGTCCTGCAGGGGCCACAGACAACTCTCAGCATGCAGCAACGGGCAGATTTCCTGGTTCACATAGTGAACAGAATTCCAGGGAGGCATGAAAAGCCTGGGTGGGAAATGATCAGTGGCAAAGTCTCAGGTTGCCAGGCCCAGGGACTATTTCTGGTAGTGGAACTCAGAATATTAGGACCAAGAAGTTTGGGGGGATTGGGTTTTTTTGTTTTGTGTTTTAGGATTAATGAGTGTCTTATTACTCACTTCTTTACAGTAGGTGTTTATTACCCTTAAAATATTTTTATTGGTTCTCACAAGCATGTACATCACCATATGTTCTTACAAAACCTCTCTCTTTTAAAAATTATTTTTTAATTGATATCTAGTTGACATATAACATTGTATTAGCTTTGTTTTTATTTTTTAACGTCATATTTGTTTCAGATGTACAAAATAATAAATTGATATATGGATATATTGCAAAACGGTGACCATAGTACTCTTAGTTAACATCCATCACTACATATAGCTACAATGGTTTTTTTTTACTTGTGATGAAAACTTTAAATCTACTCTCTTAGCAACTTTCAAATATACAATATAGTATTGTTAGCTACCCTCTTCATACTATACATATCATCCCTGGGACTTATTTATCTTATAACTGAAAGTTTGTACCTTTTGACCCCCTTCACCCGTTTAACCCCGTTCACCCCCATCCAAAAGTGTCAAGACCATGGAGTTACAAAGCAGAGTCCAGCCTGAAAGTAGAGAATCTATTCGTGGATTCTAATCTAATGCTCCTGTGAACATTTTGCTGAGAGTAATTTGGTGGAAACAAATGCAATTAAGGGTGAGATTTGCAGGAGTTTGCCTAATCGCGTGTGAAGTCTTAGGGAGCTAAAACTACAAGAATGGTTGACGAAGTGGTTGTAGCTCATGTCTGAACACTGAGGAATCACAATGTGAGCGACAAAGGATCCCCAGAGCTGGTATGCAGGCCCAAGGCACGTGCTTATCAGCAGGGAGAGGGAACCAGGTGGGGCAGAGTCATGAACACAGAGGAAAGAAAGTCTGGTTAAAACTAAAGAGGTCCAGTTTCCTTTGCCACACGTAATGAGAGATAGACAATACCAGACGCACACCATACAACATCTACAGTGATTGTATGGAAACTTAAGTGTATGTTTAAGTAGGATATTGTATATTTGCACTGTATATACTTTATTGTGAGGGTTACTTTAATCATTTTCATTTCTCAATTAAATTTTTGGTCTAGTTCCCAGAAAAAGATCTCTTTCATAGACTGAATGATGGTCATTTGAAACAGGAGGACATAGCCAGCCACTGTACTCGTTCTGCTCTGAGCTGAGGTCCACAGCAGACCTGAGTGGAGGCCAAAAATAGAGCCCTTGGCCTACACGGGCTTTAGGGGAGAGGGGCAAAGGGTATTGGAATAGGGGTGCTATTTTACTATCTGATGACATCAAGCAGGAGAGCAGTCAGAACAAGGTTGTTTGCAGAATGACTGCAGCTGCTTCTGAAGAAGGCAAAAGAAGCATCCAGCACACACAGATGGGCCAGATGACCAAAGATATATAGACATGGTGAGCAGACTACCCAAAGGAGAAACCCATCACAAGGAGCCAGCCAGGACTAAGCCACTGAGTACCTTCTTTGTGAACATAAACATCAAAAGAAGCCATGTAGCAGAAAGCTGAGATTTGTTTGATCAGGATGGTGGCATCGAGCCGGGTGTCCTATTGTACATGATCTGACAAGGCGATTTCACAGCAGCTCCCATTTTTGCATCTTTGTTGATCTTTATTTATTCTTTACTTTTTTTTAAGATTAAAAAAATCTTAATATCATTTGGGGAAAAAAATATCTGGTGTGCACATGCTGTGAGAATCGCAGAGAGAATCTTCCAGCAGACTCTCTGCTGAGCACGGACACTGACCGGGGCTCCATCCCATGACCCATGAGGTCATGACCTGAGCTGAAACCAGGAGTTGGATGCTTAACCAACTGAGCCACCCAGGTGCCCCATATTTTTTCATTCTTTAAAGAGCAACTGGTATGGAATCTCTTTTTAGTAAGTAACATCCCTTACAGGACGGTGCTCAAGGGGCTCTTGGGTGGCTGGGTTGGTTAGGCATGAGGATCTTGATTTCATCTCAGGTCATGATCTCAGAGTCATGAGATTGAGTCCCATGTGGGGCTACGTGCTCAGTGCCAAGTCGGCTGGAGATTCTCTCTCTCCTTCTCCCTCTGCTCCTTCCCCCACTCACCAACACGCATTCTCTCTTTCTAAATAAAATCTTAAAAAAAAAAAAAAAAAGCAAATTGTGCTCAAATCAGGCTGTTTAGATTTTTTTTTAAATTTTTTTTTCAGTGTTACAAGATTTATTGTTCCTGCACCACACCCAGTGCTCCATGCAGTAAGTGCCCTCCTCAATACCCACCACCAGTCTCACCCAACGCCCACCCCCCTCCCCTCCAAAACCCTCAGTTTGTTGCTCATAGTCCACAGTCTCTCATGGTTCATCTCCCCCTCTGGTTCCCCCCCATACATCCCCCCTTCCTTCTCACAATGCCTTCCATGTTTTTCTTTACGCTCAGCATGTAAGTGAGACCATAAGGTAATTGGCTCTCTCTGCTTGACTTATTTCACTCCACATAATCTCTTCCAGTCCCATCCATGTTGATACAAAAGTGGGATATTCGTCCTTTCTCATGGAGGCATAATATTCCATTGTATATATGTACCATATCTTCTTTATCCATTCATCTGTTGAAGGGCATCTTGGTTTTTTCCACAGTTTGGCAATTGTGGCCATTGCTGCTATGAACATTGGGGTACATGTGGCCCTTCTTAGTAATGCATCTGCTTCTTGGGGTAAATACCCAGTAGTGCGATGGCAGGGTCAAAGGGTAGCTCTATTTTTAATTTCTTGAGGAATCTCCACACTGTTTTCCAAAGTGGCTGCACCAGCTTGCAATCCCACCAACGTGAAGGATCGTACTCGAAGAACTACAAAACGCTCATGAAAGAAATTGAAGAAGACACAAAAGGGTGGGAAAGCATTCCATGTTCCTGGATCGGAAGAATAAACATTGTTAAAATGTCTATACAGCCCAGAGCAATCTATACTTTCAATGCCATCCGGATCAAAATTCCACTGCATTTCTTCAAAAGCCTGGAACAAACAATCCTAAAATTTATATGGAACCAGAAAAGACCCGGAATCACTAAACAAATGCTGAAAAAGAAAAACCAAGCAGGCTGTTTAGATTTCAAGTGCCCCTCATTACATGTATCTAGTCAGTTTCCTGACTTATGTGTTACAAAATCGCAAGTCTGGCTTTTGGAATTGATGTGTCTTTCAATCCTTACATCCTGAACTTTGGGAAGAGAAGGCAAAGCTCTATTCTTTCACTTTGATGGTGCTGTTGATGGGGGAGGTAGCTTTCCAGGATAGGGTCTCACTGGAGAGAGTCCAAGCTCATCTCCAGAGCAGGGTGGCAGGGGGCGGCTACTCAGCCGCAGCTCCTAAGCAAACTGCCTATGGGAGCCAGCCAGCAGGGTTTCATGCATGGTGGGAGCGGGAAGGAGTAAAATTTAGGAAGAAGGATATTCAGGGATAGAATTCCAATTAGGGAAAGAAGCAGAGCCTGGTCACCACCCTGGAAGAACTTGGGCTGTGCTGGGGCACAAGAGGGTGACAAGCTTCTCTGGCACCCTGCTGGTGGGAGACCAAGTCTGGGTGAGCACACATGGGAGCAGGGACATTGGCCAGAGTTTGAGCCCAGAGGTTACACTACATACAGCAGCACCCTGGCCACGCTCTGCCCAGGAAGATATGTCCCAAAGCCATCAGTAGTCCATTCCTCCAACTGGCTTGCTTACAGAAGTGGTAGTGAATTTCACAGAATAGAAACACAAGTCTAGAAAAAGAGAGAAAAGCAAGCAGGAAGCAGTGCAAAATTGCCAACAGAAATGCTTTTTTGCCCTCTTCCCTGGCTTAGAGGTTATTCATTTTTAACCCAAAAGTCAGGAACATTTTGACATATAAATGAATCTTGAACATTTCCCGTGCGTTGCTTCTTAGCAATTGTTAATGAGATGCCTGCTCTGCTTTCCATTATGTAAAAGGCAGTGCGTCTCCTTTGCAAAGTTTGTTTCCATCTGAGACTGCAGGGATCTGGCAGGGATTCTGCAATTCTGCAGGAATTGCCTTCCTAATGGTGATCTCAGGGCAGCATTTCTGTCTGCCCTTCGTACCTGTGCTTGACAAGAATTTATATGGCTTTTTCCACACTTCCCTCCCCAGAATGAGGTTACATAGATCTGGTCATTCAAATCTCAGCTTTCTGGGAACTATCTCTCCCCAAACCAGGAATTTCTATGATAAGAGGGATAAAACATAGGAGAGTGAAGGGTCAGATTTCTTAATGTGAGTTTGTTTTGCCCTGGTTTGGGTGAAATACCAAAAACAGACAATGTAGACTATTTACTTTATCTGCTATTTGGATTTTTAAAAAAATTTATTTGAGAGAGAGCGAGAGAGAGAGAGAAAGAGAACAGAGGGAGAGGGAGAAGCAGATTCCCTGTTGAGCAAGGAGCCTGATGCAGGACTCAATCCCAGAACCCTGGGTCCATGACCTGAGTTGAAGGCAGATGCTTAACTGACTAAGCTACCCAGGTGCCTGTCTTTATCTGATTTTTATAGGCTTATTTTTAAAAGGGGATATTTCTTCTGTAACAATGTACGTAATTCTTTGAAAGCAGATGAGAAATCCAAGAGTATAAAGGAAATGTTTTAACCAATTCTTTTTCTATGGCTTGAGGAACCAAAAGGGAAACTGAAACCCAGCATCACAGAATCATAATCCTGGAATGGAATTTGGATTTAGTAACCTGTCTAAACTGGAGATACCCTGGTGGGTGGACAGATCACCTGCCATCGAGTTGGGCTCTATGCCAGAACAGCATTCCGTAGGAGGTGATCTGTCTATGGGTCAGTGGCTTCAGCATCCGTGTGTCCTGAATACCAGATAACGCATATTTACCTGCCCACTGGAAACCCCACCTGCGTGTACCATAGGCTTCTCAAGCCCTGCAGGCAGAACTCACCGTGAGCCCACATTTGCACTCTTGACTCTTTCCTCCACACCACAAATTGCCTTTGGTCACCCAGTGCCATCTACATGGAGCAGTTTATTTGTTTACAAGTACGTTTCCAGCCTCAAAAAAACAGAACCATTTTGTAAGGAAGGCATTGAAGGGAATGGGCTGTATTCTCTGAATCTGGTCTTAACCTGCCCTTCAGTTTGTTGGTACCTAGTCTCATCTCTCATCTTCTCATCTCCAACCTTCCCCTCATCACCTTTTCAAGGAAATACCCCATTTGTCTTGTCTTTGGCTCTCAGTCTTCTTATTTCTTGTTTTGACTGGGTCCTTCCCCACAGAAAATCGCCACGGATGGGCACTGATAATCTGTTTCGCTTTGGTTTGCTCCATAGGATTAGCCCCCATCTCATATGAGCGCACTTCCCCACCCCCCGTCCATATTTGGGGTCATATCAAGACACCTGGCCCTAGAGACCCGTTTCACAGATTGTCACTTTTCCCTTTCCTTCTGGGGCACACCGAGTGTTCTCAGTAAGAGCTTGATGAATACATAAATGAATGATCAAATATGCAAAAAAGCCAAGGAGAAAAATTTCAATTTTAGATAACAGTCCATTCTTCAATCCATCCTTGCTTTCAGGGAATTGCTTTTGCCTACAATAACCAGAAAGTCTCTGTCTGCAGACAATGAAAACCTTACTTTAAAAAAAATTTGAAGCTGTATTTGTGGAGGACATGGGAAAGCTATAGACTCCCCTCAAGCATCCATTCACTTTTCTACAGACCGGGAAGGCTTCCAGATCATTCCACATGTAGAGTCCCCATGTGCTTGATGGTTTATCAATACCTGAGGAGCTGGGAGTATTCAGCTCATCCCAGAGTCTTGGGAAGGCCAAAGAAAAGCGTGATTCTTAGGGCAGAATCCTGTCCTCCAACCCCACCCCAACATCAGCCCGCCTGCTGGCGGGAAGCTAGAAAATAAAGGAGGGAAACAACTGTTTGGCATTTTCCTACCTTGCTTGGCTTCTGATCCTTCCTGGTCCCGCTTCCTTCCCCCTTCCCCTTCTCACATCCAGAACTATGAATGCTGCTCTGAGACACCGTGCTCGTGGGCATCCATATCAAACTACATTTATTTTCTTATGGCTTGAGACTCTTTTGGAGAGGGAACTATCAAACGGGTCTTCAGAGCATGGGCCCAGTTGTTTTTGTGTTGAAGTTGCAAGGCTGCCACTCTTTATCTGATTGACCTTGGACTAGTTATTTAACATCAAGATACCTCGGGTTCTTCATCTTTTCCTCACCTGTTGTAAGCTTTGGGCCAGACACTAAGTCTCAGAATTGTCATTGATATCAAGATGCTAATAATATTGAAACCACAGGGTTGTTGAATGCAGCCCGTGAAATGCTGTGTGCAGAGTGCTGGGTACCTGGATCATAGTAAGAACTCAATGAATAGTAGTCAGTTTCATTTTTTGGAGGGGGGCAGGAATATGGGAAACCACTCCTCAACCTCTAGAAAAAATCTAAACGTGCTTGAAAACAGGTCTTTGAACCTTTGAACTAAAAAACTACCATGCCTCTCCCTTCGCTATGTCCCGGGGACTGTGTCCTCCCTGAAACGTGCCTTACACATGTCACGGATGACTGTAATGCCACCTGCCACAGGGTTGCCCAAATCCAGTGGGATTTTGCCAAAGTAAATGGTAAATGCTTTGAAGTATAGACTGTCAGCGAGTCTGTGTTCATTTCTCTAGAGACAGTGTATACTTCACAAACACTTGGTATCACATAAATGAGCATCCTTGGGTCATTGAAAATTGTATCTGTCATGTTATATCCTAATAAGGCATCCTTTAAATGCCTAACTCTGCTTTGGATACCATAAAAGAAAACAGTGAATGTAATCTCAACATGCATTTTAGCGAACTTCTTTTGGGGAAAGTCTTAGGTGATGGAATCACCAGCATTTCCCTCTGTCCAAAGTACCTTCACTGAGTTGCAGTTAGGTTACATTGCTTGACAGTGGTTTTGTTTTGTTTTGTTTTGTTTTGTTTTGTTTTGTTTTGTTTTGTTTTGTTTTGTTTTGTTTTGTTTTGTTTTGCGTGTGTAAAGAGATAGTCGTGTTCCCCAATGATGCCCATGTGAAGTTCCAGATCCAAAGTTTTCTTTTAGAATTTGAGGCCAGTGAAGACTCAGCCTCACTGACTAGGAGCAGGACTTGACAGTTGTCACGTGCTCTTTGTTTACGCCGTGGGAAGCCAGGAGCCAGATTTGGTTCAATTATGGCAACCATTACAAAGCCAGGATACTAACCTTATGGAAAATCTCTTTCTCTCTCCTTGATTATCGATTCCTCTTTGAGTAATTTTCTTAGATATGTCTTTGTTTTGATCTTCCTCAATGTATTCAAAGAGGCCAAGCATACACATTAAAATAATTTAACCAAGGGACTTCCTTTGAACAGCTTGGGGTCTACCCCACTCCACGGCACTGTGGCCCTGGGATGGAACTGGACTCTGGGGTTGTCACCCTGCAATGCATTCAGCCTTTCTTGGGATCAAAACTCACCCTGCTTCCAGGGCCTAATTCCCTACCGTGTCAAGTCTCATTTCATGAGTTGGAACCACTTCAAGACCAACTTCTCACTTTGGACTAATCCCCGGGAAATAAGATCATTAACGTTAAAAGGTTCTATATTAAATGGTCTATTACAAACAACCCGCAACAGGGACACCTGGGTGGCTCAGTTGGTTGAGCATCTGCCTTCAGCTCAGGTCATGATCCCAAGGTCTTCAGATTGAGTCCTGCATTGAGCTCCCCGATCAGTGAGGATCCTGCTTCTGCCTCTGCCTGCCTCTCCCCTGCTTGTGCATTCACGCTCTCTCTCTCTGGCAAATAAATAAATAAAATCTTTTAAAAAAAATAATTAAAAAAAAAAACCCACAAAAACCCACAGCCTGCAACAAGTGGAGAAATAAAAAAGTCCTAAGTAATGAGTTAGTTATGATACCATCTCTTCCTTTATTCCTAATTATCTCAACAAATTGCTAAATCCTTAGAAACTCTCACTATAGTTGCCAACACAGGACAGAAAAGGGAAAACTTGCGATTGGAAAAACGTATCCCTAGTTGAAGGCTAATGTAAACCAGAATTTTAAAACTATCATTTCAACAGTCCTAAACTAATAAAGAGTTCTAACTTGGAATTGTGTATCCCTCTAGGGGGCCACAGGTTTCAGACACTATTCTTATGCAAAATTAAGTCTCATCCTGATATTCTCTCTGCTCCCCTCTTCAAGTATGTGTTACCTGGGAGTCTGGAGGCACACTAACGGTCCCCAAACAGATGGGCTTTGCCTTTACGTGTTCCTCTCCACTTGGGCAGGAAAAGCACAGCTGCACAGAGCAATTTTGTGTAAAAGATTTCCTGAATACATCCAAAGCCTTTCATGTGCTCTTCGGCAGGGAGCTGAACCTGGAAGCAGCAGGCTTCTAGCCCATTAAGGACTGAAGCACTTCTATTTGAATCCTTATCTAGTTGGTGGCACAGATTATTAGCAACCATTACCATCCGGACACTTTACACCATCCTAGTTGGCTTTCGGCAGCCTTCCGTAGGAATCAGGGACAGGCTGACTGTTGTAATGTACATTCCCCCAAACCTCTGAGTCTCAGTGGAATACAAATGTTTATTTCTTACTTAAGTCATAGGTCAATGTGGAGTGGGATCTCGGGGTGTGTGATGGACCTGGGCGGGGGGCTTCCCCAGAGTCCTTCCAATTTTCTACCTGCTTCTAGGTCCTTGATGTCCTCTCCATTTGATTGGAGATTGGGGACCAAAAGAAAGCAGGGAAGACTGTGCGGGAAGCTTTTTGGGGTCAGGTTTGTAGAAGGCACCCTTTCTTCTGCCCACATTCTTGGTCAGGTGGCACATCTATGTGCAGATGAGGCTGAGATAGGCCGTCTAGCTCATTGCCCAGGAGGGAAAGGAACTGGGGCTCGGGATCACACAGCAATCTCTCACTCATACTTCATTGCCCCCAGTTTTCCATCTTGGTGATATTAGCACTTTTTTTGGTGGATAGATTATTTGCGCGGGATTTACCTCAGTAAGTAGCAAGTTGTTCGGACTGGAGCTTGGAGTCCATGTTATCCATGTTTCCAAAGCCTCCCTCGATCTTTACTACCCTCCGTCACTGCTTTTGACTCACCTAAGGTTTTATTTGTTTCTCTAAATCAGTTCGCAACCAGACCCCAAGTGTCTCCATCAGAGGAACATCTCCCTTGCCTCTAAGGCAAGGCCACAGGATGTTGGGGGGCGGTGGAGGGAAGAGAAAGTGAACTGTTGAGGACGCTAGGAACAGAGAGAGCTTGTACCTCCTGTTTCCTAGGAGCTCAGCTGCTGACTGCCACCGAGAAGGACTACAGCCCGAGGGTTTTAAGTATTTCTACTTGCCTAAGATACACAGATATCCAGATTTTCAGGTAAAATGTCCTCATTTGTAAATGTTGGCTACTACCTAAACTATCTTTAAACCTCGGGGCAGGCCACACCAAGTGTGTCCGAGAGCCCAACTCAGCTGGTAGGCTGCCATTGTGAACCTCTGCTTTAACTTTTCAGCCCTTGTGAGTGAGGATGGGGGTTCAGAAGAAACCAGAGCGGTGAACCCCAACCCGTTCCTCTGCAAAGGGTGCCTTCTGCTTGTTCAAAGGTCTGGTATTAGGAGCTTAAGGACTTCCATCTCTGCTAAGGTCCTTAACACTCAGAATGCTGCGTATTGATCATCCTTTTTTTACTTTGCAAATTTTACTAATACCAGACGTATGAGAAAAAGTCAAATTCTTCCTGGACAAAGGAGATGGTGGATCAAAATTTGATCCCAGGGAAGTGATGTGTGTATGTGTGGTGCGTGTTTGTGTGTTTTTGTGTGGTATGTGTGTTGTGGGTGTGTGTGCGTATGTGTGTGTGTGTGTGTGTGGTGTGGGTGTGTGTGTGCGCGTGTGTGTGTGTGTGTGTGTGTGTGGTGTGGGTATGTGTGTGTGTGTGTGTGTGTGTGGTGTGGGTATGTGTGCTTGTGTGTGGTGGGTGTATTGTGGTATGTATGGTGGGTGTATGGTGTGTGTGTTATGGCATATGTGTGTTGCATGCACATGGTATGTATGTGTTGTGTTTGTATGTGTTGCGATGCATGTGTGTTGTGTGCGTATGGCGTACTGTACATGTACGCATTGTACATTTGTGTGTTGTGTATGTGGTGTATGTGAGTGTGTACGTGTGGGTGTGTATGGCATGCATGGTGTGGTGCGTGTGTGTGTGGTGTGGTGTGCATATTTGTGGTGTGTGTGTGTCTGTGTGCTCACGCATCAATGGAAGTTGGTCTCTACTGAAAGTGGCATACATTTATACATTTATACCAATTAGCAAGAGTGCTTAGTAGGAATAATTTTAGTGTTTTGTTTTTAAAGTCTTTTTTAAGGGATAGTGAAGGATGGAAGGAAAGAAAAGAGGATGGGGAAAGAAAGAAGCATCGTCAAAAATACAGTGAAAACTATTACTTAGGAAGTCACTTGGGAGGTCACAAAAGGATGAATAGGAAAAGGAACGAGAATGGGGAAGGCAGACATCCAGTGTGAGCACTTCCCAGCAGTGATTCGGGCAGACCTGCAGGGGAGGCAGTTCCCATTCCTCTAGGCAACAAAGCCAAATCCCCACATCCTTCTTTAGGGAAAAATTAAGTCAGGAATCCACACGGAGCAGATGACTTTAATGATCCCCGCACACTGAGATTCTGGGACCACCAGGGTGGAAACTGCAAAGAGACTTACAGCATAACTCAATTTAAAAGGACATAGGGCCGCCTGGCTGGCTCAGTCGGTGGAGCCTGCAGCCCTCGATCTTGGGGTCGTGAGTTCAAGCCCCACATCGGGGGGTAGATTGTACTTCAACTTGGAAAAATATTTCAAAAGGACATAGAAAAATATTAGAACAGATATGCAGACCCTTAAGAGGAAGGATGTGAATTAAAAGAGGGATAACAGGTAGGAATTAATAGGAATTTGAGATTAAAGAACCCCAAATGCTGTAATGTCATAAAAGGGAAAGAAAAAACAAAAGCATGTGTGTGTGTTGTGTGCACATATGTGTGTGAGGGAGGCAGATGGCTTCTAGAAGCCTGTGCTATATATAAAAAGACTTCGCTGTAGGTCTGACCTTTGTGTACTTTGCAGCCATATCTCTTCTTGCTTAGGAACCACATCTGTTACCCTCACATATTGTCCAGAGCTCAGGGTTCTAACCTCAGACACTCGGTATGCATTCAGTAACAGATGCAGTATTATTTGAATGACTTTGCTTAAAGTTATTTTGTTTTTATTCTCGCTAGCACTTCTTTAAACAACATTTCTCCTAAAGAGAAATTTTGCACCTATATACCACGGTGAGGTTTTTTCCTATAAATTTCTTCCCCACAATATGCAGCGCCAATGTTAGGAACCTTTCCTTGTCTTCCTTCCTTAATTAGCATATAGCATTGTATTAGTTTCAGGTGTAAAACATAATGAACCTCCCTTCCTAAGAGACTTGTGTGCTCTTGACAATAAAACTTTGTGTATTGGGGGCACCTGGGTGGCTCAGTCAGCTAAGTGTTGGACTCTCAATTTCAGCTCGGGTCACAATCTCGGGGTTGTGAGATGGAGCCCCACATGGGGCTCTGTGCTGGGCGTGGAGCCTGCTTAAGATTCTCTCTCTCCCTCTCCCTCTACCCTTTCCCACCAGCTCATGTTCACACATGTGCTCTCACGCTCTCTAAAAAAAACAAAAAACACACAAAAAAAACAACAACACAACTCTGTATTTTGTAACTATATGCTTCACAGAGTAAATTTTTGAGAAAGTGTTTTCAATTTATTGAAACTTATTTTTTAATCTATGCTTAATTTTTAAAATATATTATGAAATAACATAGGCCTGGTCCATGGTGATGTGGACTATCAATAATTAAAATGTAAGTCATCAGTTTGGTTTATTTAACTAATATGATTTTAATTAACTAGGTTTTCTTTTCTATAAAGAGCTATTTTAAATTCCTCTAAATTTGTGGAGTCCTTGGAAATCCCTTAAGTTTCAGTAGATAATGATACAGATTTCTGGTAAAAAGATAAGAACCTGACAATGTCAGAGATATTTACCCTAAAACCCTCTGCCCATGAAAAACAGGTATATCCACTAATTTGATTTGTTTGAGACTGAATCCTAGTGACTTTTTCTCTTTTTTCCCAGAAGTTCTATTGCTTTATTCAAGGTGCTGGATGAAGCCAAAAAATCAAAGATCAACTAAAATTGAGGTACATCTTTTAGTTAAATGCCATATGTCGTTAAGGCAAGTGGACTCTTCTGAAAGAAATAGACAAATACAAAATGCCAAAGAATTGAGTTGAAACAGAGCATTCATTCCCTTGGGCCCATGAACTCAATTGACAAGAGCTGCTGGGTGCTTGGTGCAACAGGTGGATTTCTGCCCACCGGCGCTGAATGTTCCACGGGGACAATGAAAACAACCTGGGCAGGGACGCGACTGAAATCCCCGCCCTCCCCACACACATTTGGATTTCTTTTTACTTGCTCTTTAGGATTAAGAGGCCAAAAGAGAAAGGCAGGAACTACATCTTCTCCAGATCAAACCACTCTTTAACAACCACAAAAAAAAGAACCATGGAGCGCTATCAAAAAGAGTGAGTGCAATAAAAAAAAAAAAGAGGAAGAAGAAGAAGAAGAGTGAGCACAACAAAGGGAACTACCATACAAAGAACTGGCAAAACCCCAGCCCCAGCTGAAAACACCCAAGTTGACCGGATTCCACCATGTTTTCTCCAGCGTAGAAAACACTGGAGAAACTCAGCATAACTGAGTTATGCTGTAAGTCTCTTTGCAGTTTCTCACTCAGTTTCTCTCGCTCACCTCTGCGCCCGCTCGTATTTCCAACCCACGTGGGGAAGCAGGAGCACAGAAACAAAGACAAAGGAGTCATCCCACGGATAATGGAATCAAGGCAAGTTTGGTGAATTGACTTGGGAGCGGGAGAAAACACACAGCCGTGACATTTCCCACTTAGCCGGAAATTCCTCCTACGTAAGAATTCTCCCTAAAATCTAACGCTGGGGAAAAAAATGTAGAACTTGCCAAGAATGAAAAGGCCCGAGATTTTATCATTTCTCTTCCCTAAGGTATTTGATTCAGGAATGCCTGAAGTGCACTTGGTGTTGGTTTCTGGCTTATGTTTAACCTGTGGGTGCGTTCAGCAAGGAATGTCTAATCGTGTTTAGCCCAATATAATCTGGCAGCTTCAAACGTTGACACTATTTTGGAGCTATGAACTCCAAATAAATAAATAAATACAGATTTCATATTCATTTAAACAGTTATTACAATAACTATTTTCACTATTATTGCTTAAGTTAATATTCAGTAACCATGCCATCATAATGGCCTTGCAGGGTGCTTATTAGCTTAATTTAGTGAAATGTTGATAGATACATTATGTCAATTTAATGTATATTTTTGAGATTGTTTGAAAACTGGATATAGTTCACCCTTGAACTGTGAGGGTCCATTTATATGCGGATTTTTTTTCAATAAATATAGTACTATAAATGCATTTTTTTTCCTCCTTAGGATTTTCTTGATAACATTTTCTTTTCTCCAGCCTACTTCATTGTAAGAATACAGTAGATAATACATACAACACACAAAATAGGTGTTGATCAACTGTTTGTGTTCTCAGTAAGGCTTCTGGGCAACAGTAGGCTATTAGTAGTTAAGTTTGGGGGAAATCAGAAAGGGCACACAGATTTTCTACTGCATGAAGGGTCCAAGTCCCTAACCCCCATGTTTGTGCAAGGGTCAACTGTAATTTATAATTGAGGCTAAACCGTACTTCTTGGTGCTATAGGCATTTCCAAAGCTCTTCCAAATGGACCTCGAACGCTGCCTTTGTGATTCTAGGACAGCCTGGTCACTCATTCTTTTAAACAAGTCACACATTTTTAGCCTGGAAAGATTCTGCTCTTGAGCAGGGTTTCTGCTGGGAGGGAGAAGAGGTACCAGCGCCTGGCAGGCCAACCCTGTCCAGGGTTGCAGGTGTCCCAGGCGGCTCACTCTCAGTCTGCTGAGGTGGAAAATATACTGCTGAGGCACATGGTAGGGCAGAGAGGCATCAAGGAAATTTGGCTGTGATCTCATTCATTCATTCATTCATTCATTCATTCATTCACTCATCCATTCCCTTGTTCCTTCATTCATGAGATCTTTATTGATGTCTGCTGTATGTCCATCTTTGGTTCAGAGCTGAAGGCACAATTCTGAAGAGTAAGGGGGAGAAAAAGAAGTAGAAAGGAAGAGGAGGAGGAAGAAAAAGTGGAGAATAATAGGCATACGGATTAAAGGACAGCAGAGAAATAATATTGAGCATTTATATATGCTAAGTACTATGCTGAGTGCATTATCTGCTGACTTCTAGAGGCGTTAGCTCATTGGATTTTCTCAACTTCTTGAAGCAAATACTGTTATTTATTTTCACTTTTGAGATGAAAACACCAAGGTTCACTCGGGGTAAGAAATTACCCCAGGTGAAATGACTAGTAAGTGGCTGACTTTGTTCTAGACCCCAAGATGCTCTGATTCGAGAGTCTTACTGTAAAGAGCATGGTCTCTAGAAACAAAAGCCAGTTCAAATTCTGGATCTGCCACTCTCTGGCTGTGTGACTTAAGGAAAGTTCATCTACACCTGCCCCATTCTCCTCTAGGGTTGTTATGAAGGCCAGATGTGTTAGCATATGTAACACGCTCAGACTAACGCTTGGCGCAAACACACTCCACAAAGTATTTTTATTATTCCAGAACCCATGCTCATAACTATCCCTTTCCTCCCTCATGGAGTTTGGAGTCTAGCAGAGGATCAAGATAGATGAATGGACCATTCTTTTTTACAGTGTATTAAGAGATCAGACAGGAGAGATGTAGAGTGCTGATGGAACGTGCCATGCTGGTAGTCTTAAATCTGGACTTGGAGTTGCAGGGAATGCTGCTTAGATCAAGTGGCATCAAAGTGGAAGGACCTGAAGAGGGTGGAGGCGCGCACCACCTGAGGGGTCCGGGGAGTTGGGACCCATGCTCAGGGAAGGCTTATTGTTTCAGAGAAATGGAAGTCAAAAAAAATTAATTCAGGGACATATTGCAAATCTTTACTAACATTTTCCTGACCATTAAACAGGAAATAGCACACTTGGCAAATACAGCATAAGTAATATTTACAAAAATATGCTGATTATTGAATCTGGAATTAGTCTTTCAAATCTCAAGAATTTTAAAAGTACTTTTGATAACTGGTGATTGGTATTAAACACCATTAATATCTGTGTATCGGAAGACACAGAAATGTCAAATTTCTCATTCTTTTCCTGTTGCCTACTCATCCTTTTGTGTCCTTCCCTGTCTCTGTCCTCTCTTCTCCACCCCCCTACCCAACGTTCCCCCAGTGACAGTATCCAATGTTAAGTTTAAGTGTTTGCTCTAAACCTCTTTGTCATCTCAGTGTGTCTGGCAGCCTCAGTGACGCCCTGCTGGGGAGAAAAGGCAGCCTAAGTAGCGGAAAGCAAGAAGAAAGAAGGCACATTCAGAAAACATATAACTGTTTAGTTTTTCTCTAGCATGTGCTGATGCTTGTAAGACTTAGCCCTACTGTCTGCTCACGTGAGGGAGGCTCCTCTTTGCCCTCATCATTTTTTCTTACCTTCTATAAAAATGTCTCGATATTCAAAATGTAGTATTCTCATCCAAAACAAAATTAGTAATATGATTTCAATCAAGACTACGATGAGCCCTAGCGTGACCCTCGATGTAAAAAAGTAGGCATGTGAGCCCCGTGTTTCTTTACCTCTCAGCAAGACAGGGTGTTGTATTTAAGCACTTAGTCCATGGTTATGCAATCCACACAAATGCAGAGTGAAAAAGATATTGCTCTTGCTAGCACTGGCAATAAATTTCCAGCCACTCTATGAAACGCATAGCATCCCATTCCCCTGCAGTGGAGAAAGCAAGGGCTAACCATCTCCATTGCAAAATTTCAACCCCGACAAAGATATTAACATTTCACCTTTTTTTCAGTTTAAAAAAACACAAACACAAAAAAGATATGTGCTTTTAAAACATCCCTCAAGGAAAGAGTATTCCTTATGAATATTGCCCTTTTTTTTTTTTTTAAGATTTTATTTATTTATTTGACAGAGGGAGAGAGAGATCACAAGTAGGCAGAGAGGCAGGCAGAAGGAGGCGGGAAGCAGTCTCCCCGCTGAGCAGAGACCTCAATGTGGGGCTCGATCCCAGGACCCTGAGATCACGACCTGAGGCTTTAACCCACTGAGCCACCCAGGCGCCCCAATGTTGCCTTTTTGTAAAGTTTTATTTTACCAGCTCACACGTGCTCCTGCTTCACTCTTTGTGTCCAAGACAGCAGAGCCCAAGGTCTAAGTGTCTTATTCAAGGGGACGCTCCTGCTGCCTGTGAGGTCTTCCAAGTGTACTGCTGGTGGTCGGCATAGTCTACGTTTCCAGCTTTCTGTAATAGCAAAGAAAGAAAGCTTTCTTTGCAAAGTCCAGACGGGACCCCTGAATCTTTTTCTTGAACTTTCTATGCTTTTGCTCCTTAGAAAACAAACTTACCTGAATCTCCTTTCTTTTAGTGGAAACTAATAGTACACTTGTAAAATCAGTATACATTTGTGAGCTGTATTTACAAGCTGTATTTGTCCTTTTAGACTGATTTTTTTTTCCATAAGAAAACTTAGAAATGTCTTATAATATAAATATGAAAATGCTCCAGGCCACAATATATCATTGTTTTAACCATATTTTCACTCGTAAGGCAAATTATGTTCTTGGCATTTCCATCTTATGAATTCATATAAATGCAGGCAGTGAGGCTAAAACCAGGATAACTGAGGAGGGTACATAATTGGCTGATCCTTCTCTGCTCTGAACACCTTTGGAATTGCTGTCCCTACACTTCATGAGTGGCATGTCACAGCCAATCCACGGGAGCGCTGAGAGCCACAGTGTGAGAAATACTGTTGCAGGATGTGCATCTGGGAGCTTATAATCAGAATCACTAAGATCCCCATGAGTATAGGAGCACCTGGGTGGCTCAGTTCGTTGGGCATCTGCCTTTGGCTCAGGTCATGATCCGGGGGTCCAGGGACTGAGCCCCACTTCTGGCTTGGTGCTCAGTGGGGAGCCTGCTTCTCCCTCTGCCCTTCCCCCCGCTCGTGCTTTCTCTTTCTCTCTCTCTCAAATAAATAAAATCTTCTTAAAAAAAGATATCCGTTATTATATTTTGCAATCCACACTCCTGCCCTTAGAGAGTATGCTGATCCTACACACAATGGCCCTAGACTTCAATTTTCTGTCCATGACGCCTACTTTACAGTTTTGAAGCTTCCTCTTGGACTATTGTAATGTCAACATCACTATTTTGTACTATTTTCAGCTTGACTTTTAAGAGTCTTTTTGAATTGAGATTCCTAATCTATTGTAGACTTCTCAGAGAAAGGGCTGGTGTGCTGAGGATTTGTGGTTTCTATTTTGATGTTCACAAGCTTTTGTGTTTTTTTTTTTTCCTTTTTTTCTAATTCTCAAAGGTGATCTGGATAGTTGAGGTTTTCAGATAAATGAGGGATTTATTGTACAAGGCTACAGTGTTTGAAATGGAAACTTTGTGCCTGTGAATAAGCAATTCTGAATGTGAAAACATGTTTCCTATTAAGATAATCTGGCTGTCCATATTTTAGGCATACCAAGGTTAAAATTAATTCTAATTCTTCTTTGACATGAATTTGACCAAAATCAAATGCTCTTACTATGAAAATATATCCCATATATAGTTTTCTTTTCACTTGATGCCAAGTGATTATTAACTTATTTCTCAAATCTTTTACAGATCTCATGTTACAAGAATATGGCTATGGAAATATACAGCTCTTTATTTTTCAATACATATGAACCTGATTTTAGCTAAAAGCAAAGCGCATATTTCAAGCAAATGAACAAAACACTGAAGCATGTGAACAAAAGAACACTTAAATTATCATGGTTATTCAATCAGTTTGTGATTATGGCAAAACATTTCCAGTATAAAACATTTGTTAAACACATGCTTGGCAGTCTTCCAAAATAGTTTCATAGAAAAATCAAGAGGGCAAGAACTCAAAGTGTTTTTCTCATTTTTAATACTAACTTTCTGCAAAGGCTACAACATAGAAATAATACAGTTATAATAATATCAAGTACTAATTAGCTATTTATCAATTGGTCTTTTACATTTAATGTGAATTTTCAAACGTTTGGTAGAAACGCCTAAATCAAAATCTGCTGAAAAATATTTCTGGGCAAACTGCAATACAGGAATGAGACATGTACATACTCCACCCTGAAGGTGATTCCTTCATTAAATTTCTGGATGTTACTTTCTGGCCAATTGAGTGCTATTGAAATAAAATGAAGAACTAAATCAATTAGCCAGATAATGCATTTCTGAAATAAAGGCAATCTTACTCTTTTTTTCTTCCTAATTTCAATTATAATATATTCTCCTGGAGAAAAATCAAGCAATACAAGTTGTTTTCTATGGGTTAAAATTTTGGTAAAATCCCTGTCACAAAATAATCAGCTAATTTTAACCTTAAGGAAGTTCAAAACAGTATGAAGAAAGTAAACATTATTCCTAATGAGTAATTAATGAATTTTTAGCTTGCTTCCAAGATTTATTATTCTAAAGAAGAAATACAGTAGTGAACACTCTTATTGCAACTCTGACTATTTATCTTATGGAAATGCTGAAAACATTCCTTTTATGTGTTGAAAACCATTGGACATACCCAAGCAATGATTTTTCTTTTGTCATGGAAAGTAGAATTGACAGACATTGGCCATTGCTTGTGATTTTAAGCAACTTTTGCATGGATCTGGGTTACCTTTCCAGAGTAGAAAACACATTTTTACTACAAGAAACAGAGAATCTAATGTTTCAGACTTCCTTCTGAAAAGCCCGTTTTTGTTTATACAGATATAGTTTTCCTCTCATGTATGGTATTATATTGATCTTGGAGAGAAGAAAAAAGATGCATTTCATCTGATGTGGGTCAACCGAATAATGATGGCTTTGACTGTGTTTGTCTCCTAAGAAAGGACAAGTCTTATATTTTAAAGAATTATGCTTGAAGCAGTAATGTTATTGTCAGATAGAACTTTATTGGTAATCTCACAAAGAAAGGTTATTAGTGAGGAGAAGAGCAGGGGTCTTCTTGTTAGTAAAAATAATCAAACATTTGGGTTGCTTACTTTTACTTGCTTTAAAAATAAATAGTCAACAAAAATGTGGAGAAAGTATTTCTAAGATCACTGAGTTGTTTCAAAGACTAGAATGAAGGCTTTATGCTAAAGGAGTAAGTAGATACAATTATGCTGATTTGTTTTAAGAAGCTCCAAAGGAGAAAGGGAGAGATTATTACTCTGAGAATGATGTACAGAAGCCAAGAATCATTTAGAGCTTCCAGAAAACTGGGACAAGATCAATAGGAAAAAGGGTCTTTGTTTATAATGGAATTTAAAATTCAGAAGTAAAAGTCAGTAAGTCTCTAAAGTTCCCTGAAGAATTAATTGCTCAGTGACTGAGTAAGTGAGAGAGAGAACTTTGACGAGGCAGGGAAGAGGGAGAGAAGAACGTGTGATAAGTATCTGCCAGTTTCAGTGAAAGAGGAAGCCATGAGAAATTCTTTCAAGTAAGTAGACTTTATCATGAGAGACATTCATGAATATATCAGGACTTTTCAAGGTTTTTTCCCTTTCTTCAAGTCAGCCAAGAATTGACTAATGATCGATGGAAATCCTTGGCCTTCAGTTTAGTGTAGCTCTCTCTTATTGCATCAGAGACTTACACCAGATTGTAATCATATTGATCATCACTTTTTTTTTTTAAGATTTTATTTATTTATTTGACAGAGAGATTGAGAGAGAGCACAAGCAGGCAGAGCAGCAGGCAGAGGAAGAGGGAGAAGCAGGTTCCCCACTGAGTAGGGAGCCAGATGTGGGGCTTGATCCCAGGATCCTGGGATTGTGACCTGAGCCAAAGGCAGATGCTTAACCGACTGAGCCACCCAGGAGCCTCTACTGATCATTACTTTTAAGCTCATTACTGAATTGTAAGATTAAGAGGGACTTCAGAGTCACCAGAACTTCCGTTTCTGGAAATGGCCAGCTAGATCATTTAGATCAACCCTCCTGCTGAAAACAATGAAAATGAGGGTAGTTTTCATGATTGGGATGTTATACACAAGGTTTCTGGGATTGTGGCAATGTTCTCTCTCTTGAGCTCCGGTTTCCTAGGTAATAATGCTATCTTTTGATTTGAGTGATGTTTACTTGTTTTTGCACAGTTCTGTATGTTAGTTATATGTCACAATAAAATAATTTTTATTTTTTTTAGCATTTTATTTATTTGACAGAGAGAGAGATCACAAGTAGGCAGAGAGGCAGGCAGAGAGAGAAGGAGAAACAGGCTCCCTGCTGAGCAGAGAGCCCGATTCGGGACTCCATCCCAGCACCCTGAGATCACGACCATGAGCCGAAGGCAGAGGCTTTAACCCACTGAGCCACCCGGGCGCCCCAATAAAAGAATTTTTAAAATTCCCTAATTCAGCCTTCAACCTTCAGGCAGGTAGATTTTGCACAATGAAGATACATTTTGTTTCTCCATGAATAGAGATAGTTTCCTTTACAATCCAAACAACATTTTCTCAAATCCCACTTCCTAGGAGTCATTTTATATGACACATTGAAAGCTATGGGACCAAAGCTTAAAATACTGAAAATATTTCCAAGAAAATTTTTGGCTAGAGCATTAAAATTTATGAGGTGACCAATTAGAATCAATTAGAATAGAATAGTCTCCAATGTTTCTACTACAACTGTTTTGTTCTAGCAAAGAATTCTTATTCCTCTCATACAAGTGTTCTAAACTTTGTATTAGGAAGTTCTACTTTCTGAAATTTCCCATAAATCAAAAAGTAATGATGTGGTCTTTAATAATTGCAATCAAAAGTTTGATTCTTTGCGTTTAGCCAAAAGATAATGTAAAGTAGGAATTCTTTTTTTTTTTCTATTTTTATTTTTTTAAATGTTTTATTTATTTTGGGGAGAGAGAGACAGCATGGGTGGGAGGGGTAGAGGCAGAGGGAGAGGGAGAGAGTGAGAATCTCAAGCAGACTCCATGCTGAGTGTTTGATCCAATGTGGGGCTCCATCCCAGGACCCTAAGATCATGATCTTAGCCGAAACCAAGAGTTGGTTGCTTAGCCAGTGTGCCACCCAGGTGTACCTAAAATAGGAACTTTTTTTTTTAAAAGATTTATTTATTTATTTTAGGGATAGTGAGAGAGGAAGAGCTGGGCGAAGGGTAGAGGAAGAGGGATGAACAGACTGTGCTGAGCACAGAGCCCAATGTAGAATTCGATCTCTGGACCCTGAGATCATGACCTGAGCTGAAATCAAGAGGACATTTAGCCAACTGTGCCACAAAGACAACCCTAAAGTAGGAATTCTTAATTTCATTATGGAAAATCATTGTTATCATTGGAATAATTTCATCAACAACAGCCAAATTTTACTGAACACTTACTAAAGTATTTGCGAACGTTATCTCATTCAATATCCATTCAAATTCTGTGAGACAAGTAGTGTAATTAGTCCCATTTTTTAGATTAGAAAACTCAGAACCATAAAATTTAAGTATCTTGCCCAATATAAGAGCTATTAAGTAGTAGAGCTGAGATTTAATATCAGATTTTAATCACTGTTCTATGCCCTATAGAAGTTGTAAGCAAATTGATATAGAATCATTATAGAATGTGTTAGATCCTTAATAAAGATTTTTGGGGTTTGTTTTTCCCCCAAAAATAAAATTGGAGAATAAATTGAAGTTTGATGAGCCATTTTCACTTTCTTGCATTTCTTTTATCCCTGCATTCTCTGAGTCCATATTTTTCTTGAAGAATTGGTTATTCTTAGTGTTTTCCTTTCCATGGTTTTGATTTCCTTTCCATGGTTTTGATACTATTTGATTGAACAGCCTTTCCTGGAATAAAAATTAATGTTTCATCTCCATGTGAAATTGGAAATATCCACTTCAGTGAAATGAGAAGTAGATTATAGTTAAGTTTTCTGATAACTCTATCTTCCTAGCTGATATGGGGATATCATGTCAAATTTGATTCCAGTGAGACTAAGTTGATCAGTCTCTGTCTAGTCTTCAGTTCAGTGGTACATCAACCTGAATTTAGTCAACAATAATTTATGTGGAGAATATGTGGTAGTGATAGTTGGCCTGTAAAAATTAACCAATAGGGGTGCCTGGGTGGCTCAGTGGGTTAAAGCCTCTGCCTTCAGCTCAGGTCATGATCTCAGGGTCCTGGGATCGAGCCCCACATCGGGCTCTCTGCTTGGCGGGGAGCCTGCTTCCCCCCTCTCTCTGCCTGCCTCTCTGCCTACTTGTGATCTCTGTCTGTCAAATAAATAAATAAAATCTTTAAAAAAAAATTAACCAATCGTTAGAGGAGGTAAAGTTGACATTGGTTAAGCCAAAGTTTTGATGTTATTTACAAAGTTTATTTTGTTTATTCTGGTGTTGACAGGATTCATTTAAACTGATATGATGAATTAAATGGAGAAGGGATTTAGTACCTTTATATCTTTAAGGTTAAGCATGGCCTGAATCTCGGCTTTTTCTACAAAAGGTGATACTGTTTTGGCTAAGGTGTTTGTGTGGGATGGTAGTGGGTGGGGACTGCGGATTGTTCCAGATGCTTCCATTTAGGCTTGACAACCGTGATAACTCTTACTCCACAAGTTATGGAACCAAAGTGAGTTTCTTACCATCTATCAAATATGTGTTATCATTACCAAATAATTTTTATCAAATACCAAAATTTCAATTAAATAATTGGGGACTGGGAAAATTGTCACTGGCTACATCTATGGATTAGACTACTATGGACTAACCTGCTTGTACCTGGTTCTCTTAAACTCACTTTAACAGACCATGGTGAGTCTTTATCTCTCAGTGTCAGCTCAAGACTTGGTGTCCAACAGTCTTGGAAATATTTGGCATTCTTCTTTCAACATGTATAGTTACTTGAGTAAATAACCACATATCTCTTTCGGGGAAAAGCTAGGAGATGTTGTTTTATATGCTTGTATTGCAAGTCCCTTTCTTCTGGAGCCCCAAGCTTTCTTTAGTCAGTGAACTATGGGTATGAAACTGGCTCGGGTCTGGAAACTAGGCAAGTGCTTATGACTTACAGTTTGGGTGTCTGCTTTCCAGTTTGGGTGTCTGATCTCTTGATCAGACATCTATGATTTCTTTGAATTGTACAGATCAAGACATAATCTTGTTTCATTTTATCTATCACACCCTGAGGGGTGTTCTATTAATCACCTCCACAGCCCCGTATATGTCACAGCTTTGTTGTTTATGATAACGGCACCCACTCTCTCCTGACTTTGAAGCACAACCACCCAGTCTCTTTTATGTCAAGATTCTATCATTCCCGTTGCTATCTGGGAGTGCAGTTCTGCACCAGCACCTTCTGTCATCACCCTTGCCTACCGAAGAGAGAGACCGCCACCTCTGAGCTTCTTTGTGACGCTTATTCCTTATCACTTTGGTGTATAGAAAGTCCTCTGGGCCCTCCCTTGGGGCATAGCCATATATGAGGGGTTTTCAGTCCTTACTTAGTTCTCTCCAGAATACCCATTTCTCCATGCCTTTTGGTCCTTTTGGCCTCTTCTTCCATTGTCTGCTGTGACAGATTTCCAGTTCACTTAATGTGGGGCACTGCTTTCACCCTAGCAGCAACATCTCCTGATAAACTCCCTTACCTATCTAACTTTATGTTCTGCTTCTCATCAAGCCCCCACAGGACACAGAGCCATTCAAATTCTCTTGGTTCCAAAGGTCTTTATTGGCAACCTGCTGCAGCTTCTTTTGAGTACAATTATTTTCCTCTTAGCAGGTGCAACCTTTCCCCACTGAGGTTATAAGGTAATTAACTCTGTTTACATCACTGGTGTCCAGGGAGGAAAATGGGGTTAGACACAGCAGCGTGTTCTGTCTGGCAGGGTGGAGGCCTCTGTATCCTCTTTGGAGGAAAGGGAGGGCTCTAGCCTTTATCAGAGAGGAGACAGGCTAAGGATTCAATCTGCTCTGGAGGTCTGATAGTTTGTTAATTAGGGCCTCAAACTAATCCTCAGTTTTTTCTGTGCTCCTGCTGCAGGAAATGAGAATTTCTTTATATGCTGCCAAGGCCTCCTGATGACTTTCACACTTAGTTTAATTGATGACTAATCACTGTGGTGGGCAGAATAGTGTGCCTCCTAAAGTGTCCATGTTCTAATCCCTGGAACCTGTGAAAAAAGACTTTAGAGATGTCGAGATAGTGAGGATTTTGAAATGAGAGATTAGCTTGGATTATCCAGGTTGGTCCCATGTAATCCCATGAGTCCCATAAGAGGAAGGCAGGGAGACAGAGTCAGAGAAGGAAACTGGATGAGAAGAGCAGAGGTTGGAGTGGTACTATTTATATATCAGTTAAAATGTGCAAGTCAAATCAATGTATAGTGTGAGTCCACTGTATATATGGAAACGAGATCAGAGAAAAACACATTTTTTTTAAAAAAAGTTGTTGACTCTGGATACTGAGATGATGGGTAACTTCATTTTTTTTACAGCACTTTTATTAATTTCCAAATTTTCTATAATAAACATGCATTTTAAAATACTTTTTCTGACTATAAAAGCAATACATAACCATTGTAGAAAAATTGGAAAATGCAAGTAAGTGTATGGAAAAAAGTAAAGATCATATCACCACCCCATCACCTAGAGAACATAACTGTTAACACTTGGGTATATTTTGTTTCCATTTTTTCTGTGCACTCAGATATGAATGTATACGACTTGACACTTGACCTAATACTGGCTGTTCAGTCATGTATCCTGCTTGCTTGCTCACTTGCTTTTTCTTTCCCTTCCCTTCCCTTCCTCCCTTCCTCCCTTCCTCTCTCTTTCTTTCTTTCTTTCTTTCTTTCTTTCTTTCTTTCTTTCTTTCATTCTTTCATTCTTTCTTTCTCTTCTCCTCCTCCTCCTCCTCCTTCTCCTTTATCCCCTCCTCCTCCTTTTCCTCCTTCCTTAACATTATATGGTGAGGTTTTTCCTTATCCTCAATTTTTAAAATACCATTTTTAATGAAGGCAGGATGTTACCATGCATTTCCCTACTAGACAGTAATATTATCTCCAAGTATTTTGATATTGCAAATAATGATGTGACGAATAAAGTTGTATGTAAAGATTTAGCTGCATATCAGATTTTTTCCCAAAAAGTGGGACTAGGTTACTTTGATGATCAGAAAAAAAGTATGTTACACTAAAATATATTAATTCGTGATCAGGTGGAAAATGCCTGGAAATTATTAGGTATTACCAAAAGGTTTTTGGAAGTAAGCCATCTTTCCCTGCACCAGACATCTTAGGCCAGGAACCAGCCTGTCTGTGTTCCATGAAGGAAGCCAACAGGTGGTTGGTACAGGTGGCTGTCTAAGCCATCTTCATTTTCCTAGGAGCAGAAGAGTGGTGGGCTGAGAAAAATCTTTCTTGGTGGCATTGAATAGTAATATATGCAATAGTTATTTCTAGTATGGGTAGATTCCCAGGGGAATACTACTTTTCCCCTTCTGTTATAAGAGGCATTCCGCTTTCCCTAGAGAGATAGTATGGCACAGGGATAAAGCATCCTTAAAAAAGGGAGCCATTGTATAGATGTAACCTCAAAACGGAACAGCAGCCAATAGGGTGAGTGAGGCTAAACTGTTCCAGTCACCGGGCTGAGCCTAAAGGGAATGATCCTGGGCCCCCCACACCTAAGGACTTATCACCTCTACCTCAGCACCCTGGATAAACTACCCATGAGAAGAATTTTTTCAGACTATGATTGATGCTGTGCTTTGCATCATTCACACCATTTGCTAAATTATGCAGAGAAAATTATTGGCTGGGACTAAGAGAGAACAGTGGGAAATGGCCAGCCAACACATAGGAATGGTCTAAACCTCTCTCTGGAAAGGTTTATCTCAACATTTATCTCAACATTTATCTCAAATTTACTTCATCCTCTGTATATGGATACATTTCACATTTGGGAAAAGAGTTCAAACAGGCAAATAAATGCTGAAAAAGAAAGAGTGACTTTTTTTTTTTTGGAATAAAAAAAATCGAAACCATTCTAAGAGATGGTTTAGAAAGATTTCAGATTAGCTTTAGACTTTCTCTCTGCAATAAGAAGAAAAGCTCCATAAAAGTATTTTCACTAGTGAAGGGGGGAAATAAGATGATTTCTTAAAACCTCTGAAATAAAACAGGAACAAATCTCTGTGACAAAGTATTTTCTGTATTTGTGTTTGGATACTTTTTCTTTAATAAGCAGTTGCAAAAACTTGTACGCGGCTTAACTTGTTTTATTGCACTTCACTTTATAGCATTCTTTACAAATTGAGGGTTTGTGGCAATCCCAAATGAGTCTTTTGGCGCCATTTCCCAATGGCATTTGCGTACTCTGCATCTCTGTGTGACATTTTCGTAATTCTCATAGTATTTCAAAGTTTTTTATTATTATTGTATTTGTTGTGGTGATCTGTGATCAGTGACCTTTGATGTTTCCATTGTAATTGTTTTTGAGGTACCACAAACCAAACCCATATAAGATGGCGAACATAATCAATAAACAATGTGTGTTTATTCCCCAGCCATTCCCCTTCTCTCTCCCACTCCTCAGGCCTCCCTATTCCCTGAAACACAATAATATTGAAATTAGGCCAATGAATAAGCCTACAACAGCCTCTACGTGTTCAAATGAAAGGAAGAGTCACAAGTCTCTGGCTTTAAATCAAAAGATAGGCATGATTAAGCTTAGTAAAGGCATGTCAAAAGCCAAGACATGCTGAAAGTGAGACCTCTTACACCAGATAGCAAAGTTGTGAATGCAAAGGAAACGTTCTTGAAGGAAATTAAAAGTGTTACTCCAGTGAACACACAAATGATAAGAATGTGGAACAGCCTTATTGCCGATAATGAAGAAAGTTTTAGTAGTCTAGATTAGAAGATCGAAGCAGCCACAACATTCCCTTAAGCCAAAGCCTAATCCAGAGCAAGGCTCTAATGCTCTTTAATTCTGTGAAGATTGAGGGAGGTGAGGAAGCTGCAGGAGAAAAGTTTGAAGTTAGCAGAGGGTGGTTTGGGAGGCTTAAGGAAAGAAACCATTTATATTACTTAAAAGTGTAAGGTGAAGCAGCGAGTGCTGATGTAGAAGCTGCAGCAAGTGACCCAGAAGATCTAGCTAAGGTCATTACTGAAGGTGGGTACACCGGACAAGAGATTTTCATTGCTGGGGCGCCTGGGTGGCTCAGTCGTTAAGCGTCTGCCTTCGGCCCAGGTCATGGTCCCAGGGTCCTGGGATCGAGCCCCGCATCGGGCTCCCTGCTCGGCGGGAAGCCTGCTTCTCCCGCTACCATTCCCTCTGCTTGTGTTCCCTCTCTCGCTGTGTTTCTCTCTGTCAAATAAATAAAAAAAAAATCTTTAAAAAAAAAAAAAAGAGATTTTCATTGTAGATGAAATCGCCTTCTATTGGAAGAAGATGCCATTTAGGAGTTTCATAGCTGGAGATGAGAAGTCAGTGCCTGACTTCAAAGTTTTGAAAGACCTACTGACTCATTTGTTAGAAGGTAAGGAAGCTGGTGACTTTAAGTTGAAGCCAATGCTCATTTATCATTCTGAAAATCCTAGGGCCCATAGGAATTATGTTAAATCTGCTCTGCCTGTGCTCTGTAAAGGAAGTGATAAGGTCTGGATGATTGCACATCTGTTTATGACTTGGTTTACTAAATATTTTAAGTCCAATATTGAAACCTGCCATCCACTGACAATGCACCTGGTCACCCAATAGCTCTAATGGAGATGTCCAACAGGATTAATGTTGTTTTCATGCCTGTTAACATAATATCCATTCTGTGATCCATGGATCAAGGAGTCATTTTGACTTTTGAGTTTTATTATTTAAGAAATACATTTCATAAGGCCATAACTGTTATAGTTAGTGATATTGCTTTGATGGATCTGGGCAAAGTACATTGAAAACCTTCTGGAAAGGATTCACCATGCAAGATGACATTAAGAACATGCATGATTCATGAGAAGAGGTCAAAATATCCACATTAATAGGAGTTTGGAAAAAGTTGATTCCAACCTTCATGGATGACTTTGAGGGGTTCAAGACTTCAGTGAAGGAAGTCACTGCAGATGTGGTAGAAATAGAAAGAGAACTAGAATTAGCAGTAAATCCCAAAGACATGACTGAATTGTTGCAAACTCATAACATTTTCATGGATGAGGAGTTGCTTCTTACGGATGACTAAAGAAAGTGGTTTCTTGAGATGGAATGTATTACTGATGAAGATGCTGTGAAGATTGTTGAACATTAGAACAAAGAGTTTAGGACATGACATTATTTTTTAAGACATAATATTATTGCACACTTAATAGACTCTGGTATAGGGCAAATGTAACTTTTATATGCACTGGGAAACCAAAAATTCATTTGGCTTGCTTTATTGTAATACTTGCTTTATTGCAGTGGTCTGGAACTGAACCCACAATATCTCCAAGGTTTGCCTATAAAATAAGTGTTTCTTGTTTAGGCAAACTTCTTTCCCTATAGAATCAGCAATACTAAACTTTAGCATTAGACCACATTATCAATTACAATAACAGTCATGATAGATCTTGTAAAAAATGGCTTTTCCTTGAGGATAGTGACACATACATGCCAAATCTTTGCAGTCTTTCTCTGCACAGCTAAATTAAGAGACTCTACCATCAATCATGTCGAATCTGTTGAAATGCTTTTTATGTCAAGTTAGTACAGCACTAGCCTATTACAGTTACAGTCAGGCTTCTCTCTCTCTCTTTTTTTTAAAGATGTTCCCAGAAGAAAGCAGAGTAATATTTGATGTTAAAGGAATGAGTTTATCAGATTGGTTGTGATAAATACACCACATTTGAAAGATACAAAAATTGGTAGAGAGAAGGCTAAAATTATCTCCAGAAGGAGGAGAATGAGTTATAAATAATGAACACCAAAAAAGAAGGAAAATTATTTTCATTAATATTCTGTGGAGGAATATTAGTCTTAAAAAGGAAGGAAATTGTAAAACATGGATGAACCTTGAGGACATTATACTAAATGAAGTAAGCCAGTCATGAAAAGACGAATATGGTATGATTCGCCTTATATGAGGACCTAGAGTTATCACATTCATAGAAACAGAAAGGAGAATGGTAGTGCCAGGAGCTGAGTTGGAAGGGGGAATGCGTGTTGTTATCTTACGGGTACAGAGTTTCATTATTGCAAGATGAAGAAGTTCTAGGGATTGGTTGTACAATAGTGTGAATGTATTTAACACTACAGGACTGTACACCCAGAAATGGTTAAGATGGTTAAGAATTTTAGGTTCTGTGTATTTTACTATAATTAAAAATTTTCAAATAGCTATTGATACTAATTCCTAACATTGTAATTTTTAGAGGAAATCGTAAACTGTTCATTCATGTCTATCTGATTTTCAAAAAATAATGCTGTGTGTTAGCATTTTATTGTCTGTGTTCTTTAGCTGAGAAAACCAAAGAAAAGAAATCTTAATTGACTTTAAGTCACAGAGCTACGTAGTGTCGGAACCGAGACCCCTGTTTCTAAATATGTAGCTCTGGTTGCATAACTATGTGTGTGTTCTACTCATTTCTGTGCATGTTATGCATATCTATCAGTTGTTACCACAGTGAATCATTCAATTCCCTCCAAAGAATATTTATTGATCTCACAATGAACTTTAGAATTATAATTCTTTGTCTGTATCTCTTAAACTCATTTCCCCGCTCAAAATGCTTGTAAATTATTATCCCTATATTCTTAACAGAATGTATTCTATCCCCTTCGTTTATTGGTTGGGGAAGTGGAGTGGTTCAATGACATGCCTGAAGTCCAATGAGCTCGAAGACAGTCGGAAACTAAAAGCAGTGTAGGTGTCCTGACCCTCATGTGGGTTCTGTGCACTATGCCCTTAGAAATTTGGGTGGTTAAGGCAGTGAAAATCGTGTAAAGCCAACATTTCTTCCCTCACAGAGTCCAAATAACTTATGATCATCTGTGTCTTGGATTTGTGTGCAAGTGGGGTTGGAGTGAAGCCACCGGTGGTCTGTAGCACTCCCATTTGTGACCCCTTCCCTTCTGCTTTCTTTACAACAGTAGTCCATGTTGTGACTGTGTCTTTCATGTCTGTCCCATCATGGGGTTGAGATGAGCGTGGTCCAATACTTGTATATGGGCAGAGTCTAAAATTTCACTCCTGGGGCCCTTGTCCTGCCACTCCATCCCAATACCCTCTTGAACATGTATCGTGTGCCAGGCACTGTGCTAAGTGCTTCATATACATCTCCTTATTTAATTCTTTATGATATTATTATCATCATCCCCATTAAATAGGCTGAAATTCACTTGCCCAATTTGAGAAGTTGGGGCATGACAAAGCCAGGATTCAAACCCAGGCAGTTTGACTCCGGAGTCCTGATACTTAACCATTATGCCGCTTACCTTAAGTTTCTACCTGGAAGTCATGTGATCCTCACATTTCATTAATCTCTTAAATAATAAGAATGCTGCTTTTCCTTCTGGGACACACCTTTCTCTCCAGCTTTCAAGGTAGTTTTCTCCTTCTGCATCAATCATTACTGGATAATGTTTAACCTAGGAGGCAGAGCCCAGTGACAGTTCTCATTTTTTAAGAAACCTCGTGGACTTGGGATTGTATTTCCCTTCTTTAAACTGGTATTGGATCTCAGGCTCCTCAAGGCTCTCTGTCAGCTCCCAATGCCGTGTTGACTCCGCAAAGCAGTGAGTGATGAATTGCTTGCTCTTTCGGCTTCTGGGCTTTAAGAACGCAGTCATCCGTCTACATCCCACAATTTCTGTGTCATTGTCAATGATATCTGATAACGTTTGTAATCTGGTAAGGTGAAAGAGCCTCCCAGGTGTCAAGATACATATTGTGACACAGCTTTGTAAGTTCCTTATTGCATTCTCAAACACACCAGCGCATAGAGAAAGTTGAACAGGACTGAATGTAACACAGTCTGACTTCACTCAGTTTTTGATGAGTGTTAGTAAACCTTTTTTTTAAAAAAGATTTTATTTATTTGAGAGAGAGAGAGAGAGAGAAGCAAACTCTCAGCTGAATGGGGAGCACGACTCAGGGATCAATCCCAGGATCCTGGGATCATGTCCTGAACCGAAGGTAGATGCTTAACCAACTGAGCCACCCAGGCGCCCCAAAGATTAATAAACTTTTTAGAGTGGTCAAACTTCTGAAGTTGCCAGGATGCAATTCTGATGATTGCCAAATGCTTTTATGACATCCCTGAATGTACTTTAGAGATTCCTTGTGCTATTTTCTTCACATTTCCTGTGCATTAAAACTATGTATATTTGTAATGAATCTTGATTTTACATACATCAAGCTTTTCATTAGCTGGCCCAGGAGTTTTTAGCCAAGATTTGCATTTTCAGTGTGAAAGTTATCATTTGAAACAGATGATATTTTGTTTAATGTAAGACACCCAGCATTGATTAGCACTTCAAGTGACTGTGAAAGTTCAGGACATGAAAATTGGAATTTCTACCAGGATACTTGCTTCTAAATCTGTATCTCTGATACACACACACACACACCCCTCTGGAAAGTCAGTAATTGACTGCATTTTAATGTATATACATCAATACAAAAGCTCCATTTACACAAAAATCATTAGACTTAACAATAGAAGGCTCAGAACTATAATTTGTTAATTTGTTAATAGTTCTTCTGATTTTAGTTTGTGTGATTTGCTGAGGCTACCCTACTTTGTCATCAAAAGTTACGTAAAAAAAAAAAAGATAATGGTTATACAATCTAGACTGGACATTGGAAAACCAAGTTGCAAGAAGAAATATTTCTTTTCTAATGGGAGGTCCAGATATATAGAGAAAATACTAGCGAGTGTCAAGAGTGGAGACAGAGACGCTGATATAGCAGAGTTGTTTAGAGTTTGTGAGACACAGCCCCTTTTGCTCTGAGAGTTATTGAAGTTTTCCACTGCCTTTGAAATTCAAATTCACAGAGCCTTCTGCTCAGCCCTGTCTGACTAGCCCCTTTGAACTTACGTGTCTTTTCTTGGCCTGCTATCTGGATTCAAGCCCCTTTCCCTAAGAAGGAGGGGGTTTCATCACTTTTCCAACTTGGGTCTGGGAATGGAGAGGGGTATAAATCTTGAGCTGGGTCTTTTAACTCCCAACTATGTCCAGACTCTCCGTTTCCCACCATCAGTGCCACTGGCGTATCCACTGTTCCACCCTTCACGGTCCAGGGGCTGAGGGAAATCTGTTCGTGCAGACAGGAATCTCTCTTGTTGGATCACATGTTGCTTGGTGCCTTCTCAGGACAGGAGAAAGGGGTGCCCACTCAGATGCTGACAGGCAGTGGGCCTCGGGTGTCCTCCAGCAATTCCCAGGGCTTGTTTGACAGAAGCTGAACTAAGCATTAACATTGATTCTGCTCTTCTGCACCCAATTCTCCTTGTATACAATCCTCCTTAGCCCCGGTAGTCTGGCTCTATTCTCTTTCAAACTATTGTTTATATTTATACATGCCATGCTCTGCTCCTTAGAGTATTTGTTTTTAATTCTTAAAATATATCCCCACCCTGTAAACATAGAAACCAAAGTATACTTGTGGTTTTTACCTACCAAAGCTTATCAGGGTTAGAACCTAGTTTGTTAACCTTGCCCTCTTTCAAGGCCGCCCCGCCCCCGCCTGAAGATGCCCCGCCCCCGCCCTGTAGCCACGTGGGCATAGGCCTTATGGGAGATGCTACACCATGTCTACTGCGCAGACTCAGAGGTGGCTGCTGCTCAGCTTGTCTCGTACTTGGGCGTCTGCTTCCTTGTCCTGCTCCTCGCCTCAGCTTGTTGACTTGCTACAGGGCTTTGAAGACCTCTGCCCCGGTGTTTCCCCTCTCTCTGTGCTTGAAGAGAAGGAACGGGCCAAGAGAACCCGAAACTGCCCAACCCCGCGGGCGGAATAGCCCTTCCAGAGTCCAAGGAGGCTGTCCCTGGGGACCGGCGAAGGGCTGGCTGTGGCGTGGTCCCTGCCGTCGCGCGGGAATCCCGTTGGATCGTGTGACTCCTGAACCCCACGACCCGGGTGAGGAGGAGGCCCAGTCTGGGGCGGGGTTCCCCTCACCGCCAGCCGGGTGAGATGCGCGCGGTGTTAGGGCC
>CM053616.1:67305968-67331906 GCA_028646535.1 Procyon lotor
GGGCTCTCTATCCTGTTCCATTGATCTATGTGTCTGTTTTTGTGCCAGTACCACACTGTCTTGATGATTATCGCTTTGTAATAGAGTTTGAAGTCAGGAATGGTGATGCCGCCGACTTTGGTTTTCTTTTTCAACATTCCTCTGGCTATTCGTGGTCTTTTCTGGTTCCATATAAATTGTAGGATTATTTGTTCCATTTTTTACTACCTAGGTCACGTTGGAAGACCACTTAAATTCTGGGTCTTAGTGTTTTTATCTGTAAATTGGAGGTCATTGTCCTTATTTTGTCCACCAAAACAAATATGTGAGAACACTGAGAATTCTAAAGCACTGTGAAAATCTAAAGTATTATTACCCTTAGGATTCCTTTTCAACACAACTCCTGTTACTGAAACAGAAAGATGAAAATACCCTCACTTGCTTTCCTGTCTTTTAAACTTGGTATCCTCTGAAAGGGACTTACAGTAAGAGTAGATGACATTAATCCTTTTATTACTTGTTTAGGAGCCAGGGTCTTTAGCATTTTTATTTGGATCCTATTTGTACTGTAATGCATTATCTGTTCCCTTTGTTCATTTACTTCTCATGGGAAGAAAACAAGTCATTTTTGGACTTGGAATCTGTAGGCATAAAGTGTGCCCTTCTTGCTATTCAGAAATAGAGACTCTAAAAACATGAAACCTGAGGTGTTTCAAGATGCTGTGGATTTGAGGTGAAGAATTTGAAAAAGACCAGTATTTCGCCTAACAAAAGTCTGCGAATATGAAAATGCCTTTGTGCTATGAGCAGTTTTTCTAATTTGTCTACACAATACATATAGAATAATTTTCACAAACCATACAGAAGAATCCATTTTATTACTTCATAGCTGCATTTCTAAATGTGTGTGTATATTAATAACATATTTAGAGTAGTTGATTAGAGTTCCAAGGATAAAAATACAGAAACCTTGGTGTAAGTTTCAGCTTCGTTTCTTGCAAGCATCTGGTTTTATGCAATTGAATATCAGTTTCTTCATCTTTATTTTTTTCTTCATCTTTGAATAGGAAGTTTTTCATAGAATATTGTGAGAACTAAATGAAATAATATTGAGAAAATAATTTAGCTCATAGTAAGTAGTCAGTAAAGATTTATGTTATCATTATATATATTATATATCATAACAATTATAATGTATTAATATAATTATGTTATTCATAATTATATTGATTAATATACATGTATTACATTTTAGTGTTAATTAATAATATAATTAATATAATATTCACATATTGGTGTATATTTTAGTATCTTCCTATTATGGGTTGAGTTGTATGCCCCACCCCTACCCAATTCATATGTGTTAAATTCCTAACACTCAGTGTCTGAGAATGTGACCTTATTTGGAGATATGGTCTTCACAGAGGTAATCAAGTTAAAATGAGGTCATTAGGGTGGGCCCTCATCCAGTATGACTGGTGTCTTTATAAAAGGGGAAATTTGAAAAATGATATGCACACAGGGAACAAACCACCTGAAGATGAAGAGAGAGATCAGGGTGATGATTCTACAAGCCAAGGAATGACAAGATTGCTAGCAAATGGCCAGAAGCTAGGCATGAGGCATGAATAGATGGTCCCTCACAGCCCTCTGGAGGAACTAGCCCTGCCAGGAACCTTGATCTAGGATTTCTGGGCTCCAGAACCAAGTGAAAATAAATCTCTGTTGTTTAAGCCAGTTTGGGGTACTTTGTTACAGCAGACCTAGGAAACTAATACACTTGCCCACTGGTAAGTGAGTGAGGGTAGCCAGATAGATTTTAGGGGGCCACAACATTGGCAGGGCCACCAAGAGCATTTCTCCTGTACTTCTCTCAATGTCCACTCCTGAAATCCTACTTATCCTTCCAGATCTAATCCCAGAACCATTTCTTCCATAGAGACTTTCTTGATCTTCTGGTCAGAGCAATTGCTTCCCCTTTGGTGCTCATAACAGAGAAAGGCAAGCATTATTTCCCCAGTTCATCCTTTCCTTCTGTAATTCATTCCTCAAGTGAAGCTAGATCATGTCATGTAAGAAGTACCCCTATATTCTAGTTGATTTATCACTCCTGTCCCAACCCATTCAATTCTAAGAGTTTTGAGAACAAGGAATGTATATCATTTATTTGGGGTGTGTCAGCCCCATCCCCTCTCAGCTGGCATGGAGGATAGTGCTTACATGGGACAAATAGCAGTAAATATTTCAGGAATTGAACTGATTTTCTCTTCACTGTTTCCTCATCTTCACTGCACTGAGAACCTTTTAGAGAGGGAGGAACTAAAGTTAGCTGGGTAGGTAAGTACCTAACGTGCTTTTTTGTTTTTGTGGTTTATGGAAAGGGAACTTGTGGCCAAAAAGCAGCTGGGGGATATTAGGAAGTTGAGGGTGCAGAGCCAAGCAAGCTAAGTTTTCTCAGTTGAGGTGAAGGATGGAGTTGGATTGATGGCCTTGAGAATGGTTCAGGGCTGGAAGTCTGAGGTTGGTCAGGTTGGGAATCCTGGCTGTCACTGTGAGGAGGAAGGTATGGTTACAGTGCCAAAACACATTAGGGCTGGAGTTGTTTGGGTGTGGGGGAGAAGAGGAAAATGGCAAGGGTCACCTTTTGTCCAGCTACTACTCAGGAAGGACGACCTGGACTACACAAAAATCACAACATATGATAGATACAGATGAATATATCTGAACGATAACACAGAATATTTGAAACTGGAGTGATTCAGGAAAATGTGTCATGCATGGTTGCTATTATTATAGAAATGGTAATGGAAATATGCCTGAAGTGGTGGTCTTCCCTTTTTGTAGTTTCTGTTGTTTTCCCCCCCTGGCCTATCTTGAGTGTTGAACTGACTTTACATTTTCATTGTGTTTTTGTCTTAAGAGCAGGCGAATTGATTAAATTATTGGTTCTCTATAGTCCTTACTGGATTGTTTTCCCACTACTTTAAATTTCCCCCCTTTGTTCTAGAATATCCTAAGACAATTTAAGTTCCTTTTTATTATTTCCCAAGATAAAGAGAATTTTTACTTCGCTTGGGGATATCCTATATCTGTCTTAATGGCTTAAGGAATTTTGCCTCCCTCTTCCATTGTTCCTATAATGTCTAAATGAATAGGATTTACAAAGACATTTTCTCATTGGATACTGCCTTCTAGCATGAGAATACCTGTATCACTAATCCCTTGAGTTTAAGGGAATTTCAATATATTGTTATTTGTAGGCTATGCTAGTTTTCAGGTGTAGAGAATGCAGGTGATAGGAGGCATGTGGTCAGCCACAAAGAAGTGTAAGCTACTGTCTTGTAATTGGGCTATTTTTTTTTTTCAAAATTAACTGTAAGACAGACTACCATAAGCATGAATTATGTAATAGTGTAGTTTCGTCTCTAACGTAATCTGTCTTCAAATGTATAGATTATAGTCATCTTATATTTTACAGAATTTCTGCAATGGCATATTCATTGCCTTTTACATTGTTCCATATGGGCATGTACTGGGAATGGGCTTATGTTTCCACCAAGTACTTCCAAAATTCTATCTTTGAGCAGTGCTCTTCAATTTCCCAGGTGCCAGCTTATGTGCTCTATTGAGGAGAGGTGAGCTTTTGGCAAATAAAATGATACGTGATACACTTGCCCATCATAGTGAAAGAAATAAGCCAATAAACCTGCAACTTTTTTTTAAGCTAATGAGTTTTTGCCATAATAATTTGTAACGGATCCGGAAAAATTTTCCCCCAATGTTTTTTTTAAGTAGGGAATTTTTAATTTTTTAATTAAATATTAATATTTAATATTAATTAATATTAATTATAATTAATTATAAATTATATAATTATTTATATAATTAATATTTATTTATATATTATATATAAATTTATATATAAAATATATATTTATATATCATAAATAATATATAAAAATATAATTAATTATAAATTATATAATTAATAATAAAATAATATTAAAAATATTAATTTTTTTAAGTAGGGAATTTAAGTTAGGGAACCATCTGTGAAGCATTGGAAAGAATTGTGTATTTAACTCAATGTACTTATTATTCTTAACTTCCCTTTGACCCTTGCCCTGAAAACTGTCTTACATGGATTTTAAAAACATGTCCAAAAATATTTAAAAAACCACCATATGCTTAAGTTGATTTACATGCTTAAAACATAGCATTTGGCTATAGAAAACAAAGGCAGCCTGTATGTGAACTATAGCTTGCGTAACTGAAGTGCTAGAAGAGTTGAATAGAGAGACAGCAGAGAATTGAGCCAAGCCTGGGTTCAAATGCCAGCTTGGCCACTTACTGGCTATGTGACTTTGGATAGATAATTTAATGATGAGTTCTGACTCATCCTTTAAAATTAGCTCTAATGTCACTTCACTTGAGATTCTTATCTTGACTATCCCATGAAATAAAACAGAGAGGGATAATTTAATCCCTCTCTGCTTCATAAACCATAGTTTATTCTCCAGTGAAACTGTAGGAATGCCTTATATAGGTTTTTATAAGGTTACATTAGTTATTAATGAAAATAGTGCCTAGCTCATAGTAGGTGTAAAATAAGTGTTAAAATTCTTCCCATAATTAGCAATAAAAATATTTTTGATGGAATTTCAGCTATACGTTCCTTTGGATAAGTATTAAATACTACATTATTGTATGGGGCTTTATTATGAAAAACTCAACCTTGTTTTTGGGCCTGGGCAATTGGAGATTATGAAAATAACTAAACCCATTTGGTCTGAAAACTCTTTACATTCCCAGGTCAGGTCAGGCAAGGGCAGAGGTCAGGCCCTCACTACCTGAGAAGATTCTAAGTATTACTAGGAACACGAATGAGGGCTGGGGGAGAACCTTTCACTTTGGCTTTTGTGACTCAAAGTGAGTCCAGATATCAGGCGGAACTTCTCCTAAAGTTACATGCTGTTGTTGGTATGTGGTATAGGTGGTAGGGAGGTGGTAGGGAGATGGATTAAGAAAAACAACTATTTCTGAAAAATAGCAGACACATGCCATATGCATTTGCTGCTTCCAATTAACAATATATGTTGGGGATCTCTCCGTAGTAGTGGTATAGAGGTATTCCTCCTTCCTGTTTGGAGCTTCATAGTTTTCTGTGGTCTCACCCAATCTGTTATCTGTGAACACTCTGGTTATTTCTGTCTTGTGCTATTACAAATGGTGTAAAGAATAACCTTTTGCATATATCTTTTCACACTTTTGGCCAGTGTATCTTTGATTAGATTGTTAGATGTCAAATTGCTGAGTTAGAAGATAAATGCATATGTTGTTTTGCTAGAAGATGCCAAATTCTCCTTCATTAGTGTATCATTTTGAATTCCTATCAACACTATATGAATGCTTGTTTCCTCAAGGTCTCATCAACAGATTTCAGATGTTTTTATTGTTGCCAATCTATTAGGTGAGAAATACATAACTATAGTTTAATTTTCATTTCTCTTACTATGAGTAAGGTTGAGTATCTTCTTACGGCATTAAGAACTATTTGCATTTCTTTCTGTGATTTACCTGTTAATATCTTCAGCTCATTTTTCAATAAAGTGTTAGCTTATTTCTTCTCTCTGCTTAAAAACTATACTCAGAACATTATCTCTTTCTGTGATAGAAATGGCAAATATTTTTTCTCAGTTTGTCATTTGTCCTTTTACTTATGTTGCCTTTCCTATATATAAAAAATTTTTTTTAAAGTTTTATGGAATCAAATTTATCAGTGTTTTCTCTTATTCTTTCTGAATTTTGAGTTACAGTTAGGGAAGTTTTTACCATTATCAAATTATAGAAGAATTCATCCTGGTTTTTTCAAGTACAGTTGATCCTTGAATAATATAGGGGTTAGAGGTAACAGCCAACCCTCCCCCCATATAGTGGAAAATCTGTGTATAATATTTGACTTCCCAAAAACTCAACCACTAATAGCCTATTGTTGACTGGAATGCTTACCAATAACATTGATTGTGTTCTGTATTCTTATAACGAAGTAAGCCAGAGAAAAGAAAATGTTATATAGGAAATCAAAAGGAAGAGATAATATTTACAGTTACAGTACCGTAGTATATTTATTGAAAAAAAAATCTGTGTATAAGTGGACCCACGGAGTTCAAACCCATGTTGTTGAAGAGTCAACTGTACTTTTGTGGTTTAATAATTTACATTTACTCTCTGATCCTTTTGGAGCTTATCTTACACTATGA
The DNA here is from genome assembly GCA_028646535.1 of Procyon lotor. Taxonomy (NCBI): domain Eukaryota; kingdom Metazoa; phylum Chordata; class Mammalia; order Carnivora; family Procyonidae; genus Procyon; species Procyon lotor. The sequence goes on from CM053616.1 coordinate 67,312,208, forward strand.
ACTGGACACTGTGCTTTGGGCTACCTGGGGAGTGACAGGCATAGATTGGATGGCAACTTGGGGAAAATGAAATAACGTGTTGTTTATGATACTGTTCTCTGCATTAAAGTCTATTATTAGAAAAAGAATAACTTAAAACAGCTCTTAAGAATTGAATAAATGAATACCATGAATCTGTATATAGTAAGATAGTATAGTAAAGAAATCAGTTCTCTCCAAATGAAATTATTGATGTACTTGAGGGCACAAAAGATATTCTTAAAAGAGAATGAGATGAATTCTGACAAGTGTGTTTATAGAATAAAATGATACAGAAGAGTTTTATTTCATGGGATAGTCAAGAAAAGAATCTCGAGTGAAATGACATTAGAGCTGAATTTTAAAGGACGAGTCAGAACTCAACAAAGTGAAGGTAAAGGAGAGTATTACTAGCAAAGAGTGTTTTGTGGCTTGAAAGTATTTGCTGTGTTCTTGAAAAAGTGGAAGAGTTCCCTTGACTTGGTCATCCACCACATAGGAGGAAGGGATGAAAGAGAGAACTCAATGATCCTGCTAGATCAGAGGTCAGGAAATATTAACCCAAAGGGACAGACTAATTATTTTAGGCTTGTAGACCATATGATCTCTGTTATTGTTATTTAGTTCTCCTGTTGTAGCATGAAAGCTGCCATAGTAAACAAATTAGCGTGGCTGTATTCTAATAGAATTTTATTTACCAAAAGCAGGTGGCAGTCCAGATTTGGCCCATGTGGCATGGTTTGTCTACCCCTGGAATGAAAGATTGGGGTTGGAGAGCAAGTAAGGATGGGGAGTGTTGGAAGCACAGCAAAGTCTGGGGAAAAAGTCACAGGAACATCATTGTCTTTGTGTTAGCATCCTCAGAGAGCTAAAACTTCTAGTATGGCTGCTACCACTATGTAATTTTACAGAAATATAATGTAAATTTTAGATTGAAATCCTCCTAACCTTATATATTGAAAAAACATGACTTGTGGGAGCCAGTAAAGAATGACAATCTCATCTTGCCCACCCAAGTGGGGGCTGTGAAAGCAAAATCTTCCCGAGGTTTGGGTAATCTTAATCCAGTTGTAAGCAGGAACCACCCTTTGCCAGAACCCTCCCAAAATGGGGAATTTTGACATAGGATATCAGCTTCTTCGTGTAGTATTTAGCTAGAGGTGTTATTTTGATGCTTAAACTTACAGAAAGCTTAAAAGTTGTTCAAGCATTATATGAAAGTCTGATGAATTAGATCTGAGAGCAAAAGGGAAAACCTCTTGATGAATTAAATGGGATACCTAAATTGGTTCTAAAGGTAGATTAGGTGATTTTAAATATTTCTGAGACTTGCAGATTCTACAAATATAGACATCTTAATAACAAAGTCTATGAGAATGTTTGTTTTTGACCAGCTGTTAAGTAATGGAGAAGTTCAGTTGTGTAAATGCATCTTCATTTTGGTTAACAGTGCAAATAATTACTAATTATGTGTTCTAAATAATCCATCAGTCTGAGTACATAATCTTACTAAGTCACAAAGGTGATGACTATTAAAAAGTTCTTAGATATCTTAAAAATTAAAAAATGGACTCTACATCTCTGAAGGAAAAAAAATCTAAGCATTGTCACGGTAAAAATGGCAGCTTTCATCAAGGTGCCAATGATGTTTACATAATTATTGATTTACCTAAGTGTGTAAGTCAATCATTTTAGAAGTACATTTTAATTTTTAGAATTTAAAGGGAGAGTGAAATTAGTTACTGAGCAGGATAGTCAGTGAGAATGTTAGCCAGAAGCAAATTACCTTTGATCAAGATGAAAGTTTCATGTTACTACTAAGTGAAATTCTCTGGTGTATCTCCATTTATTATGACATGTGCTTTTTGAAATAGAGATAACCTGGCAATTCACATGATTTCTTTCTTCTTGTTTCTTTGTCAGCAGAGAAGTCTGCATGAAATGTGTTTTCCTGGTTTTTCCAGTTATTGCTCACATTGCCTCCGGTGCTCTTCTTTTTCTCTTCACTATTTTCAACAAATAAGGCTCTTCCATGCAATAACATATATTTAAGCTCCTCGGTAATCAGTGGTCTGTGACACTGATAAAGGCCTTCAAAGTGATCTTTTGCTTAAACACATCCATTATTTTTGGAAGTTTGGATTTCATCTCCTGGGCTTTCCCCTAGAGACTTACGATGATGGGGGTAGGGTTGGTAGAGGCGAGATGCAAGTAAAAGGTTAGAAAGTGATTGTGGATTAAATATACACCATGTCCCTGGCATGAAACTCTTTCCATATATGATTTTATTTCAGAAGGTCACAACTTTGAGGAAACCAGAGGAATCATATTAACATGTGTCTGATAAAACCATACAGGTTGGGTTTTTTCCTCTTGTTTTTACATATTAGACAGGACATCCTATAGGATGTTGAATCTGTGTTTTATATTTTATTCAAGAAATTTACTAATGAGTTTATAAGTATAATAAATAATCATTTCATAGCATTGCCCAGGTCTTCCTCTCCATTCTTTTCCACTCTTCACACTCCTGCCACAACTGAATACTTAACAAAATTGTGCATATTTAAGAATTTCTTTGTATCATTTCAAAGGTAGCATGTGCGAAGAGTTGAGATGAGGCAGACAAATAAGCATTGTCAAAGTCATAGGGTTAAGGGAATGTGTCACGCCATTGAACTTAGTAATAGAAATCAAGGGAAGGGCCTTTCTCAGTAAAGTGCCATGATCTGACTTGTGTTTAGATACATACTGTTCTGGCAGCAACGTTGGAGATGGATTTTTGGGAGCCAAGGCTAGTGGCCAAGTAGCATGGTGTGAAGACTCTTTGTATGTCCACATAAGGAATGGTGAGGACTGCACTGGTAGAAGGGATGGAGACAGAGAGATAGATTTGAGAATGATTCAACTACTCTTATGTGTGGGGTAGAGGATGGGGAAGCGTCATCAATACCTCTTAAGACTTCTACCTTGCATGACTAGGTGAATAATAGTTCCTTTGAGCCACATGGAGATTACTCTTGTATAAAGCAGGACTGTCCAATATAAATATAATGCAGGCCACAAATGTGGGCCACATATGTAATTTTAACTTTTCTAGAAGCAACGTTAAGTAAAAAAGAAATAGGTGAAATTAATTTTAGTAATATATTCTATTTAACCCAATATATTCAAAATATTATAGTTTAAATTTATAACTAACAAACATTATTAAAGGACATTTTACATTTTATTTTTATGGAAAGATTTCAAAATCTTTTGTGTGTTTTACACTTACAGCATATTGTAGTTCATCCTACTTATCAAATGCTCAGTAGCCACATGTGGCAAGTGGCTACCCTATTGGACAATATACCTGTACACTATTCTGGTCTGCTTAGATTAAAGCATTCTTTTCCATAAAAGAATCACATAGCTCCTAGAAATTAACTAGTAAGCGAAATGAAAAGCTCAGAAAGAAGCCAATAGCTTAACAGGAGAATAGATTATCAGGAGATAAGACAACTGTTTTGGGTTCTGATACTACAAATTGTGTGATCTTTGATAAGTCACTTGTTTTTACACCAGCCTGAATTCAAGGTCAGGACTTGACTTTACAGTTTACTTTTAATATCTGTAAGTCAGTGAGTTGACTTCTTTGTGCAGCAGCAGCAATTATAGTAGTAATAGTAGGGGTGATGATAATGGCAAGCCTTCTGTTGTGTGCCAGGCAATGTTTTAAATACTTTACACACAATGACTAATCTAATTATCACAGCAACCCTATGCAGTAGATTGCATTATCATGTTCATTTCACAGATGGGGAAACTGAAGTACAGGGAAGTTATCTAAGAGGATAACAGAGTTGGTAGTTTGCAGATCTGGGTTTAAAATCTGGTTCTCAGGGTACATACTGATTTCTTAAAAAAAAGAAAAGTAATTTTCTTTCAAATATCACAAAAATCTTTTTCAAACTCATAATTTCAAAGGCACAACTAGTATGTTTTGGGTCAACTTGATTATTAGCACAAATAATGCAGGGTATACAGACAGTTGACCCTTGAAAAATGCAAAGGTTAGGAGTGCTACCCGCCCCCCCACAGTTGAAAATCTGCATTTAACATTTGACTTCCCCAAAACCTACTGTTGACTGGAAACCTTACCAGTAACACAAACAGTCAATTACCACATATTTTTGTATATAATTTGTGTTATATACTGTATTCTTAAAATAAAGTGCTAGAGAAAAAAAATGTTATTAGGAAAAACAAACATAAGAAGAGATAATATATTTACAGAACTGTGCTGTAAAAATTCTGCATATAAATGGACCACACAGTTCAAATCTATGTTGTTCAAGGGTCAACTATATTCATCTTTAAAAACCACTTAATTGTAAGAAAAATAGAAAAATTACTGCCTTCTTTTCCTTGTGGTAGCCCTTAAGCCAACCTACTTGATAATGTAGAAAACAACAAAGGGCCAGTAGGCAGAGATCTGAAAGTGGATATTTCTCAATAAAAAGAGATGACTATCCTAAGATTAAGAACAAAATTAACAAAGAAAAATGGACCAGTTCCCCCTTTCCCTATATGAGAGTGAGGCACAGGTGGTGGTTTGCTTATAAATGTTTAACAACTGTCTCTCTGGAAAAAAAATGTATGTGTTCTATACATAAGATTATTATAAAACTTATAGGATGTGTACCACATAATTTATAAGTAATAATAAATACACTAAACCCTTATTGAAAACTTCATACAGCCAACTGATTCTCATAAAATACTTTTGTTGATTTTTATCTATCTATCTATCTATCTATCTATCTATTTATTTATTTTTGCTGAACCCTTCTATCTGTTGCTAACCTATAGTAGCGCTTGATGAATGAGTATAGTTCTGACATGAATGTTGGTTTATATTTGCATTTACATTAAGTAGAAAGACAACAGTGAAACAATCAAGTTATATGTCTGGATCACTCTCTTTTTTTTTTAAGATTTTATTTATTTATTTGACAGATAGAATGCAAGAGAGGGAACAGAAGCAGGGGGCATGGGAGAGGGAGAAGCAGGGTTCCTGCCAAGCCAGGAGCCCGAGGCAGGGCCCAATCTCAGGACCCTGGGATCATGACCTGAGCCAAAGGCAGACACTTAACTGAGCCACCCAGGCACCCCACGATCACTCTTTGGTAGATGACATGAGTCATTTCTTTGCTGAATCAGAAAATAGTTTTTGAATAATGAAAGAATATTTCCTTGTTTCTTATTTACAATGTAATGGCTACTGGTACAATATACTTATAGGTTTAATCTGTATTGTGAACAATTTCTACTTCACTTTTTAAATTCTAGACAAATTTTTAAATTCTAGACAATCAACAAAACAATCAAGCCCTTGTTTGTAGTAAATTGCTGATTTTCTTGGCATAAATATCCCACCATGGCCAATTTCAGACTACCAACATGAGTGCAGAGTGCGGAGTTGGGAAGAGATTGACAGTAGCACACCATTAGGTGGTATTTCAGCTATACATAGAACAACAGATGTATATAGCCTCCAAGGCATAAAAACTAGTAAGATGTAATTAAATAATTAGTGTCTCTTACTTTTGTTTTAAATATGAGTTATTTAATTGTAAGTTTATATAATTTTTAATAACAGCTGTGTCTAACAACTGGCTCATGAAATTCCTAAAAATTTAATAACCAGCTTTTATGAGCCGGCACAAATCAGCTCCCGCACATGACTGGCAGAAGTAATGGGACTTTAGATGCCGACTTAGTAAGGAGCCTGTGGACGAAATCACATCTTCCAGCCTGGGTACACAAGAGATTCAAAACCACCGTGAGATTGTATAGCTTGGAAAGATGATAGGGGATGGGGGCTGTAGAAACATAAATAAGTATAGCCCATTTAGCATACTCACCAAAAAAAAGTCCTTGCCACTCTTTACCAGAATATTCATTTTAATAACCAGTTAGGATCCACGAAGAGGGGGATACTTAAGTTAGATTTTTATGGAGACATCAAACGTATTTGTTGAGAATGACTAAACCCATTCTCTGTGATGAGATATCTATACAATTTCGAACATTTAAAAGTAACTATAAAGGAAGCAGGATGTGTTTTTATACAGGTGTCTCTTCCTTGCTATCGAATCGATGACAGTGCTTTATCTGTCATGTCTGAATGGCCCTGCTGGCCCAGCCACCTCATCTGCTACGTGGCCCAAATTGCTGCCGTAACTCCCAAGTTTGCTGTGTCCTGGGATGTCTGTTTCTGGCTTCAAAGTCCTGAGTACAGAGTTAAGCCATTTCTTAGGCATTTTCCCAAAGCCCACTCCGAGTTGTGAGACTTGTCTGCCCTAGGAGTGACTGTACAAGTCTGCAGTTCCCTGAATCTCTCCTGAAGGTGCTCATGTGGACAGTGTTGCTGTGGTTGGAGTTTCATTGGGTAACAAGCATTCTTCTACATCACATCTGGGTTTTCTCATTGTCTGGCTTAAAGTGTTTTTGGGGAAAAAAAAGTGTTTTGGGGGAAAAATAGTGTTTTGGGGAAAGTCTCTTCTTAATTGGAGTTTTCTGAAAACAGATCCTCCATTGCTGGGATGTTTCCTGGGCAAGAACAATAAACATACCATATGAACTTTGCCTGCCTCCGTAGCACATAAAGTACAGATACCTAAGATCATGTTACTTCTGATATCATGTGCGGTTTATTAGGTCAAAAAAAAAAAAAAAAGTCAAGACTGAATCAGACCCTGGAGCTAGCCAACCTATTTATAATTTTTTTTTTTTGGATTGGGATCAAGTAATGGTTTATGATGTTTGAAGTATTTTAGAAAAAAACCAAGAGACATCAATCTGTTCCCTCTCAGCATTTTCATTTCTTGTCTGGTTTTTCATCATAATATTTCTTTTCATCAAGCATCTTTCTCAACCTGGTGATTAGTTAGATTGTCCTTTACTGGGCTTTCATCCAGCTGTACTATGTTTTTCTCAATTGGCATCATATTTCTGCAATAGAACATTAGCTCTTCTAGCCCTGGAGTTTATTCTCACTTAGCCCTCATAGGCCCAGTTTATAAGCATGAAATGTATTTATTCATAAAATGTCAAGACCAATCATATACAAAATCATAAGGCAGAAAACTCCTAGCTTCAATGCCTCACCTTATAATGCACTCCTGAATTATATCCTGCTTAAGACAAGAATTTTATCTCCTGTGTCTTCATGCAGTGGGTTTTGAATACAGTCACGAGCCAGATTTACAGAAAGTGTGCCTTTGTTTATCTGTCTCTGAACTCAGCTCTATTATACTGCTTCAGAAACACTCAGTGTCTTGATTTAAAGAAGTCTTTTTTTAGGGAATCACTAAATTCATGACTTAAGCTCAATCAAAATTCCAACTTCCCATTATGATTTTTCTTCTCTATGGTGGGTTTTTAGCTTCTGCTTAGTATCCTGAGATTGTGTCTGGGTACAGGAGATATTTTTAACATTGTGGGACTAGTGCTGTCCTCCAGACTTTTCTCACTTGCTTTACTCTTTGGTGGTAGAAGGTGGGAGGGGTGGCTGTCACATTGCCTCCACTGCTGGTGGAGCTCTGTTTCACGCTGTAGGCATAGGCAGTGTTCCTTGGGAGCTCCAGCATTTCCCCCTGCTCATTAGGACTATACCTCAGATCTTTCTGGCCCTGGGGATCTCCTGTGGTCTGACTAGACCTACTGTTTGACCCCTTAGCTTGGGCTATCAACCCTGAGGCCTTCTGTCACAAAATCATTTTCATCTTAGCTATAGTGATTCCCCTGTGAACTTGCCAGTCATTTCTCACTGGGGGACATTGGACATTACTGGTCCCCTCTCTAGGTCTTCAGCAATGCTGCTCTTCTCTTTACATCACTGTCTGCAGCCTTACTTGTCACGGTTTAAAAATCTCCACATTCAATCTTCCACACTTTGGTTTTGTTATTAATGGGAAATTTTTACAGTTTAAGAGCTTCAAGTGCTGAGCTCTAGTCATGAAAAGCCTAGTTTTCTTGACTAGTATATCTGAAATGTCCTTCAAGGGCCCATCTTGAAAGTGAAAATCTGAACTTAAAGCTTTAGCTGTTTCTCTTTTCCAAAGATGACAACTTCATCAGTTTCTACATCTGGAAATGTAAAAATTTAACTACAGGACTGTTACTTTCCTGAAACTTCCTCTAAAAAGTAGGAGGACTCAGAATTCACAGGAGAGCAGTGCCAGTGATCCTCAAGCAGAGAATAGTATGCTGTGTACCTTATGCCCGTGGAGTTATGCAGCGCAGCCCTGTTAGAATGGCTTTGAAGACAGGAATGTAAGGCTAAATGAAACACTGATTTTTAGTAATAAAACTTGTTTTAGAGGGAAAGGCCAATTCTGATATCTGCTCTGTTACCTGTTAGCCATGAGACCATGCTGCACTTCTTTTTAAAGATATTAACTAATTTATCTATCTATCTATCTGTCTGTCTGTCTATTTTGGAGAGAGCCGAGAGAGAGAGAGAGAGAGAGAGAGTGAGAGAGAATGAGAAACAGAAAAAGAGTGAGCACGTGAGCACATGGGAGGGAGTGGGGGAGAGGGTGGGTAGGAGCAGATGGGGAGGGAGGAGGAGGAGGAGAGAATCCCAAGCAGACTCTGTGGTGAGCTCAGAGCCTGATCTCACCACACTGAGATCCCTACCTTAGCCAAAACCAAGAGCTGGACCCTTAGCCGACTGAGCCACCCAGGTGCCCCTGCTGCTTTTCTTTTCTCTTTTCTTTTCTTTCTTCTTCTTCTTTTTTTTTTTTGCATTTCTTTTTATCTGTTTATGATTCTTCTATGGAGAATTCACACTAAAGCAATTGTACTCTGGCTAAACAGGAAGAATGTTATATTGGGAAATACAAAATGAAATCAATACTATAGATTTATACTAGGGAGATAAATGGAGTGGTTTTTCCCTTTGATAGCTACAGCCAAGTGATAATACCCAGGAATGCCTCAGCATCTATTGCATTCTTCTTCACCAGAGGGACCTGGAAGAGCGAACCAGCCAGAAGAGGGAAGTGGCTAGTTTGGCCTGTTTCTGCAGAGGGGAAGAGTTCCAAATAATAATGGGGAAGTTGCAGGGGTAAAAAAATCATAAAAGAAGCAGACTCTAAATGACTGTGGTTATCTCAAGGTAAATTTCTACTATCCAGATTACTTTAGAGTTATATTTCATTTGGACTAGATTTGTAATCTGTAGAGAACAGGAATTCAGCTGATTTATGAAATATACCCCTTTTCTACCATTAGCAGTTGAAATGAATTCAGAACAAAGGGATTCTGAATTCTTTGAAGCACTGTTAAGGGTATACTAATTCCTTCTCAAGTATCTCATCATCAGCCTCTTTTCAGTCACTTTGAGAGGATTTTTGAAAAACAGCCAAGCTCAAGTGACCATTTATTTCTACATGTGATGGCGACCAGGACAGACAATCAAGTTATGAGGTCCAAACTGTAGTTCATTCTTTCTCTGTGGAAAGGAAGAGAACTGTTACTTATTTTTAGGGAACAGACTATCATGATTCTTAGGACCCAGCATTCATTGCAAATCCTCCGAGTTGTTTGTAAATGTAAGGTCGTTTATTCCCACCCACCAAGCACCACTCAGAATGAAGGAAATGGAATGAAATAGGGAAATAATTACAAATACCACAATCACTGCTATTTACTAAGAGCCTGCTCTGATAAAATGTTAAGTGTTTGCTCCTCACATTGAAAGCTCAGATATGTTGAATTGCTTGCCCCCCCATCCCCCAAAGCCCCTGCAGGTTCACAGTAGTGTAGTTGCTAAGTTCTTGGACCCCGGTGCCAGATTACCTGGGTTGAATTCCACCTGTATCTCTTTCTGGATGTTTGACCTGAGTGAATTCTCCTCTCTGTGCTCCCATTTCCCATCTGTGGTGTGGAGAGAATGATATTGACTATGGCTCCTCATGCAGCTGTTATGGGGATTAAAGGAGTCAGGTGTGTAAAACACAAATCAGATCCCAGAGAGATTAAAGACTCATAGTCCTATAGCACTGAATGGAAGAAACAGTGTTTACAGCCATGTGTGTGCAGGCTATTATTATTCTGTGGTTGTGAGATCTAAGAACCCAACTCATACTAGCTTAAGCAGCAAAAGAAGTGGTAGAATTTGCTTCAGACATGCCTCAGAGGGTTCTGATGATGCTGTTAGGAAGGTCCCCAGCATCTCTGCTTCTCCTTGGCTTCAAGATAGATCACACAAATTTTGGGGTATCAAGATGGCTGTTTGCAGCTGCAGGGGTTGCACTGTCCTTACAGAGAAAAAAAGAAAAAGTTCTTGTTATGAAGATCTAGCAGAGGTCCCAGGAAAGTGGCCCAGCTTTGATCAAATATCCATTCCTGCACCCAGGCCCGAGTTTGTGGCAAGCACTGAGGCAGGAAGTGCTGGGTGTGCTCAATCCAGACCACATGGCCTAAGGACAGCTCCTGTGTAAAGACACTCAGGGTGATGCTTTAAGGAAAAGGATCAGGAAGAAATATAAATCAGTATTAATATATAGTCTCATGGCTATCAGGTGACAGAGCAGAGATCAGAATTGGCCTCTTCCTCAACACAAGTTTTATTACTACAACTATTGTTTCTTTTAGCCTTATACTCCTATTTTTCAGGCTGCATTGTACAACTCCAGGGGCACAAGTTATACAGCCTCCTGTTTGCTAGTTTTGAGACACTGTTTTCTTAACGACTTTCCAGTCCTCCCACTTTTTTTGAGAAAGGCACAGCCAGGTAGCAGACGTATAGTTCCATTTTATATTTGCAGGTGTAAAAACTGAGGATTAAGTGAAAGAAGGCTCCTTATTCATTGCATAGTTGTTTAAGCCTGCATTGTCCCAGAATCTATACTAAATGTGCTAGCTGCCTACTGAGAAACCAACCAGAAGTGACTGATTTGGAGTGCCAGTGCTGTGAGTCAAAACTTCCTCTTGAGGGGCATGCCAGTATTCTGACCTGTGATGCCGAGGCATTCAGGCTTTCTATGACTTATTTTGAGCTGGATAATAGTGAATAATAACTAGGTACATCACTGACTAACGTTTTAATTGACAAACAAACATGAGTTTCCTGCAGTTGACCTGTTCAGGCTCAATGCATGGCTCCATTAACACAGCCACGACCCTTTCCGTAGAAATATTTATAGTCTTTGGAGTGTATTGAATTATCTTCTTTGGTTGACTGATAATGGTGGCTAGAATTTACTGAATTTCCCTGAAACCTCAAATAGGTATTGCTAATAAAGTAGAAGGTAGAGTAACAATTTCTTGAAAGCATAGCATAATAAAAGGAACATATGTGTATTGAATGTTAGGTACATAGCAGTTTTAGAAGTTTTTCTTTCTAAATCCTGACCGACAACTGTGTATTGTAAGTATTACCATCTCATTTTACAGACAAGAAAAATCACATCTCAGAGAGATTAAGTAAAGGTCCTATAGCCTAAATGGAAGAAACAGAGTTTATTCGTATCTCTTTCATGCTTCAGACACTGCCTTTCTTCCACCTTTACCATTTCAACCACCATTTCACAAACTTACTTTAAAATTATACTTTCAATTATACATCTCCAGACCCAGGTGACTCAGGTCAGGTCATTTAAGTCTTACCGAATGATGTAATCTGAGCATATTTGAGAACTGATGAGCCAATATGGATTTGAACCTTTCTATTCTCATTACAAAATCACAGGTCTGTATGATTTGTGAACTTCAGGAAGTAATTAAGGGCTACATCTAGGCAAAACTACAAGGTGGGCAAGTGCATTCTTTTTCTAGGCATCCCTTCTTCACTTCACTCTCTGTAAGACCTCTTTCCTTCCCAGCTCTTGGATATGTTTACCGCCATGACTTGACCATGCCTCTTGGCTGGCGCTTTAATGCCAGATAGGCCTCCCTGAGGCTTCACCAAACCTTGCTATAGTAGATTCTGATTATTTGTTGGGGCCTCAGAGTCCACTCCTGCTACCTAATTGCACCCAAATGTCAATTTAGGGACTGTCCTCCAACATGGTGTGTGATCTTGGGGCCTGGCTTCCATTACAGAAGGCAAGGGAGTTGCTAAAGGCCACGTCAGCCAGACTGTTTCTTTTAACACCCAGGGACTGTCTAATGGAAGATAAGCATGCAACCTAAGCACAGAGAACCTGATGCAGTGTTCTGAAATTCTGTGTCCTGAGGAGAATGAAGCAAGGATGGCAAAAAGTTAAAATTGATTATTTTATAGGAAATACCCTGGCAAGACTATATTCTGGCAAGATTGTGTTCTCATTTCTGTCCCAAACCTTGTTCTCCAGCCTTGACCTTCCATCATGTGACAGTCTCACGATCTTTCTAAAAACATTGTTCCTTGTTTCAGAATCAAAAATGATTTTGTGGTTTGCAGCCAGCGACCTCTCGTAATAAACCTTCCTCCTTGGTAACCCTGCATGCCCTATTGCTTCCCAAGCACCTCACTGTCCTGTTCACCCCCTCTACTCAGTGGAAACCTGATGTGCTTATTTCGTCACTTTCTAAGTCAGGTCCTCTCTACTGCCTGGGGTGACTGTAAATAAACTACGTAACTGATCTGTAATAATGAGCTAGTTTCAGAGGGAGGAGATTGATAGGGTCCTTTTCTCGTCTTCCTTGCAGAGGCATTAAGCTAAACTTCTCCTTAGTAGCTATTGGACTTTTTCTTAGGATTCTGTTTGGGGCTTAGCATCTGGCCATTTACAACAGACTTTCTTCTTCCCCGGGCTCCCATGCACGTTCTTCTCCAGAGGAGGTTGTGAAGCACAGGAGATGTAGGTCAGGAGTGCTGAGTGCAGACCAGGTTGTACAGAGCCCAGAGAGACCATCTCAAAGCACGAGAGGATCCCAGTCCGACCTTGTTTGAAACCTATAGTGGATTTCCCATCTGAACTCAAGGGCAAAGTTTAAACTCCTCACATGTCATTCAGATTCCCCACTCCCTCCCCCAGTGCCTGACCTCTGTCTCTGGCTTCATCTCCAGCATTCCCTCCTTCACACCTTATTGTCCAGCAAAGCTAAACTAAAGGCGCTTCCCTGTATGTACCACATTGTTTCTTTTCCCTGTACCTTTGATCTGTACTTTTTTCTGTACCTTTCAGTCTCTTATCTCTTTCTGGAATACCCTTCTCATCATCCCCAACTGCCCACACCTGAGCTGGCCAGTTGTTTATGATCGTTAAAGACTCATGTCTATCATTACCTCCTCTGGGAGGTTCTTTGATGACTTCCTACTCCAACAGTTATTCCTACCTCTTGCAGAGACTGTGCTTTCAAATTCGTATTTCTTTTACATTCCTGGTGCTTAGCATTGTAGGTACTAATGATAACTGTACCTTCTCAGGATAGGTGGAGGGATGGATGAGGAAACAAAACTCCTTCTATAATTGCAAAGTATAGCACTGCAGAAAGTATTCCATAATGCAAGTCTCTTTAGACCAAAGCTTCATGTCTGTGGTTCATCTGTCTTCTTCCCCCCACTCTGCCTGGGTGTGTTGGGAGTGATTTATTTCCAGTCAATAATGATTCAGTTTATTTGTAGAAGTCAGTTAAGTCACTTGAGTGACTCAGTTATGTCCATCACATAAATAACATGGAGTCTCAACCTGGCTGACAGTTTCTTGTGGTGACATAGTCTGTTACCCCAATTACCAAATTGATCATAGAGCACAGAATAATTACTGAAGAATAAAAGACCTAATTTGTCTTTAAAAATAGATGATAAGAGAGCAATGGGAAAATCAGAGTAGTCTAAAAATTCTTTGTCATAATAAGAGCATTCAGAAAATAAATTTGTATAATTAGTGCCAATAAGTTTTGAGAAATATTTCAGGATAATAATTCAAGATTAATCAGCTGACCCAATGATGGAGGGTTTATACATTACCTTTCTAAATGCTTTTAAAATACCTGTTTCATTAAAGTATTTCCTCTTTATATAAATGAAATTTTTCATTTACTCCCCCTAATTCGACCCAATCTTTTAGAGAATGTTGGGGAAGTTGGAATGCATGTAAGGAGTTTTGATAGAATTAACATGTTCCCCCAGGTAGGAGAGAACTGTGCCTTCATTTCCTGCAAGATAGGACCAGTGACTATGTAACTTCAAGCCCTCTTGCTCAGGGAATGGCCGTCAGCAGCAACAAAGACTCCTGCAGCTGCAGCTGTTTTCCTGTTCTGGTCTTAAGTGATTATTCTAGTAGTAGTTTTGCCAGATAAGCAGCCAAGGCCACAAGAGGCACTTTTCTTTGTCCATGTTGAGGTTTTGCAAAAATGTTGTTTTCTTGCCTCTCCTAGTAGGATTGTATATGTTGGAATATCACCATACTTCATAATACTGTTGTGTCACTAACACCCAGGGGCCAGAGTTGGTGAGGCTTTTCCAGGTGAGTCATTACGTGAGTTGAGTCTGACTCTTCTTTCAGTAAAGGTTATGAAATGTCTTCGAAATTCCTAAAATCAGATTGTTTACTTTTAAGCACTGAATTCAAATGATGCTTCTAGAAGGGCTGAGGTAGAGGCTAGGTGACAGGGGATAGTAAAAAAGAGAGAAGGAAACCAGTATCTCTTGAGCATCTAAGATTGCTTAGCACTAAGACTGATGTTTTAAAGATGCTCTCTCATTTTACGTTCCCATCAACTCTGAGGAGATATCCTACTCTTCAATTAGGAAATAGAAATGGAGAGAAATTAAGATAACACAAACAGTAAGTAGAAAATCCGTAATTCAAATTTAACTCTGACCTTTTTTGGACTACCACTCTGCCTCCTTGGTTTCATTGGCAAGTGCCAATGAAGTCTTTGTGCACCCAGGGTTCACATATGATAATATTCTCTAATATTAAAATGTATAAATATATATATTTATTAAATTAAACATATATTTAATAAACAAAATATGTTTATTAAATTAATATTAAAAGATAAAATATATGTTTATTAACTGACAAATTTACAAGGCAGAATGAAATACTGAATTAACCTTCAACACATTCTGAGAGAAATTAATGGACTTTCTTTATGTATAAAGAAATTGTGAACTACCTTACTATGGCACATGGAAAAAGATGTGTAATTCTCCCTTCATTTATTACTGTTTTCATCATTATTCTTATATGCTGGTGAAATCCTCAAAAATGCCAAATAGGTTTGTAGAAAGGTGCCACAGAGAAAAATAACTCTGACCCATTTTATTACAATATAAAGGAGAAATGTATTTTGAACCTCAGCAAACCTTTTATGAAAAAGAAATAGGGGCGCCTGGGTGGCTCAGTGGGTTAAAGCCTCTGCCTTTGGCTCGGATCATGACCTCAGGGTCCTGGGATCGAGCCCTGCATCAGGCTCTCTGCTCAGCGGGGAGCCTGCTTCCCCCTCTCTCTCTGCCTGACTCTCTGCCTACCTGTGATCTCTGTCAAATAAATAAATAAAATCTTTAAAAAAAAAAAAAAAGAAATATAAGGGCACCTGGGTGGCTCAGTTGGTTAAGGGCCTGACTCTCGATTTTGGCTCATGTCCTGATCTCAGGGTCATAGGATTGAGCCCTAAGTTGGGCTCCACATTCAGCAGGGAGTCAGTCTCCTTAAAATTCTGTTGCTCTCCCTCTGCCTCTCTCCTTCCTCAGGTACACACATGCTCTTGCATGCTCTCTTTAAAAAAAAAGATAAATATAATGCTTAAGAGCTTGGATGCAGGGAGCCAGACAGACTCCCTGAGTGTGAATCCTAGCTTTGCCATGTCCTAGCCAGGGCGACTTTGGACAAGTTAATGCAATCAGTTTCTTCAGCTGTAAAATGAAGATGCTATCAGTAATACTTATCTCAAAAAGCTGCTGTGAACATTCCATGAATTGAGGTTCCGATGCCTAGAATAGAGCCAGGTACATGGTAAGTACTCAATAAATAAATGTTTTATTTCATCTGTGTGTTAAGAAACAGGTCTGCAGTTCAGTGATTTGCTTGGGTCCTGCCTTCTGTTGGCAGAGTTGGTGCTGACACCCAGGCGTCCTGTTCTTGGTCCCGTACTGGGTGCCGCAGTGACATCCAGAGCGGTATGCATAGGAAACTAGAATTTTCTCTCTACCATTGCTTTATTACTCTAAATACCAGTGCTATTTCTGTGCTCTGAATGTACACTATCCACTCTAGGAGCAGTTTATCAGCCCAATTCCCAGATGGAGAATCTTTCCCAGGGTCCCTGGTTATTCTGCGGCTGAGCCAGCTGTCACAGTCTTGTGCTGTGAACCCCTAGCCCAGTGGTTCCCAGAATGCCGAAAATGTTAACAGACTCTACCAGGTCCACAATCCCATATCTATAATTCCCAAATCCTCAAAGCTCTCTAATCTGAAAGCTTTTTCATGAATCATATGACTGTAAAACTTGTTCAGACCTGAGCTTATCTAGTGATTAATCACCTGAACTGACAGGATGCTATTTATCGTTTGTATTTATCCCTCCTGGAATGTGTATATTTACAGTTTACTGCAGACATACTAGTGTTTTTGCTTATAGGGTACTACCCAAGATCTCGGTGGGGACACCTATCAGTCAGGGTCTTGGCAGGAAGAGATGGGGGCACTCGGCACAAGTAAATGAGGAGAGCTTAGTAAAGGGATTGTAAGGCTGTGGGTAGGTTGAGGGATGAACACAGATGGTGTAGGAGGGAAGAAGGAGGGATTACATAGTACACCAGGAGCTGTGACTATTCCTAGGTTTGAAAGGCTAGGCAGAGAAAGCATTACTGGATGCATTACTGGAATCCAGAAAGAGCAGTGTGGCAGGGGGCTGCCATCAGGAGCTAAGGCCTTAGCAGGTGGAAGGAGCCAGCTGGTAGCAAATCGACAGAGAAGTCTGGGAAATATATAGCCAAACTGACTTTTCCCCTTCCCTATAGAGGTCCTGCTGGCACCTTTCTTTGGTGGCACCCTACCTGACCCTAGGGGCAAGGGAGCTCAGGGATGCCGTCCAGAAGCCACGGGGGCCCCATGCGTTAGTGAGGGTGACAAGGGGATCTGGAGATCGAAAGGAAAATGTCCTGTACAGTGTATTCTATAAACCCAATATATGCACTCTACCATCTTTTGAAACCCAAAAACTCAAGAATGCTCAGAGTTGTATTTTATTAAGTCAACAGCATATGCCTACATTAAAAAAATATTAATACATACATGTGAAACATTTTTTCTTTAGTTTGGAGTTATTATTTACAGTGGTGTACAGACTTATGAATCACTTATTATAATTCCTTGGCTACCCTGAAAGATTGGCACTACTGAATGAAAGAGTGCTATCTCCTTCATTCATTGATTGATATGTTCATTGATTTTACAGAGATTCTTTATTGATTGCCTACTCTGCAAAACACCATGGGCTCTGGAGTATAAAGACAAAAGTATGACACTAGCCCTTCTAGTAGCTTGCAATTTAGAAAAAGATACTACTTTGTTGGAAAATAAAAATATAGTCCTAGATTAGCATATTTTCTTCGCAAAGCTGCCTTGCTATTGGAGGCTCTGTTTTGAGAAGGGTTTCTTGACCACAGTGGAAGAGTTCAGTGGAAGAAACCACTATGATCTATTAGGTGTGTGTGTGATGGGCACAGCAGCGGAGTGTGCACGTGGTGCATAGTCTTGCCTGACTGTGCTTTAACTCCATGGCAGAGTGAGATAGTTTTGATAACAGAAGCAAGGGGAGGGCTTGGAATTAGAAACACCCAAGAAGGCTTCATGGGGTGGAGGTAGAGGGTTTTTAAGGATTTCTCCATAGGAAAATGACAGGTAGGAACAAAGATGAAGAGTCAAGACAGGCTGGCGTGAGAGGGCCACAGGGTCTCAGTAAAAAAGTAATAGGTGATCAAAGTAGATTAATGAACACCTATTCTAAGGAGTTTGGACTTTATTTTGGATCAAGTGGGCTACAACAGGGCTTTTGAGAAGGAGAGGAACTATGTTTTAGGGGAATCATTCTACCAGCTCTTTGAAGGGGGGGCAGGATTTAAGAGAAAGGTGGTTGAAAGTCATCTGTGTCAAAGAAAGTTGTCTATCACCTAGACAATAGATGGTGATGTAAGAATAAAGACTACAGCATGAGGAATAGAAGGAACAGTTGGTGGACATTTTGAGAAAGAGATGATAGATGTGGTATAAGAGATCAGAGGGAGAAGCCACAGGGACTCCAGAGCATCTAAAATGTGAAGGTTTTCAAGATAGGGGGCCTGGCTGCTGAAGCTGGCATGAGGGAGCACCACCACAGCTTTGGACATCTTGAGGCAGTTATGGCTAAAAATATTCACAAGGAGATGCCCTGCAAGTATTTAAAATTCTAGCTCAGAAAAAAAAAAAAGATGCTAAAGAGACAAATTCCATGCCCAGAAAAAGTTTCACTACTGTAATTCCTTACGGTAATTCCAAAATGCAAAAAACTGTAAAAATCACATGTTTAAAAAAGTTTAGTGTCAAAACTTATTTGGTGACAAACCTGATCTGAATAAGTGTGAGGCTATGAATAGGCTTTATCCCGTTTAGGATCAATTCTTTCTGCTTAGGAAATAAGGTTGAATAAAGGGTGCTATCCCAAACTACTGGAAGGAAAGTATTCTATATTAAATTGTACCTGCACCAAATTACCTTTCAAAAATTAAAAAAAATTTATAAATTCTGAAACATATCTGGTCCCAAAGTTTTACTTATTTATTTTTAAAGATTTTATTTATTTGAGAGAGAGAGAGGGAGGGAGCTTGAGTGCGAGAGGCAGAGAGAATCTCAAGTAGACTTCCCACTGAGCGTGGAACCTAACGTGGGTGGAGCTCTATCCCATGACCCTCAAGATCATGACTTGAGCCTGAGCCGAAATCAAGAGTTGGATGCTCAACCAACTGTGCCACCCAGGCACCCTTGGACCCAAAGGTTTAGATGAGGTATTATGGACATATATCAATAATTACATTATGAATTTTTTTACATTTTAAGGAAGTACTATCTTTGTTTTGATGCATTTAGTATAAAACACAGTAGATAAACAGATATGTCTTTGTATCTGAAATTTTTGAAGAGTGAAGCATTCCTTTTTCATACACTGAAGTTTGATAAATTTTTTTAATTCACAAAATTGAGTTACTAATATACCTTCCTCAGAGAGTTGTTTAAAGAGCTAATAAAAAAAATAATAAAAATAAAGAGCTAATGAGCAGGATCCAACACAAAAAAGGGGTATGTTAATAAATGTTAGTCATTCTTATTCCAACCCCTTCCATCAAGGAAATATTTCCTAAGAAGCATTTTGTATATATATATATTTTTTTTCTTTCCCAGCCTTTGAAAGTGCAGTGAAAATAAATGTCTCTCTTCTTGAAAATGTGAAGGAAGTAGCAGCAAGGACCAGCATTTCTTAAGAACCTGACATGTATGTAGTGCTTTTAACCCCATGAGAATATTGTTTTCCCCATTTCACAGATGCAGAAACAGACTCTGAGATGTTAAATAGCATGATCTAGGGGCACCTGGGTGGCTCAGTGGGTCAAAGCCTCTGCCTTCGGCTCGGGTCAAGATCTCAGGGTCCTGGGATCGAGCCCCATATCGGGCTCTCTGCTCAGCGGGGAGCCTGCTTCCCCCTCTCTCTCTGC
>CM053616.1:67332006-67363683 GCA_028646535.1 Procyon lotor
TTCATATGGTTAAAAGAATGTTGTCTTTCCATTTGTGCTGTTAATTTTATATAGGTAAAGATATATTTCAGACCCCAAATCATTGAAAATCATTTCTGATTATGTCCCTTTTTACCTGCCTCCCTACCACATATTTTTCCTCTAAATAAAGACCTCTGGAAAAAAATATGCATTGGGCCCAGAATAATCAAGTCTAATTTTCAGACAAGCTGGAAGTATCTTAATATGATCAGGATTGGGAGGAGGAAAGGGATGTAGGGTGAGGTAAGAGTCTGGTTGCTGTGGTAGCAATTGAGGGTGAGGGAGGGCGGTTTTCTGCTTGCTGTAAGAGGGAGTTACCTGCCCAAAAGGAAATCAAGTTTATTGTAACTTGACCAAGTACACAGTAACGTAATCCGGTTCATTTTTTGATGTGGATGCTTTAAATGAGTGTGTCACATTTTCTTACTTTCTTCCCCAGACCACACGTTATAGACCCGGCCCCTGCCCTTCTCAGTCCAGGCTCCCAGGGCAAGGTTTCTTTCTCTTGCTTCTTGCTTCCAGGCAGGAAATGTTCCTAGCTATGGAATAAGCCTCTCTCATTTGGGATTGGGGGGGATGAGGAAAGGAAAAGGAAAAGAAAAAGAAACAAAGCGAGAAAAACTGTTAGAGCAGCTAGCCTGCGCTCTGAAGGATCACAGCGGGTTTCCAGTTTCCTAGAAACAGGGATCCCCCCTCCCCTGTCCCCGATTATCTCCTCCCCCGCCCTCCTTCCCATTCTTCCCCCACTCCCGTGTTCTCCCCGCCCCTACCCCTCCACCCCCAAGCGGGGCTTGTGGGCGTGTCTTTAAGTCCCTGCTAATAGGGCTGTCCCGAGGGCGGGGCGGCTTCCCAGGGCGCCCCTGACAGCCGCCCGAGCAAGCCCCTAGGAGCTGGACGGGCTACACCGCCCCGCTGGTGACCGAGTCCCCGTGCGCTGGTCCATGCTGGTCTCCGCCTTTGTTCTCGGGCCGGAGCGGGGACATGCGCCGCTGAGGATGGAAGTGGAGGACTCTGGCGGCGTGGTGCTGACCGCCTACCATTCCTACGCTCGCTCCCAGCCACCCAGCTCAGAGCCCCGCTGCGCGCCCAGGGCCACCGCCAGCCACCCGGGCAGCAGGTACCCAGAGCGGCTCCAAAGGGAGCAGAGGTTTCCCGGGCTTGGGCTTTCAGCTCCCAGCTGTGTTTTCTGCCAGGGCGTATAAGAGCACCATCACTTGATTGTTGTTCCAAGTTTTAGTGGACTGGTTGAGTGAGTCTGCTGCTCTTTGTATTGTCCTTGATTGCAAGTGGGAAGTGCACGAAGTCTCTGCCGGCAGTGGCTAAAGTCCTTGGCTAGCAGAGGTTAGCTGTGTTCTTGATACAACTTGAGGATAAATAGGCATATGTCTCATTTCTACCAAACTCACCCATTGACATGTTGGAGAATTAAAAAAAAAAAAATCATTGTAAATGAGACAAGCAGAAAAGAAAAAAAATTAAAATACATTATCCTAAATCCTCAAATACTATATAAAGTTTTTTTAGTAACTGCGCGCTATCTGAGCTAAAACATAGCTGGAGAGATTCTCTAAAAAGTAAATCTAAGTAGACTTTTAAAAACAATTTTATTTCTAGATTTTAAAAACCATTCAATTGTATAAATACATTGGTATCATTATTATTGCTAATGTTGACTCAATGCTGTAAGTGCTATTATAATTTATTTTTAGGGGGTCAAAAGAGGTCTATAACCATCTCATTATGTGTATTTTAGATTTAATATAGCAGGGATCTATGTTAAATTACTGTGTATCAGTGTTCATCTGTTTGATGCAAGATCAAGGCCAATGTGACTTCCATTAACTAAACAAAATGTTAGACTCTTAGGAAATTTCCCTGGGCAGACAATAATAAATGAGATGGCTTGATAACTGACTCATATTTAGGGAAAGTTTTGCTTGTTTAAACTTGGCTATTTATCTGCCATGGATCCACTGAGGAATTTTTTTTTCTTTTAACAAGGGGGAAGTTTGAGTGTTGATGTGCTTTTTTGCATCAAGTTAATTTTCGTTTACTTTTCCTCGTACTTTTATCTTTAGTTATGTGATAATGATTACTTCTGTCTCCTAATCTAATTGATTTGTGAGGCTTTCAACAGATTGTGATTTTATTTCAAGGAATATCCTTTTGGCTAATATCCATGAGAAGAACAAACTACATTGGCATGAGATCTATGTTAGGCTATGCTAACAAAGACAATATTGTTTCTTCCAAAAAGACCAGGTTGAGTGAAATCTTATTTTTATGTAAAGAAAATGAGAAAGTAACATTTTTCTTCCAGCTTTAGTTGCACATTGTTTTAAAGGCTACTTGAAGATGTAGAGTTGCATTTGTCTTTAGGGTGCTTTCTTTTCTAAACATAATCCCTGCCTATAATTACTCAGATTATGAGAAACTAAATAGATATAGGCGAGTTCATGAGAAGCAGAGGCCTGATTTGTGCATTTTTAGATGGTCCTGGTCTAGCCGTCCTGTCTCTAACTCCCAGCAGCTGTCTAGGAGTAATAGCTAGATTGTGCCTTTTGGGGCTTCGGAAACTACATCCGTTTCCAAAGCAAACTGGAGGAGAAGTTCCATTAACTCAGCATGTGGTCTTGTGGAATGATAATGCATGAGAGCAAAGGAGCTGTGTGTCATAGTTAAAATGTTTTATCATATGGCTGCCAATCAGATCTATGCTGCTCCAAGTTTGCATTTTTGGTGACCACTCACCCTCACTATGGGAACCTTTATACCACTCAACTCCCTGATGCAGGAGATAGTTGACCCCGTCCCCTGTAACTAAATCATAAGAGAATAGCTTAATTCCTTAGTTCCCAGTAACAACAATCAAAAAGAGGTTCCTGTATTTACAAGGAGCCAGAGGACACCATCAATCATGAGTCTGATAACAGAAATAATCAGGGCCCAGTTATTAACCTTTGACTCACTAACTACTGATCAATACTTCCTTTCAAGCCAAAGAGCAAGATTGCATTGTTCTACTTATGAAGAAAGCACTCTCTCTTTCAAGAATACCCTTTCCTTTAAATTGCTTACATATGTGTAACATATTTGTGGAGGAGTGACCAGTATGGCACTAGGAAGCATGGACTATTGTATCATTGTTCTTCAGCTCTGAGTAGCAAAGATTCAGTTCAAACAAACCAGCTCCTTTCTTTCCAAGCCTCCACTCCATCTGACTTTATGTGTTTTTGGTTTTTTGGGGGCCTATTTTTCCCACTAAAATATAATCTCAGTCTCTCTGTCTCTCTGCATCTCTCTATTCAGTATTCTCTTTTGTTCATTGTTGTAATCTCAAGTGCATAGAGCAGTGTCTGGCACATTGTGGTAACTCAGTAAATGCTTGTTGAATAAATTAATGAATCCCTACCAAGGTTATAAAATGGTCAAGATAAAATGGCAGGATTTTTAACAGCAGAAGTCAATTCGTACCTACTATGTTCCAGCCACACATGGGTATTAGGGATGCAAAGATAAATAAGACAAAGCCCCTGCCTTGAGAATGTGGCCATTTACCTTTCAGACAAATAGGATTTTTAGAAAAAGCTTGGAATAAGCAGCAACATTTTGAAAACAAGAGTCTTCAGATATCAATCTGGACTGCCAGCTTCTCATTAAAAGAAATAATAATAAAAGAATAAAGGATCCAGCAACTCAGACCTCTGTTGCTGCCTGCCAGCACTGGCTGAAGTGGAGTCATGACTGCTCCATTTCATGCTTCCCCCTCTAACTCTTCAGCGTTGATGCTGGATGGCCACCGTGGTTTCTTTAGGGAATGCCCATTTTATTGTATTGAAATAAGTAGCTAGTATAAAGCGTACTTGCCAGTTACTCAGGCTTGGGTCAGGCTCCCAGACCCTACACATCACCTACACCATTTATTACCATGTCGTCTTGGGCAACTTGCTTCAGGTGATTAGAATAGTGTCCAATACCAATGAAACACACGGTAATTGTTAGATGTGCTATTACTGTTACCACTTTTAACCACAGTTGTTGATATAAGAGGAGAGTAAAACATTTTTGGTACTTAACCCAAAATGTATTCCTGGAGGAAAAAAAAACTGGAGTACTAAGTATTTGTTGAGAGGAGAGAAGGTAATTCCTTATTTCACAAACATTCTATCTTTACATTCTGTTTGTAATGGATAAAAGAGAATGAAGGGTTGTAAATTTTCAGTTCTGTTAAATGGTTGGGACTATCTTTATAATCATGTGATTTTTTTAAAGACGCTGAGCTTCTAAACTCTTAATCAGAATCCAGAGTGAAAGTATTGACATACATACAAAATAATTTTACTTACAGAATGAAAGATAGCTGGAGATAAAGCAAGGTATCTTGTTTTTCAAAGATTTTCTAAGCTATATATAAGAAATATATATATTTTTTGGTGAGTGTATAGAATAAAAGGGCCATGAGTATTTCTAATGTTTATTTCATTTTACCATAAACTTCCCAAAAGAGAACAAAAATAGAAAAGGAAGAGAACCAGCTCTTCCTCAAAAACAAATAAAGAAGCTTACCAAGGTTATCCTAGGAATTCTAATTCTGTAGCAAAGTTAAAACTTTTGTAAAGGGTATATTGTTTTGTAATATTATAACTATTCATAGTAATGGGAATTATTTGATTAAAGTGGAATTAATGATGATTAGAAAATACTTTATTTTGTGGAAAAAACTAAATTTAGCAGCTCTTAGTGCCATATTCTTCCTGGATGGAAATTGAAAAGACATTTTTTTCAAGGTGCCAACTCTCGTTCAATTAAGTACTTATATAGGTCTGTGTGAGCTTCTGACCATATACACAGGTACAGAAACATATGGGGCAGATACTTTTTTTAAAAAATACTTTTTATTGAGGATTCAGAAATAGTTGTGGCAATAGAATCCTTATGAAAGGATAAGATATTTGTGGGTCATTTTAAATGTCATGAATAAAACCAGAGTTTGTGTCTCCGGTTTCTTTTTACAGTGGGGCCCCTACTGAGCATAGGTGCCTCCATATGTGGAGCTGTTGGAAAACATCTGGCACATTTCCTTTGATCATGTCATTTGGCTAAACATTTGGCCAGTTGCTCTGTCCATTTTTAACCTGCTCGGTTCTTCCTGATCGTTAATCCTTAATGTATCCACAAAAATTCAGAGCACTAGGATGTTGCAAAACCGCATTCATGAAGATAAAAGTAATATTTGCTTAACTTTTTATTTTGAGGTAATATTAGGCTTCTGGAAAACTACAAAAGTAGTTCAGAGTGTTTCTAGTAACCTTCACCCAGTTTCCCCTAATGATAATATTGTGCATAACCCTAGTTCTATTGTCAAAACTGAAAAATTAACACTAGTGCAGTACAGTTACTATATAGTCTTTATAACCTGATTTCATCAGCTTTTCTGCTAGCATTAGAGTTTTTCTGTTGTAGAATTGAATTTGGGAACCCACATTGTATTTAGTTTTGCCTCCCAAACCTTCAGTCTCTGGGAGTCTGTCCTTATCTCTTATAGCACTTTTGGAGTTTTGTAGGAAATTCTTCAATTTGGGTTGGTGTGATGTCTTCTCATGATTAGACTGAAATTATGCATTGTGGGTAAGACTTCCACAGAATGTTGTTGGGCCATTCTCAAGTACATCATATTAGGGGATAGTGATCTATCTCATTAATGTTGATGTTGGCTCTGATCACCTGCTTAAAATGGTGCCTGCCGGGTTTCTGTACTGGTAAACTATATTTACCCCATGTGACTAAGAAGTATCTTGAGGTAGAGGTTTTTTGATTATGAAATATCTCCTGTTTTCTTCTCAAACTTCTTCCACTGATTTTTTTTCTCAATTTTTCTACATTGATGTATTTTCCATTCTATAAAGTCCACATTCTCTCTGACTTTATTGTTTTATCTCCTTCACCTTTAAAAAAATCAACTAAGGGGTGCCTGAGTGGCTCAATGGGTTAAAGCCTATGCCTTTGGCTCAGGTCCTGATCTCAGGGTTCTGGGATTGAGCCGAATCGGGCTCAGCAGGGAGCCTGCTTCCCCCTCGAGCTCTCTGCCTGTCTCTCTGCCTACTTGTGATCTCTCTCCCTCTGTCAAATAAATAAATAAAATAAAATAAAAAATCTTAAAAAAAAATAAAAAATCAACCAAATATAAAAATGGTTCAGTTTTATCCAGTCTGAGTTTATGAAACTTACTCCCTAATTTTCAAAGTTTCATGATTTTTTGGGAGGGAGCAAAATTTTATGATAGTCTTTGGAAAAAATACAAGGCTACTAAATTAAATTCTGTGTTGAGAGGGTAGTTGTTAAGTCCCACTTTGCCTGGAGGGTATTGCTGTGGCTATCTATTTTCTTAGAACTGTGTTTATACCTAATGGAAAGATTTTCCCCTTACCAGTGTTTCTGAGATGTTACTTGAACATATGCAGATATAGCATAACTAAAGTAAATATTTAATTTATCTGTGATTAAAACTTCTTCTCATTCTGTCCTTAAACCAAACTATTTCATTTCTGAAGTAATTCCTATTCTGTTTTCTCAGTGTGTGGTCTCTAGATATCAGTTCCAGCAAAGAGTAAAAGTAGGGTGTTACGGAGCAGAGCAAAGGAAGGGAATAAAATGTTCTCAGAAGAAAATTTAGGAAATAAAGTTTATCCATTT
This sequence comes from Procyon lotor, assembly GCA_028646535.1. Lineage (NCBI taxonomy): Eukaryota > Metazoa > Chordata > Mammalia > Carnivora > Procyonidae > Procyon > Procyon lotor. The sequence continues at coordinate 67,338,721 of CM053616.1, forward strand.
AAGTGATCAATTTTGTTTTAAGCCTCTTTGGATGAAAATATAAGGTCAGGTATACCCTTAACTAGAGCAGTAACGCTCCTTTTCTTAAGGACAGTCATCATTAAGACAGTATGATTTACAATGCTGTCCTAAAGGCACCTATTGAGATGCGTAAGTTTGCTTGCCTTCATAGTAAATAGCTTACCTTGGTATATTTATTTCTTATATAATTTAAGTATTTATTGTTATTTTCCCCTTTATTTTCAGGCAGCCTTGAAAACCTTTAGCAGTACCTTTGTTCTTTCTAATGTTTTTAACATGCTTTATAATTTACTTTTCATTAGATAATCAAGGTTGTTAGAACTGTGTAAAGAAAGCTTATCAGAGGACTAAACTATATAATCAAACAAAAGATTTTGATAGCACTTATTTCAGTTTCTTTGAGCATTTTTTGGTTTGCTTGTCTGCTTTCAGTTTTTTGCTGTGTTCTGGTTACTTGAGTTAGTGAATTTGGATACTGTGTCATTTTTCATCACATGAAATTTCATGTGTTCATTTCTTTGTGATTAGAGGATGCACTTCAGAACAAAACAGTAGCATATCTAAAAGCTTCAAGTTGCTCTTTTCTAAAATGGGAACTAAAAGGTTGTTTCACTATATATTCATCTTAAATATCTGGGGTTTATGACACATTCTTTCAGTATCAACTGTGTTATGTCACTCTTAAATAAATTGATATTATAGATAAGACTATCTGACAGGTATTAAGTGTCCAAGGGTGGCAGAACATACACCATCACTTAGAGAACCAGCTGCTTTGTCTCATGTTACTCTTCAACAGTGATTAAATCTATGCATTCCATTTCTGATCCCTTAGATTATTAGAAGATGACTACATACAGGCACACAATACGGAGGACAGGAAACCAAAGACAAAGTAGTATGTAGAATTTTTAAAATTATCAAACACTTGAGACTTATTTCTACTATTTTAATAATTCTAAGTTGTGCTGGTTATCGTATCTATAAGAGATAAATCTTTAGATCGGTGTTAAATATTGTGATTGGCAACAAAGTTTACTTTTGTACATCTGTAATATATAGAGAAAAGAATACTTTTGAGGTTTCCTGTTCAGTACTCATTTATGAAGATCTATTTGGAAAACACTGGCCAATGCATTTGTCTTTTTACAAAGGTCCATCAATGTATTTATATTTTTAGATCCGTAGAGATGTGTGACAGGTGCTTACAAAAAAATGTCAAACATAGAAAAATGACATTATAACTACTAATATGACATTTGATCTCTTCTCTTGACACTTTTCCCTACCCTCATTATCATAACTAAACATTCATACAAGTAACTAAACATGTCTGTGATTGGAACCAAACTTATATTTAAATGGCCAGAGATGAAGGTCCAAACAAAGGAGAATAAATATACTTAGAGAAGTAAGGACTAAACTTCTTTCCTGAAAATTTCCTTGACAATAGTAGCCAGAGAGTTTTCACCTGTCATAACACAAGGATCATTGTCCTATGATGTCATTTCTTTTATTTTTTTAAAGGACTATTTTTATTCACAACTTACTTAGTTAAACATTCATTATCCTTTAATCTTTAAAACAGTCCTGTGGCATAGGAAGAAAGTAAGGCGCAGAGAAGTAGGTTAACACTGTGGTTACACAGTGAGGTAATGATAGAGCCAGGATTCCCATGGTGCTTTTCACCTGTTGTTTAAATCTTAAAACATTATTTAATATATTATGAATTTAGTGTTTTTCTGTCTCACTTTGGTCATAGATTAATTGAGAGCAGGGACAGTATTGCTATTATCCCCGTTGGCAAACTAGCAACTTTCACATAATAGAGATTACAAATACTCAGTTTTGATTTAGTCTTTCCTTTTGAAATCACATTAATTCTGTTTCAATGGAGTAAGTATTTAATGGGTTAAATATGAGTTGATATAAATAGCTTGAGAAATTTTGTTATCTGTTGAAGCAAGTACAATGTTAGGAATTTTTTTCCTTTAATTTAAAAGCTATATTCTTGCCCTTCATTCAGTCTTAGGTAACAGTATTTTAAAGTAGACAAACTGTGCTAAGAAGTCATTCAATTTGACCAATGAAGTGAGATCTAAGCAATTAGTAATAAATCTGTGTTTTTTATGGGGGGGTCAGAAGTGGTAAAGGGCAATTGTTAATCCTTTAATTTGATGTTCTTGGTAAGTAGCTTTTAGAATTTTTCGTTTTAATTTTATTAATTGCTTTCTTTAAGATTTCTATGGTTAAAGAGGTATTTTTCACTTCATTCCTTGCAGTATGACTCACAACATAAAAGTTCTTTTTTTTTCTTCTCCCTCAGGGAGAGTGCCAATAAATTTTTTAATGTAAATATTCTCTTAACTTTAGTATAGTTAATAGACGGTGTTATAGTAATTTTAGGTGTATGATATAGTGATTCAACACTTCCATACATCACCTGGTGCTCATCATGACAAATGCACTCCTTAGTCCCCATCACCTATGTCACCCATCCCTTTACATCCCCTTCCCTCTGAAAACCATTTCTCTGGTTTGTTTCTCTATAGTTAGGGTCTGTTTCTTGGTTTGTCTCTCTTTCTTTTTCTCTCTCTGTCTTTTTTTTTTTTGCTTTTTTTGTTTGTTTCTTAAATTCCACATGTGAGTGAAATCATGTGGTATTTTTCTTTCTCTGACTTATTTTGCTTAGCATTATACTCTATAGCTCCATCCATGCCATTGCAAATGGCAAGATTTCATTCTTTTTTATGGCTGAATAATATTCCATTATTATTTTGTTCATTCATCTTTCCACGAATACTTGGGCTGCTTCCATAATTTGGCTATTGTAAATAATGCTGCTATATACATAGGGGTGCGTGTATCTCTTCAAATCAGTGTTTTTGTATTTTGGGGGTAAATACCCAGTAGGGTGATTATTAGATGGTAGGGTAGTTGTATTTTTTAGGGGGGTGCGGAGGGAGAGAAAGAATCTCAAGCAGGCTCCATGCTCAGTGCCAAGTCTGACACAGAACTCAATCTCAAATCCTGAGATCATGACCTGAGCTGAAATCAAGAGTTGGAGGATGCTTAGTCCATTGAGCCACCCAGGTGCCCTGGTAGTTGTATTTTTAACTTTTTGAGGAACTTCCATATGCTGTTTTCCACAGTGGTTGCAACAGTATGTATTCCCACCAGAGGCTTCCTTTTTCCCCACATCTTTGCCAACACTTGTTTCTTGTATTTTTTATTTTAGCCATCTGACAGGTGTAAGGTGATATCTCATTGCATTTTGATTTGTATTTCCCTGATGATGAGTGATGTTGAGCATCTTTTCATGTGTCTGTTGGCCATCTGGGTGTCTTCTTTGGAGAAATGTCTGTTCATGTCTTCTGCTTATTTTTTAATTAGATTATTTGTATTTTGGGTGTTGAGTTGTATATATTCTTTATATATTCTGGATACTAATCATTTATCACGTATGTCATTTGCAAATACTTCTATTCAAATATCTTCTATTCAACTAAAAGTTGCCTCTTAGTTTTATTGATTGTTTACTGTGCAGAGGCTTTTTATTTTGATGTAGCCCCAATAGTTTATTTTTGCTTTTTTTCTTTTGTCTCAGGAAACCTATCTAGAAAAATGTTGCTATGACCAGTGTCAGAGAAATTACTGCCTGTGCTCTCTCCTAGGAACTGTATGGTTTCCTGTCTCACATTTAGGTCTCTGATCCATTTTGAGTTTATTTTTGTGTATGGTGTAAGAAAGTGGTCCAGTTTCATTCTTTTGCATGTAGCTGACCAGTTTTCCCAATACCATTTGAGGAAGAGACTCTCTTTTTCCCATTGTATTCCTGCTTTGTCAAAGATTAATTGATCATATAATTGTAGGTTTATTTCTGGGTTTTCTGTTCTTTTGATCTATGTGTCTGTTTTTGTGACAGTACCATACTGTTTTGATTACTACAGTTTTGTAAAATAAGGGATGCCTCCAGCTTTGCTTTTCTTTTTTAGGATTGCTTTGGCTATTCGGGGGTCTTTTGTGCTTCCATATAAATCATAGGATTTTTTTGTTTTAGTTCTGTGAAAAGTGCTACAACGTAGGAATTCTTAATGCAAGTTGAGAAACAACACTCCATGAGAATTAATGGAGCTTTCCTGTTTTCTCTCCCAACAGTCAGGTTTTTTGCCTTATCCTGATTTGAAGTCAAGCTAGGGACCAATCCATGTCCTAGACCATACTTTTGTGAAGATGAGTTTTATTCTAAATCTTGCTAAAAAATTTAGATACTATAAGTTAGGTTGTGGCAATCTAGACCCCTGAGCCATGCCTAGTCTTAATAGCCCTGATCTATCAGTGACCTCAGAGCCGGACAATAGTGACCAGAATTGAGCTGCAAGGATTCCTATGTGGAAAATTAATCCAGGGCCCCTTGTAGTCTGGACTTGAGTCATCTGAAGAGGCCAGAATCAGAATGGCCTCCAGGTTCTGTGCACTTGTGTTTATTTTGCAACATATTCATTTTGATAAACTTCAATTCTTGGGACACTATGGAGATTGGACAGTCATTTTAGTTACATATAAACAGTGTGGTCCAGGGGCGCCTGGGTGGCTCAGTGGGTTAAAGCCTTTTCCCTCAACTTGGGTCATGATCTCAGGGTCCTAGGATCGAGCCCCGCATCAGGCTCTCTGCTCAGTGGGGAGCCTGCTTCCCCCTCTCTCTCTGCCTGCCTCTCTGCCTACTTGTGATCTCTCTCTCTGTGTCAAATAAAAAAAAAAAAAAGAATAAACAGTGTGGTCCAGATTTCTCTGCTAACTGCTGGGTCTTTAGGAGTCTCTTCTAACTATTCTTAACCAGCCGGGGAGTTCAGAGTGTGTTACAAATAGGAATGAAGCATCATGAAAGACTACTCATGAGTAAGGACAGCAAGGGACAATCTCTGTGGTACAATAGGGAAACAAAGTATGGAAGTGTCTTGCTGAGAGGCTCATAAGGTATAACCAACTTTTTGAGCCAGACTTGGAATTCATTGTACTGACCTCTGGTCACCCACTCAGGCCCACAACATGGTCTGATGTGTTTGGGGAGCAGTCAGGCTGACGGCAAGGAAATCATGGCAGACGGGGAAACTGGCTTTCTCACTGGGAGACATTAAGGGTATAGAAGTATAGAAAAGGTGGCAACAATTATGAGAATGGCATTTCCTTAGCTTCCTTTCAAACAGGATTATAGCTACCCTTACGTTATCTCACTAAAGTTAACATGGAGAGTCTTAAAAACACACTTGTGGCTTTTCATTGGAATCTTAAAGAAAAACATTTGCTGACCTCAATAGAGTACGCAATTAAGTGGGAAAAGAGCTGACTATAAGTTTCCGCAGATTTTGTTTTGAAAAACAGAGGATGCCTGGCCCCTGTGATTTTTAACATACCACAACTTAACTTCTCTCCCTCCTCATTTATAAAGCTCAGTGATTACTAGGTCGAGTTGGCAACTGTTTTTGTAAAGTGTAAATTGTGCTTAGTTGCAGAAAGCTCCACTCTAGGGGACCTCCCCCCCCTTCTGGTTGCTGGAAGCATGTAATTGGAAAAAGCAGGCCATCCTCTGCCTATTTAAAGCTGTGTCATCCTTTGTGGGGCAGTGAGTCAACACCAGCTAAAACAACATGAGTCAGTCACTGCTTAGAAGGAGCCCAAATGAAGCTGATTTCTATTATGCCAATCTTAAACAAACATGAGACTTATCCAGACTCTAAAATAGTTCTTCTTGTGGGAGTTGAAAAAGATTAGCACCAGTTTTCTTTAGAGTCCATGGATGGACTTTTTAATGTGTCTTAAGAAGGAACTCTCTTCAGTTAACCAAATTTTAACCTGGTTTATTTTCCCTTTTATTTCTTCCACTCTCCATTTCCAGCATGTTCATACCCGATTCAGATCATTCTTACTGTTTTAATCTGGCTTCAGAGCAATTGAATTAAAATCCATATAGTTACAACTATAATCTTGAAACTGTTTGCTTATTCTGTTCCAGGATCCTCCAGTCCTCGTATTTCTCTGGAGTTAAAAATATTTTTTTAAGGAGGACTGTGACAAGGGGTAGAGAAATAATTTAGAAGGCAAATGCTGTTGTTCAAAGGATTGTGAGAATGCAGAGGAAAGGGAGCAATGGATTCTTGGGGGGAGACAAGCAATGGAGTTGGTATGATTTGCTGATTAAAATTACTTGGGTTTCTGTTTGGGAGTATTATTAATTGAAATTGAGAATTCTGGTGGATGAGCAGATTCTAGATGAGGAGATGAGTCTAGCGGGTGAAACTTTGAGCTAGCTCTACAAATTGACAGCTTGGGAGGGAGATCAAGGCTGAAAATTCTAAGCTATTTATTCATGGGAGACTTCCGCATTCAGGAGAGTTAAAACCAGGACTGCATGTGATCTGGCAGGAGGGAATAGAGTATCTGTAGAAAGAGCAGTGGAAGAAAGACAGAAACCTGGGGAGCAGTGCCAAATAGGGAAGGGCAGAGCACTGGGAGACTAAGAGGCTTGGAGCGTTCTGGAAGCCAGAGCATTAGGTTCAGAATGAGCAGTCAACGTATCAGGAGTAGCTAGATGACCAATAATGTCAAGACTGAAAATCACCCCCTGGGTTTGGAGGGTGGATAACAGTGAAGATCTTGGCTGGAGTGGGATTAATGAGGATATAGAAGAAGAGGCCAGTTCACTGCAGGTTGAAGAGTAAGTGTGCAGTGAGGAAATACAGGCAGTGAAAAAAACCTATCATAAAAACTTAGCTTATGGGAAGGTGCAGAGAGGAAAAATGCAGACTGAAGTGGGGGAGCTTATAGAAATGTACCCCAAAAAGCTGAAGATTCAGTCAAAGTTAAGAAAGAAATCTAGATTTCTTTAATTTTTTTTTTAAATTTAAATTTAATTAACATGTTATGTATTTTTGGTTTTAGAGGTAGAAGTCCGTGATTTATCATTCTTATATAATACCCAGTGCTCATTGTATCACGTGCCCTCCTTGATGCCCATCACCCAGTTACCCATCCTCCCAGTCCCTTCCCCTCCAGCAACCCTCAGTGTGTTTCCTGTGATTTAGAGTCTCGCTCTCTGATTTCATCTTGTTTTATGTTTTCCTCTCTTACTCCTATGAAGAAACCTAGATTTCTGAAGTGCAAGACTTAAACACATTTGGTCCTACTTAAAATCCTTTGATAATAACATGTTTGCATACAGGATAAAACTTTACCCCTAGCCCCACAGCAGTATATAAGCACTGTTAGTACGAGAGCATTCTGTTTTCTTCATTGCGGAATCCTTAACTACTTTCCCCATCAAAGGACCTGGCATTCAGTAGAGTTTTAACAAATGGTTGCTGAATGATGGTTGTGGAGGCTGAAATGTGGACAGGTGACCTGACCTGTCCTTGGGTTGAAGAGCTACCAGGGAAGTCTTCTAAAATCTGATCATCACTTCTTTTGTGAAGTCTTCTTCTCTGGCTGTCTCCCACTCAAACCAAGTTGGTTATGTCCATATTTGTGCCTTTTCTACCTTATTACATTCTTCCAGTATTGCACTTAACCCACTACTTAGTAGTAGTCTTTCTGTTTGTTGATGCCCAGGGCTATGTCTTATTCATCCCAGTTTCTGGCCTAATACAGTCCTAGGTACTGCATACATGCTTATTGAGTAAGTGAACAATTTATCCATTAAATAGTAATAATCTTAAATATATGGTGATATTCTCAGAATTTGCTATTTTTGAATTAGAGAAGTATTAGAAATCTTGGATTGGTATTCTGTTAGGGAATAGACTATTCTGGCCTTTCATGCTACCTGCTTTCTCAGAATCCACTAAATTAACATAAACTCTTGGTAATTTGCTGTGAAGTGAAGAATAATAAATAAAAATCAAAACTGGTGAAAATTGTAAATGAGTAGTATGCCCTGACACATAAAACTTTGAAAAGGATAATGAATAGAATGTAAATATACCCTCCATTGTTTTATTTATTTATTTATTTTTAATTTTTTTTAGATTTTATTTATTTATTTGACAGAGTGAGAGATCATAGGCAGAGGGGCAGGCAGAGAGAGATGGGGAAGCAGGCTCCCTGCTGAGCAGAGAGCCCAGGGCTCGATCCCAGGACCCTGAGATCATGACCCAAGCCGAAGGCAGAGGCTTTAACCCACTGAGCCACCTAGGCACCCCGTCCCTTCATTGTTTTAAAGATTAAATTTTGCTTAAAGGTTATTTCACTCATTAAAACATGAAGAATTTAAACTCCCAATTTTCATAATAAAAGTGAAGTTGAACAAACATCTGTTGAGCCTCTGTGTGCCATATACTGCGTTTGGGGACTACAACAAACAATAGTCCCTTCAGTGAGAATAGATCCACTGGTTAACAGGTTATTCAGCTGCCTCTGAAGTACAGAGGCACTTCTTTTAGGGCAGAAACGCTGCCTCTTCCTCTGTACCCCTAGCCTTAGCCCAGTGGCCCAGTGTGGACACTCAGTATTTGAATGGTGAGAAGAATGATTGAGGAAAAATGTGTAGGGTTCTCCTCAGAGAACCTGGGAGAGCAGAGAAGGTATAACTGCCACTCTGGGTTAGGTTGGTGAGATTTAGGTAAAGAGGTTAAGGAGAGCTTCTGGAGAAGTCAATAACTAAAGTCTCCCAAGAAGGAGCACAAACTTAACAGTTATAAAATAAATAAGTCACAGGAGTAAAAAGTCCAGCATGGGAAATATAGTCAATAATAATTGTAATGTAATGTTTCCTCGTGTCAGGTGGTGACTACACTTAGGGCAGTGACCATTTCATAATGTAGAGAATTGATGAATCACTGTGTTGTACACCTGGAACTAATACAACACTGTATGTCACTAAACTTCAACAACAACAACAAAGGGAATGTGCACAAGTCTTTAGGAGGAGTGAGAGCGGGAAGAGCAGGTGGGAGGAAAAGGTGTAACAGCTTGCAGCCGGGTGCTGGTATCCCCGAGGCTGGTTGAAAGTGTGACTCACCAGGGAAGCAGAGGTCACTGCATGTGCATTTGGGGTGAATCAGTGAGGGTCAGGCCGAACTCCGTCCACACCTTTTCTTCATTTGAATAACGAGGAGGTTCCATTGATGAGTCGACCTCCAGGGAATCTTCAAACACCTAAATTCTAAAAAGAATTTAGAAAATTCAGTTCTAAAATTCAAAATTCTAAAATTCTAAATTCTAAAAATTCTAAAAAGAATTTTTTTCTCTAAGTTGGAAATGAAGGTAATTAGATAATCCTAGATTTTTAACCAAAACATTGGCTTTAGATCTGTACTAATTGTATAATAATATGTCCCCGTCTCATTTAATTTTGCTTGTTTAGTTGATCTCTCTCTTTGCTATCTGCGCAGTAAGCATGGATTGTTGTCCATTGTTAGTGGCCTCAATTACTCTAAGTAGAGTTTGGTTTATTTCAACCAAGCTACCCAAGCCAGGGTATCAGTATATCAATAAAATGTTTGTCTTTCAGCCTTTCTTTGAAAAATGGAGCCTGTCTAGTAAGGAGAGATGTTTTTCAGATGATCATAAATTAATAGGAATGTTGGATATCATTTAGGAATGCCACAGTACTTTATTGTATCTTTTGTTTAAGTTTAAAGAGAGCATTCATTAATAATTTACTTTTTGGTAAGATAAATTTTATCAATATTATATATACTAGATTTAATATTTCTAATTATATTGGTACAAAATTAGAATGAATTTAATACAATTTGAATAGAGACTTCCAAGCAGCATGTAATCATGTTTTTGTATATTTCATGTGGTTTTCTTTCTTTTTTTTTTTTTTAAAGATTTTATTTATTTATTTATTTGACGCAGAGAGAGAGATCACAAGCAGTCAGAGAGGCAGAGAGAGGGGGAAGCAGGCTCCCCGCTGAGCAGAGAGCCCGGTTGGGGCTTGATCCCAGGACCCTGAAATCATGACCTGAGCCGAAGGCAGAGGCTTTAACCCACTGAGCCACCCAGGTGCCCCTCATGTGGTTTTCAATAGTCCAACAAACACACACTTTAAAGGAAAAAAATCTGTTTTACCTGTTTCCTCATTTCCTGCTTTTGAGTTTTTTTCTGGAAGACTGAGGCCCCAGGCTGAGATATCTGATGACTTATTGCAAGAATGTATTTGTGAAGGAAATGGTCTTAGAGGCTGGAAAATAATTTTCGCTCCCTCAACAACCACTCCCCCCTTTTCTTTCTCTTGCTACCTCACCCTTCTATCTATTACTATGGAGAGAAAATTATGTAATGACAGTGATTCTAAAAATCTCCAAGGTTTCTGAAGACATACCCCCAAATTTTTAAAATTCTTTAATAGCCTCTTAAAAAATAAGGTATATTCCAATACAGAAAAATGCAAAGTTAAGTATTCAGTTGGATGACATTTGACTCTCATAACTACCATCTAAAACAAGATACAGAACATCTCCATCACCCCCAAAACTTTCCATGCCCCTTCTTCATTACCCTCTTCCTGCCAGTTTCTGACTTATATCAGCATAGATGAGTATTGCCTATTCCTAGAAGTTATATAAGCAGAATACTACAGTGTATATTATTTTGTGTCTGCCTTCCTTTGGTCAGAGTAATGGCTTCTGAGATTCAAACACATCATTCTATCAGAGTCCAAAAGTGGTAATAATGTACACAGAAGTTTTGGTAGTTTTATTTTATTAATTAAATGACTGTCATCCAGCTGGCTTACAGGTATTGTTGTTGCATATACGAGGGACTAGGTAAGAGAGCAGGTTTAGGTTAAAACCCATCACGGTATCAGAATCTAAAGACTCATCTCTGTGGTGGACCCAGGCAAAATTGGGATGTAAGCAGATTTATTTGTGGTGCCTGCTCACTTTGTTTGGCTTACTGGATCCTTCCTTTTTCCTTCTAGTGCCCCCAGGTAGAAATCAGATGATTCAGTCAAGTGACAGTTTGCTTAACATTGTGGTGTTTTAACTTTTCAGAGCATATGGAGGATTTTAAAGAATGGTGAACTTCGAGGTCTCATTCAGGGAACAGAGGAGGATTATTTAGGCAAGAAGTCACACAGCACAGTGCACATCATTTAGGCCAGAGACTGGCAAAGTTTTTCTGTAGAAGGCCAGTATTTTGGGGTTTGCTGACCATTTGGTCTCTGTTGCAACCCTTTTGTTGTTAGCATGCAGGCAGCAGTAAATAAATCAATACATGTGACTGTGCTATAATAAAACTTTGTTTACAAAAACAGGTGGAATGAATGTGTCAGTGGGCCATAGTACTCAGACCCCTGATGTAAACAGGTTCTTCTTTTGTGTATTTGTGAGGCTTGCGTATCAAGCCCATCATAGGAAAATACAGAAAATTAGTTTTCCAGAATACATAAAGTCTATTGGAACAAGAGGTTGCACCTGTTACAGTCTCTCATTTTTCAGTGAGGACACTGAATCTCAGAATAATAACTTCTCAAGGTCACAAAGAGCCTAGACAATTCAGAATTTTCAAGTCTTTAACTACCGTTCTTTGCCCTATTCAGTTTATGATGGATATGAGTCACATTACCTCAAATATACTATGGGATTGACTTTTGGGGAAACTGTCTTCGCTCACATATTTTAAAGGAATAAAACAGATACAAATAAGAATTCAGGTGGTAGCATTCTGAAAATTGAATTAAGGGTTGGTTGAGAATGAATGAGACTTACAGATAGCAAACATAGTAACTAATGGAAAAAAGGCTAGTATATTGAACACCATATCCAAATAATGGTTTTAACAATACAAATGTGTAAGAGAAATAAATAAAAAACTGAGAAAATAGAGACCCCTAGATCTTCTTTTATTTAGTTCATTCATGGATTTATTCTTTCTTTTTCAAATTTCTTTTAAAGCTAATAGTCATTGAATGTCTTCTCTTGAAGTCACTGTGAAGGATCAAAGCTAAATAAGACAGAGTTCCCATGCTTGAGGGGCTTAAAAGGGAGCTCAAGGGAATTGGGCCGCATGTCTCATTTAGCTGTGCAGCCTCTGGAGAGAACACTGGACTTGCTTCATAGAAGAAATGGTGTTTGGATTAGGCATGTGGATCATGTGATGTAGGTTTATCAGTGTATGGTTGGGGGTGTGGGGCAAAGAGGTGATGTAGGAAGGAGCCAATAATTCCGCTTGAGTACACTGAGGATTGGTGAGGGAAGTAGTAGTAGATTCTATATACATATTTGCCGGCTTTTACTTGTGAGCTGGGGTTGGCTCAACGAATGAGTTGTTGAAGAGATACCAATTGTTTCACCCAGAGCAATGAAAAAAAGTAAAAATACTTCATTCATTTGGGGACGCTGTCTTCAACTCTTCATAGACCATGTAATTTATTGAAGTAAAGCATTAATTTTGAAAGAATCAGACTTACACTTTATTCTTTTGGAATTCTCAAGGAATTTATGTCATGCTTCCCCCAGTCAGATAACTGGTAGAAACTAACTTACACATTGGAAGTAGCTGGCTTAATAATAATCATAAACAAATGCCAGAATCCTAATGGTTGAGCCAAAGTCCCAGTCTTCAGACTTCACATTTAGTGGGGCTGTAGACAGCTTTTACCCCATTAATTTGCCTTGCCATTGGATGACACAGCTGGGTATTGTGGATGATAAGAGTTTTAGGTAGTGTATGTACAGGAGGGATGCAGGGCAGGTGGAGGGAGAGATTCAACTCATCAGTAATGAAAACCCCCGCAGGCATTTTGGTAATTCCATGAAGGCAAGAATGTTACTAAGAACAGATTTTGGAGGTCATTTCAAACTTGGTCAGCTGCAGTTAAGCCCATGACTGCTGGTGCAATGGAATGTACCCCTATTTGTTTTGGGAAAGTGATAAAGAGATTTGGTTACAGGTTTTCTGCCTTCCTGGAATTATGCTACCCCTGGAATAGAATTCTTCACATACCCCAGCATGATTGGATCTGAAATTCAACAAGTTTTCAATTAAATAATCTATCGGTACCTAATTTGGGGAACTATTTTCCATCCAAGCTATCTTTTTTTCTTCTTCCTGATGTTAGAAGGAATTCACTTAAAGTGAAATTATGAATAGTATTGTCAAAATTATTTGATGAATTATTGAAGCGAGGTAACTGAACATGTATAGAATATAGTGTCTTTTAATTTGGAATTACTTTCATTATTCACAGATATTTATTTGATTATTTGAGAGAGAGAGTGCGCGCATGAGAGAGCATGAAGGGATGATGCAGAGGGAGAGGGATACGCAGGCAGGACAAGGGGCTCAATCCCAAGACCCCAGGATCATGACCTGAGTCGAAGGTAGACGCTTAACCAACTGAGCCAGCCAGGCATCCCTATTGAAAGATACTTAAATGAAAGAAAAAGTGATATATTTTGTTTTCTTGTTACTTCTAGCTTGGGGACTTGAGTTGTATTTTTAAAAATAATATTTTTTGGGGCGCCTGGGTGGCTCAGTGGGTTAAAGCCTCTGCCTTCAGCTCAGGTCATGATCTCAGGGTCCTGGGATTGAGCCCCACATCAGGGAGCCTGCTTCTGCCTCTCCCTCTCCTAATCCCCCTGCTTGTGTTCTCTCGCTTTGTCAAATACATAAATAAAATCTTAAAAAAAAAAAAAATTCTTTGAGAATCTAATGAAAGGTTTAGGTCCTTGTTAAAAGTACATGTAAGTATTTTGTACGGATTTCCATGGATTTTTATGTAATTTATGAAGCACAGGTTAAGAAGATGTTGGTCAAATTGTGTTTAAATTTTTCTTTTTTTCTCCACATTTACATTTATAGCTCTCATGACCAATTTTATATCCCAAGAGAGCTGTTTCCTTAGTACCGAGAGATTAGCTTTGACCAAGTGGAAGACAAATTCACTATAAAAACAGCGCTTGGCCAAACTAGGGACTGACTAGAATGCCTGCGTGTGAGAGGCTGCTGTTTGTTTCTGTCTCCCTATAATCAGGATAATTCTGGGTGGCATTGGCATGATGGGCAGTGTCTGTGGCTTAGGCGTCTTGGGCTAATGTGAGAAAGCTGACTGAGCAGAGCCCTGAGTGCCTGGGTTTATGCTTTAATACTTGTCTGAAGAGGATATTTCTGTTCTCAGGAGTGAAAAATGTTGGCATCAACTTTAATGAGATCATGGAGTGTTAGCCACTCTCAAGGAAGGTGTGGAGGAAGTGGAAGCCTCCCAGTATTTCACACATGAGGAAATTACATGAATTGTTGTCTAATAGGAAGACAGAATAACCCTTTTGGCCCTCATACCCATAGTCCAAGGCCCTTTTCCTTATTGAGAGTTTGCTAGGGCTTTTCTGGATCCCTGTGCAGGTGTGTGATCTGCACATGAGACCACCAGTCCCTAGTCTTGTGTGCCAGGACAGTGAGAAATGTTTGTTTATACAAACAAAGCATTTCTGAGATTAGGGATAAAGCTTTTAGGGCATCTTTAGCCAATATAATCTTAGCATGAGGCAAAAATGTCTGAGCTAAAAGTCAATCAGAGCAAACAACTGATCTGATCTGTTTGCACATTATCTATTCAGGAGGCCACATTACACTGAAAATAGAGATTTAAGAAAGGTTAGCTGAAGTCTGAGTAGAAAATTATTAGTGAGTCTTTGCTGGAAAGTTAGAGATAACTGCCCTCTCCTATGGACATTCCTTGGTAGCATCGTCTGACCTATTTCTGGACTAGACAGATATTCCTCCTTACTCAGAGTTTTACATGCCGTCTTGATTCTGTACATCTTGTTCATCAAGTAGTTTATAGGACATTTGAGGTCCCAGGGGTCCTTGGGAAATGTCTAACCTTACTTTTCCAGTGAGGAAACTAAGATGGTAAGTAACTCAAGCCTCCAATATTCTAATATTTCTATAATGTTATTTTTGGAAGAGATTCATTATATTGTCTCATATTGTCCTCTTGTCATTTTTGGAAGAGATTCATTATATTGTCTCATATTGTCCTCTTGTCATTCCTTCCCATATACGATGTGGCATCATAACATAACCTTCCTCTATCCACAGACTATCAAATGCGTGTGAAACCAAACATAGGCTTTTGTGAGAATGCTTGGCATCCATAGATTTAGGAATGCACTCCTTCTCAGATATTGGGATAGAAGGCATATTTAGAGTAGCGGGATCAACCTGCCCTTTGAAAAGTAGTATTTTAATGCTGGAAGATATAATTATTTTGTATTGATAGATTATTCTTAAGTAGCAGTTCAAGTGCACATAGCTTCAAAGATATACCCTCCGTGTACATTTAAAGTTCAATGATGACCTCCAGGAGGAAAAAGTGATATCTTTAAAATGTCATTTTTATTTTATTTTACTTTTTTAAATTTTATTTTTATTTATTTATTTTTAAGATTTTCTTTCTTTCTTCATTTGACAGAGAGATAGATCACAAGTAGGCAGAGAGGTAGGCAGAGAGAGAGGGGGAAACAGGCTTCCTGCTGAGCAGAGAGCCTGATGCGGGGCTCGATCCCAGAACCCTGAGATCATGACCTGAGCTGAAGGCAGAGGCTTTAGCCTACTGAGCCACCCAGGTAGCCCTCCTTTTAATTTTTTTAAAATAATTCTTGTTTTGCAGTTTTATTGAGATATAATTGACATACTTCACTGTATAAGTTTAAGGTGTATAACATGATGATTTGACTTACATATATTGTGAAATAATTGTCACAAGTTTAGTTAACATCCATCATCTCATATAGATAAAAAAGAAAACAAAAAACAATGTTTTTTCAAAAATGCCTTTTGATTAACTTCAGCCCAGTTCTTTTCTGGGTTCCTTCTTCTGTCTACTAGACTTTTCTGGTTGGAGAAGGTATCGTAAACTCATCATGCCCTTGAAAGTGCCCTGTCCTCTCTCATCTCTGGGTCTGTATACACAATAATAACTGCTAACGCTTATTTAGTACTTCCTTTAAAGCTGGCATGGGTCCAAGTGCTTTTATGTGTTTTAAAGCCACAAGGATTTTACTCCTAGGATGTAGGTACTGTTTTGCTTCTCATTTTACAGATTGGGAAATGACAGAGGGCAAGTAATTTGCCCAAGCCAAGTATAGTGGCCTCACTCCAAAATCTCTGCTGTTGCTGCCTTTTTTTTTTTTTTTTTTGAAAATTGTGGTAAAATATACATAACAGAGCTGGTGCTTCTTAACCACAACACTCTGTCCCCTTTTTACACATTCTGCTTCCCTCGCCTGAAGAACCTTCTCCCCATTTTTCTTTACCCGGTTATGACTTACCCTCCTTGGTCACAGGTTACACTGTCTAGAAAGCCTGCCCTAGTACCTTTAACTTCTTACTTCTGTCTGGGGCCAGTTTATCTCCTTTGTGCTCCCTGAGCCCACTGCAACCCTTGATTTATTATTCCTGAAATAATTATTATGATACTGCTCTGTAGCTGCTCCCTGCCCTTGTCCTGGACTGCAGTCTCCCTAAGAGCTGGAGCCATTATCCTTATGATCTCAGTACCCAGCAATATGGCTTGTAAATGTATATGGAATGGAGGGAAGGGGGCAATGTATGAATTTTCTTCTCCAAAATTGGAAAACAAAATAATTGACTCTGGTTAGAATTGATCACAGAAGACCATTTCTTGTAAAATAAATAGAAAATGAAACCCTGAAGAAACACAGGGAAATGATAATCAAGGTCAGGTTCCACATGGTTAGTTGCTTGTATTTTCACTTTGTCAGATTTTATCTTTGTTAAAAAAAAAAAGAACAAAAACCGAAAACACAACAACCCCAGGCTTTGAATTGTGAATGGGAAGGAAATACTTTTGTTTTTCACACTGTAAAACTAAAATTTCCATGACCTCATTGTGAGGCAGTGCCTCTTCTTAGAGATAGTTTGTCTCCTGTTAAAATGCAGCATCTAATTTAGGGCTCAGTAGCTCGGGATGATTTCAGAGCATATCTTAGATACACACATACTCTACGGGGGTGTCTGGAGTATCCACTGGTTCTCTGTGGGGGTGGCCTACCCTAGATGGCACTGCCAGATCTAATAAAAGCGGCAACATAGATCGGTTACAAAATACTAGAGTGTTGTCTCTCTGTAATTGTGTAAATCATACTTTTTGCTGTTTAATTTTCTTTCCTGATTTTAGTTTTTTCTGCCCTTGAAATTCTCTAGGGTTATGAAGTTAATTGTCAATTGCTGAGACAAGAAGTCAGTTTTCCGATTATAAGAAATAGCAAAGTCCTTTCCATTTTGAAGACATGTTTCCAAAACTTAAAAAAAATTCCAGGCATCTGGCAAATCCAACTTCATAACATAGTGCTTAATTAGAAAGGGAGGAGGGCTTCATTTTTAGAACAGACCAATTTGATTATATTTTAGCTACTAGATAGATTAATTTTCAGGGTGGTCATTCTTTATTGTAAGCATTTAATTGACATTAAATCATATTAAAAATTTAGTTTTAGCTCCCTTTACAAATTGGCTAATGCCCATTCACCCTTGGTAGACTAATAAGATTTCTACTCAGCCATGCTTTTTATTAATCCTCATTGCTACTTTTGGAGGGAAACATGAGGGACCAAATGGAATTCTTTCCCCTACTGAGTTTAACAACCACTGTTTCTGGAACTGTTTCAAAAGATTATGAGCATTATCCTAAATTACTGGGTTGGCAGACCCAAAATCAGACCAAGGAGCAGGACAGAATTTCTTACCTATTTTTTTTTTTTAATTTTATTTATTTGACAGAGAGAGGGAACACAAGCAGAGGGAATGGTAGTGGGAGAAGCAGGCTTCCCGCTGAGCAGGGAGCCCGATGCGGGGCTCGATCCCAGGACCCTGGGACCATGACCTGAGCTGAAGGCAGACACTTAACGACTGAGCCACCCGGGCGCCCCTCTTACCTATTCTGATTGTATCACTGGCATTATGTGTCAGTAAAGGACTGGAGCTTAACTTTCATATTTCCTTCTGAGCATTTTCTTGATCTTCTTCCTCTAGCTTGCACTTTGACAACCTTTTTTTTTTTGGTCTACATCTAAGACCATTTGTGTCTTCTGTTAACACGGGCCTCATGCAGTGTAACAAAGGTTCCAGGCTCAGTAAAACCAATTGCTAAATCCACTCCAGCCACTGTACAAAGAGGACCATGTCTAAGCAGAAAGGACTGGTATGAAATGGGTTCTGGAAGCTTCTCATCGGGTGTGAGATCAGTTCTTAGCTTGGGATCGCTGTGTGGTGACGCGCAGGCTTTGCCTCCTTTCAGCTGAAGAGCACAGACCGGTTACAATGAAATCACTTGTTCCTCTCAACACTTCTTTATCATCTCAGGTCACGGTTCAGGAATTCAGAGGTTGGGCTCCTAAGAAATGTAGTCAGTAATGTTGCACCAAGTTACAGGTTTATTTTTTCCTCTTTATGTGCTCTTAATCATTCTACTTGATTTTGTCTTCAACCCACAGACTGATGACTTTTTTTTTCTGTTGCTATAAATACTATAAATGAGAGTAAAGATGAGGTATGAATAGAGCTTCAGACCTTTCCTAATAAATCAGTAGCTTTTGTGTCTTACAGAAATATCATACTATTAAGTGATTCTGAGTCTAGGCTATAATTTGAGAGGAGACAGAGAAATAAGGATGTGCCCAGTGGGCAATAGTACCAGTAAGCTTATTTTGTACTTTTTTTTTTTTTTTAAGGAATGAGTCTTTGAAAGGGACTGTTAAATATTTCTGCTTATTTTTAGTACAATATTAAAATTATAAAAGCTTAAGACAAAAAAATTTGACATAAGAATGACTACTCTTCGTTAAGCATCTGCCTTCGGCTCAGGTCATGATTCCAGGGTCCTGGGATCGAGCCCTGCATCGGGCTCCCTGCTCAGCAGGGAGCCTGCTTCCCCTTCTCTCTCTGCCTGTCTCTCTGCCTGCTTGTGCTCTCTCTCTCTCTGTCAAATAAATAAATAAAATCTTAAAAAAAAAAAAAAAAGAATGACTACTCTTGGCTAATTAAAAGTAAATTCCTTCAAAGTAGCCTTTTAAAAATTTGTTAGGTATTCTTGTGTTATCTAATACAAAGTGACAATAAGAACAGGTATTGTGTTTTCAGTGAGACAAAATTGAGATCCACTATATATAGATATTTTTTGTCCCCTACCAATATATGACTCATGGGGATAATACAATCTTATGATTTACTCATATAGTAAAGTTTCAGCTTATTCTACAACTGCAGACCCAGTTGGAAGAACATAATCTATAAAACCTCACATAGTAAGAGGTTTGATTTGAAATTGACTTTTAAAAAAGATTCTTAATAAAATAGATATTTTAAAATTAAAGGCAATATTTGGAGAAATGGAATTGAATGAGTTGAGGCGTCCTGTTTTTGTGTTCTAATGGTCTTCTCAGAGGTGTGCCTACTGCATCTTTTCTCCCTTTGTTGTCGAGTTTCATCTTGAAACCTTTTACTCAAACATACTGATTTTTGTCTTAGTAAATGCTGTCATAAAACAAAGAGGTTGATATGAGACTCTTAATTTCAGGAAGCAAACTGAGAGTTGCTGGAGGGGAAAAGAGTGAGAGGGACAGGCGGCTGGGGGATGAATGTTAGGGAGGGTATGTGCTATGGTGAGCGCTGTGAGTTGTGTAAGACTGATGGATCACAGACCTGCACCCCTGAAACAAATAATACATTATATGTTAATAAAACAACAACAACAAAAAAGCCAGAGGTTGCTGATATCTTATGGCAGTCTAATTGTGTAAGGATGACACAAAGAACCATGCTCATTTTTCATGATTAAAATTTGGTCAGATTGGTCTAAGTCAGCAAACTTGTGCTTATCTTAAGTATCACATCAATGGCTCTAAAATATATTACACAATTGATGCTCTGCAACGATTTCATCTTTGTTCTTGATGTCTATTTGTTTCAAATGAGACCATTTTCATGAAGGGACAAGGTAACATAATTAGGAAGAAATGACTATTTAAAACATTATTATAGAATGAGATGCATAATTTATCTTTGGCCATGTGACTCTGAAACTGTAATTACTTTCCGTACATTTTTGATGAACTCACCTTCTTTCTATTAAATGTGATCTTTCGACCTTATTGTCCTTTCTTCCAAAATGGTACTACACATCCAAACAGCTTTTATAGAGGACCCTTTAGTGATATGTCATTATCATAGTAAGGTTAAATCTGTCTTTGGATAACTGAGACCATTTGGTGGAGCTAAATCATGGTAGAAGTTACATTATAGGGAAATGAAAGATGAATACAGTTCTGTGTTGGGTATCACAGTCAGGGTAATCTTAAATACCAAGATCTGAAGAATCTGTGCTGGCCAAGAGAAAACACTGTCAGAACTTTCAAATCACTAAGCCGGATACAGTGGGCAGTTTTTTCCCTCATACTAATTCACACTGGCATGGAGAAACTTTCCAGAACTAGTGATGACTGTACCCTCCACCATCTGTAACTCCGTGGACTGAGATAAAAGCAAAGTAATGGAATTCAGTGCTTCAGAGCAAGGGCAGCAATTTCCTCCCTTCATTGTGCAGATCGGTTTCCTAAGGATCTTCGTAAGCAGTAGCATAAATGAAGCTGGGAGGCCAGAAGGCTATACCTCTGAGTGGACGGATGAATCTGATCCAAGGCGAAGGAGGTCAGGGAGTTTGTGCAAGGGGACCAAAAGTCGGTAATTTTTCAGAAAAATAGTAAAGCAGTATGGAGAAAGTGTAGGTGTACTAAGGCAACTGCTGAGTCAGAAGCATTATAGGAAACGTAAGGTAAGGGTGGGATTGAATAATGGCTTGTTTCCAAAAATTGACAGTGGAATCCTTAAGGATAGAAATGTCATTAGGGTGGTTATTATAGAGTAGAAAGTATTGAAAGAGAGGCAGTGATTTGGCAGAAAGACGAGAAGGAAATGAAGTGTTTGAAGGAAGAGGCAGAGAAATGGAAAGAGGTACCTTTGGGCTCACAATGGTAAGAACCACGGATTTTAGAATAAGAAAGTGAAAGAATCAGAGTCATTAAAGCTGAATGCAGCACTTACCAGCCTTTTGTGCAGATATTGAATCTAAGAAGTCTGAAAAACTATTTAATTAATTAATTAGTTAATTAATTAATTTTAAAAAGTAGGCTCCACACCCAGGGTGAAACTCATTTAAGGGCTTAAACTCAGGACCCTGAGATCAAGACCTGAGGTGAGATCAAAAGTCAGACGCCCAACCAACTGAGCCACTCAGGCACCCCTAAAAGACTCTTTAACATTTATGGTCGGGTGTGCTGGGGTGGCTCAGTTGGTCAAGCATCTGCTTTTGGTTCAGGTCATGATCCCGAGGCTGGGACTGAGCTCTGCATTAGGCTCCCTGCTCAGCAGGGAGTCTTTGCTTCTCCCTCTCCCTTTGCCTCTCCCCCTGCTCATGCCCTCTCACACGCGCATGCTCTCTCTCTCAAATAAATAAATAAAACTGAAAATTTATGTAGGGATGTACCAGATCCTGTAAAATGTTAAGAAAAGGTTAACAGAATTCTCCCATTTATGAGCATATATGGTATAAACTAGCATTTACAGAGATAACTTCATGTAGCTTTAGGTTCATAGAAAGTTATTACATATATGTTCAAATGGGGAAGGAACGTGTTTGTTTTATATTAGTTTTGCCTTTTAGAAGGTAATCAGTAGTCCTAGTGAATTTTATAGGTAGGAAAAGCTAAGAGTAAGATTCTTGCTAAATGGAAAGCTTGGGATGGGACCATGCAACAAGAAAAAAATGTATGTGAAAATAGAGTAAATGCTGGACAGCCATTGGTTGTTGTCGGCATAGGCTAGTAGTTTCTGAAGTTGCAATAAAGAATGACATGAAAAATAATATAATAAAGCAATTGGATCTGAATTTTATGCAGTTTGACTTGTGCCATTACATTGATTGTGCATGACTAGGATTATTATTTATTTTTCTGTATAATGGAATGCTTTTGAAAGCCAAAGGAAATGCTGTACAATCAAGCCTAGACAACAGGTTTAAAACTGGGATTTTGTGAGCAAACCAGTACATATGGTCACCCTAACCCTGAGTCCAAATAATATAAAATGTATCCCATGTCATCCCTGGACAGCATTTGAGCAATTTCTTTGTATTATCAATATACACCAAAAATATCAGTTAAATTTGTGTATGTCTCAAGTATTATGGTTCATATATTGGTCACAAAAGAATTGGGGCATTTTGGCAATAAGTCACTGCTAATTTCATTTTCAGTCTCATCAATATTGAAATAATCAACTCTTAGCTTTGAAAGAAGCGAATCAGTGGTGAATGGCAGGAGCTAGACTTTCTGGATTGGAATCCTGGCTCCTCTACAACTGTGGGACCTTGGGCAAGGTATCTATCTAGCCTTGCACTGGCTCAGTTTCCTCACTAAGGGTAATTATACCATATATTTCATAGTGTGAGGGTTAAAAATACCAGTATAAGTCAAGACCTGAGAACATCAACTGCCACATAATAAGATCTGTGAAAGAATTAACAACTTCTCCTTCTCCCTTCATGAAGCACCATTCATGTTTTGTGGTCCTTTGAATCATCATTTCCTGTCCTCCCCCTCTTTCTCTTCTTCCTGCTCCATCTTAAAAAAAAAAAAAATCAAAAACTCTTCATTTGCAAGTGAAGAATTGAAATCATTCTCATACAACCATATTTAAAATACATTAGTAACATTATGGTATATTTTTCCCTTCTAGGCTGTCATCTTAGAAAAATCAAAATGTGAGGTGCCTGGATGGCTCAGTCAATTGAGTGGCTGCCTACAGCTCAGGTCATAATTGCAGGGCTCAGGTTGAGCCCCACACTCCCTGCTGAGCAGGGAGCCTGCTTCTCCCTCTCCCTCTGCTGCTCCCCCTGCTTGTGTTATCTCTTTCTCTGTCAAATAAATAGAATCTTTGAAAAAAAAATCAAAATGTAATAAGTGAAACAAAACACCATTTTTTACTATTTATTCAGGATTCATAGTAATCTGACCAAGCATACATTTGTGGTTAACTACAGAAATATCCTACTGAACTAGACACCAGACTTCTAAGAAATTCAGCTTTCTTAAAAGAAGAAGAGGCCTCTGAGTAACCATTATGATTGTCTAAATAATTTGATGAAAATGTTCTAAAATTGGATTATAGTTGTGGTTGTACAATTAATTACTAAACATTGAGTTGTACATTCAGAATGGGTGAATTTTATGATGTACAGATTATACTGTGATAAAGTTAACTTCACAATTATAAATATAAATGTGAATATAAATGTATATAAATATGTCTATATATTTATTTAGTATATATATTTATAATACTTTTGGGGACACAGGCCCAATGCCTGAATTCCATATAACGACATCACAGTCACAGGGTCATCTTCTTGTCTTCCTCATCTTAATTTGGGACATTTTGGCCTTGACTGTGTGACACTGAAGTTTACTTGGGGCTGTTGAAATTATTCCTTTTGTTTAAAGAGATGTTACTAAAAAGAGCTTTCCACCTATTTTTTTTGTTTCTCTTTGGTTTATTTTCTAGTACAATGAAAATATCCCATTGTAACTTTAATTTTATTTCCTCTTTTTCCTTTTTTTTAATTGAAAAACAATTGACAAAAGATATGTATTGGTTTCAGGTGTACAACCTTGTGATTCGATATTTATATACATAAGAAGTGTTCACCATGAGAAGTCTAGGTTACCATCTGTCACCGTACAAAGTTGTTACAATATTATTGATGCTGTATATTAAATTCCTGTGTCTTATTTATTTTATAACTGGAAGGTTATACCTCTTCATCTCCTTTACGTATTTCATTCATCCCCCCATCCCTTTCCCCTCTGGCAACCACTAGGTTATTCTATCTGTAAGTCTGTTTCTATTTCTGTTTGTTTGTTTCTTTTTTTAAATTCTGCATATAAGTGAAATCATTATGGTATTTGTTTTCCTCTGATTTATTTCACTTAGCATCATCATATTCTCTAGGTCCATCATTTTGTCACAAATATGTTAAAAACCTAAGATGAGTAATGAAAATAACTTAATAGAAATACCTAGCATCAGAATATCCTTTCTGACCCTTTATAGAAAATATGGCCTGTTTAATAGTTATCAGAAATGGAAAATAGCATTATTTTTTGGAAGCTCGAAACTGATTAGTGGAATGAGCCATTCTGCAACAAGGTGAAGTTTGGGAAACAGGAGAAAGCTCAGTTATGTATTCTGTGGAGATATATGGGGAAGGATGGGGTGTAGACCAGGATTGAAAGAGGAGGAAACAAGTGGAGTAAAACCTAAAGAAGTAAAATGTCTCTAGATAGATGGGGCAGAGGCAGACAGAATGAGGGCAGAAGCCTGGACAGCATTACATATTGGGAAGAGTGTATCTGAATTAGAAATTATAGGGATATATTGATGATTAATACACAGCTTGAATTTATAGCTATCATGATGTTACCAGGGGAAGGAAAATTCATATAGATTTAGTAAAGGAACATTTAAGTAGTGGTTGATGTTCTATTTATCCCATTGAGTTAAAAATTAAGTAATGGCAAGAGTATAAATAATTTTCCCAATTTTGTTATCTCTCTCTTTTGCATTATATCTCCTTCTTTCTATCATTCCAAAGTTAATGGGACCTGTGACTTTGGAGACACAGGGACAGACTGAATTGCTAGTGTTTTTTAGCAATTTTAGTAAATTTGTTAAAAACTGATGTTAAGCGTCTTTTCAGTGATCAATAGAAAAAAGCATTGAACACAGAATTGTTCATCCCACACAAGCAGGGCTAGAACTCAGGCCCCAGAAGAAAACTGATGAATTCTGCCCTTTGGATTACCTTTGATATCAAGAGGGTTTGAGGGTGTTTCCTCCAGACTAGGCCTCAGTAGTTCA
>CM053616.1:67364183-67380845 GCA_028646535.1 Procyon lotor
CCCCTGAGTAAGGAAATTCTAGTTCTCATTTAGAACATCCTGTCAGTGATCAATAAAAGCCCCACTTTGGGTAGGCAGTCTTTTTCATTTTATACTTTTTCTGTACTATGTATAAAGTTGCAATGACTGTCTTCATTTAGGAAATATAAATATATTTTTGCATATATATATAACATTAAAAAATACACATATGTGTGTGTCTTTATATATTTAGAGCTTGAACTCTGCAACAAATTTAAGAATTTTATATAAGCCAAAGATGTTTGTGGAACATCAGTCTTAAATGAGGGAAGGAACTGAAATCTATAACTCATCTAGACAGGAAATAAATATGGAAATTATAAGAGCAAAAATGAAAAGGAAAAAATAGCTAATATTTGAACATGTTCACAGATTCTTAGTTATCTGACCTTGAAGAGAAATTAAAGATTATACATAGACACTAGGCTTTCACATTCAAGTGCAGAGTTCCTCTGCTAAATAATAACCTGAGTACATTTCATGCAGAAGTTGCTGCTACCCACTGATTTTAAAGGCAGAATGTCCTACAGTCAAAATTTTGGTCACAGGTGGTTGACTCTTTTCAAAGGAGATTAATTAAGATTGTAATCAAAACCTTGTTTGGTTCAACAAGAAGGCTGTACTAATTGTTGGCTCTTTTCTAGAAGAGAGACATCAAAATATAATCAGGAATGTTAGGGGTTTCAGAGGAACTTGGGATCCAAAGACTTCAGGAGGAGTTCACAGAAAGAATTCACTATGCTAAAAAATTATGTGAATGTTCTCTGAAATGGAATCATATTGTAACTATGCATGCCCATATAAGTTCGAACAAAGAAAATGCTTTGCAGAACTATAATGTATAGGTGAGTTTTTCCCCCTTTACATATGTTGGGCAACTTTAAATGTTGGATGCAATAAATTTGCAAATGTGATTGTTTTCTTTCTCCAAGTAAAATTTTTTAAGTTTTTTATACTGTGATTGAAAGCAAAAATAGTAAAATTCGTAAGAAGAACTATCAGAGGAAGATCTTATCCTAAAAATAAAGACTAATCTCCACCCCACCAAGAAATTCTTAGGTCCAGGTCATAAACAAACTCAAAATTCAGCAAGCACATAGTAAAATTATATAGTATAATTTACATTCAGTAAAATACTGAAAGTTAAATACACAACTTCTATGGAATTATTTTAGAAAAGAATTTTAAAAACTAGTAAAAAAGTTTATATTTTACTGACATTCCTATTGTTTTAAGAAACACATTCAAAACACTTGGTTACTGTGCGTTCCTTAGCAGTGTGAAAGATTCCTAATTAGCAAAAGGGATTACTTTAATAAAGCAATTATTAAATTTCAGATTTACTATTGTCTAAAACTTACCTCCATTTACTTTAAGGTACTGCTATAGAACTTTCCCTTTAAAGCTACTCTCCCCATACTATTTGCTTTACGTTCTAATCTTTAATTTATATGAAGGGATTTGTTACTGTTACTCTGGGTCAGTGACTGAATGTCTTCAAAAGGATACACCACTAAAATGGGCCTTGTTCTTCCTTGGATTCATTTCACGTTACTGCTTTTACCTGGCAATGTGTAGGTACTATATACCCATTTCAGGTGCCCTTAGAATATAGGAAAATGAGTTCATGAGATTATACTTATGTTTCTACCTATAACAACCTTTTATTTTTCTCAAGTTAGATTGCAGACTTTTTTTCTTGCTTTAAAATGTTTTAAATTTAAATTCAATGAACATATAATGTATTATTGGTTTCAGATGTAGAAGTCAGTGATTGATCAGTCCTATATAATACCCAGTGCTCATTATATCACGTGTCCTCCTTAATATCCAGCGCCCATTTACCCCATCCCCCCACGCCCTCCCCTCCAGCATCCCTCAGTTTGTTTCCTATGATTAAGAATCTTTTATGTTTATCTCCCTCTCTGATTTTGTCTTATTTTTTTCTCTCTTCCCCTATGATACTCTGCCTTGTTTCTTAAATTCCATATCCATGTGATATCATATGATAATTGTCTTTCTCTGATTGACTTATTTTGCTCAGCATCATACCCTCTGGTTCCATCCATGTTGTTGCAGATGGCAAGATTTCATTTTTTTGATGACTGAGTAGTATTCTGTGTATATATACTACATCTTCTTTATCCATTCATCTGTCACTGGACATCTAGGCTCTTTCCCTAGTTAGGCTATTGTGGCCATTGATGCTATAACCATTGGGGTGCAGGTGTCCCCTCAGATCACTACATTTGTACCTTTGGGGTAAATACCCAGTAGTGCAATGGCTAGATGGTAGGGTAGCTCTATTTTCAACTTTTTGAGAAACTTCCATACTGTTTTCCAGAGTGGCTGTACCAGCTTGCAATCCCACCAGCAGTGTAAGAGGGTTCCCCTTTCTCCACATCCTCACCAACATTTGTTGTCTCCTAACTTGTTAATTTTAGCCATTCTGACTGGTGTGAGGTGGTATCTCATTGTGGTTTTGATTTGTATTTCCCTGATGCCAGGTGATGTGGAGCATTTTTTCATGTGTCTATTGGTCATTTGGATGTCTTCTTTGGAGAAATGTCTGTTGATGTCTTCTGGTTATTTCTTGACTGGATTATTTGTTCTTTGGGTGCTGAGTTTTATAAAGTTCTTTATAGATCTTGGATACTAGTCCTTTATCTGATAAGACATTTGCAAATATCTTCTCCCATTCTCTGGGCTGTCTTTTGGTTTTGTTGACTGTTTCCTTTGCAGTGCAAAAGCTTTTTATCTTGATGAAGTCCCAGTTGCCTTTGTTTCCCTCCTCTTTGGAGATGTGTCTAGCAAGAAGTTACTGCAGCCAAGTTCACAGAGGTTGCTGCCTATGTTCTCCTCTAGGATTTTGATAGATTCCTGTCTCACATTTAGGTCTTTCATCCATTTTGAGTCTATTTTTGTGTATGATGTAAGGAAATGATCTGGTTTCATTCTTCTGCATGTGACTGTCCAATTTTCTCAACAGCATTTGTTGAAGAGACTATTTTTTTCCAAAGGATATTCTTTCCTTGTCAAAGATTAGTTGACTGTAATGTTGAGGGTCCATTTCTGGGTTCTCTATTGTGTACCACTGACCTGTGTGTCTGTTTTTGTGCTAGTACTATACTGTCTTGATGATTACAGCTTTGTAATAGAACTCGAAGTCCAGAATTGTGATGCCACTAGTTTTGGTTTTCTTTTTCAACATTCCTTTGGCTATTCAGGGTCTTTTCTGGTTCCAGACAAATTTTAGGATTATTATTTGATCCAGTTTTGTGAAAATAAGTTGATGGTATTTTGATAGGGATTTCATTGAATGTATAGATTGCTCTAGATAGCATAGACATTTTAACAGTATTTGTTCTTCCAATCCATGATCATGGAGCGTTTTTCCATTTCTTTTTGTCTTCCTCAATTTCTTTCATGAGTGTTCTGTAGTTTTCTGAGTACAGATTCTTTGCCTCTTTGGTCAGGTTTATTTCTAGGTATCTTATGATTTTGGGTGCAATTGTAAATGGGATTGACTCCTTAATTTATCTTTTTTCTGTCTCATTGTTGGTGTATAGAAATGCAACTGATTTCTGTGCATTGATTTTATATCCTGCCACTTGGTGAATTCCTATATGAGTTCTAGCAATTTTGAGGTGGAGTTTTTTGGGTTTTCTATGTAGAGTATCATATTGTCTAGATTGCAGACTTTAAAATGCATGTATACATATAGAAAAGAGTATATACACAGCACTTTTATTTATACACTGTACAAAAATAGCCAAAACTAATTTATGGTATCAGAGTTCAAGATAGTGGTATCCCTGGGGGTGGTTGTGGAAGGAATGTGGGGCCAT
The DNA here is from genome assembly GCA_028646535.1 of Procyon lotor. Lineage (NCBI taxonomy): Eukaryota > Metazoa > Chordata > Mammalia > Carnivora > Procyonidae > Procyon > Procyon lotor. Next base: position 67,368,053 of record CM053616.1, read on the forward strand.
GGTTAAGTTATAGTATCTCATTAAGGCTCAGCTTCCTTTTCTGTAGAAGGGTGTTTGATAGTATTTATAGAGTTCTTGGTACATTATGTGTTGTAGAGTGAGGAATTAATAAGCAACAGGTATTATCAATAGCTAATGGTCTCTTGGCAGTCCCATAGGTTCTCAAATTCAAAATGTCCATTTTGACTTTGTCATCTTCCTCTACCATTGTCTACCCATTTACTGGTAATAATGGAATTATCCTCCTTTCCGCCTAGCCCCCCATCCATCACAAGGTCCACTGATTATCTTTCTAGATTCTATCAGTTTCTTATATCCCCAAGGCATGTTCAAGCCATCAGTCTTTCTCACTTCTCTTACTTCAGATGACTTCTAGGTGCTCACTCTGCCTCCAGAAAACTCTTTATAGTACAGACAGAATGATTTTTCTAAAATGGAGTTCAATCAGGCCACATACACACCCTACTTGAAATTCCACAATGGTTTCCCATTCCTCTGAGGATAAACTCCCACTGCTTAATATTTAAACTATCTTGTAAGATCCTACATGGCCCGATTCGCTGCTTCTTCCCTTTCTGGCTTCAACTTTTGCTATTCCCCCTTTATAATCGGTATTGCAAAAGGGTTTACATTCACTAGGTTTCTCTCAACATGCTAGACCATCTTTTTTCAGTTCACACATGTTATTAGAAGTAGTAACATTTCTAAGAGTAATATTTATTTAAGAGTGGTATTTCTGTTAGAAACAACCCTCTTCTCTGTGCCTCTCCCTGCCTACCCCACTCTTATGGGCTGAATTGTGTTCCCCCAAAATTCATATGTTCAGTTCCTAACACTCAGAATGTGACTAAATTTGGAGATAGGGCTTTTAAAGAGGTAATTGAATTAAAATGGGATTGTTACAGTGGACCCTTACTCAATCTGATTGATCTTATAAGAAGAGGAAACTAGGATGCATCCTGGCACAGAGGTAAGACCACCTGAATACACAGTAAGAAGACGGCCATCTTCAAGCCAAGGAGAGAGGCCTTGGGAGAAACAAACCTACTGACACCTTGATATTAGACTTCTAGCCTCTGGAACTGTGAGAAAATAAATTTTTATGTGGAAGCCACCCTGCCTGTAGAATATTGTTACAGCAGTCCTAGCAAGGTAATATATCCATAGTGAATTCACTCCCATTCTTCAAGACTGAGCTTAGAAGTCGCTTTATCTCAGACACTGCCTGGGTTAGACTGACTGCCCCTCCATAAGGCACATCATATCAGAGATGCACTGGTCACCTCCTGTGGCTCAGGTCTTGTTCACAGTGCTGTACCTTGTGATAGCCATTTTATTGTTTTGGTTTTGTGTGTGTATTTTTTTTTTTTTTAAGATTTTATTTATTTATTTGAGACAGAGAATGAGAGCAGAGAAAGTGCATGCAGGGGAGAACAGAGAGAGAGAGAGGGAGAAGTAGTCTCCACGCAGAGATGGAAGCCTGGAATGGGGCTGGAAGCCAGGGCCCCAGGATCATGACCTGAACAGAAGGCAGATGCTTAACTGACTGAGCCACCCAGGCACCCCCATCCATTTAATTCTTACAACTACTTTAAGAGGGAGGGAAGTTTATCATCCTACATTTACTGATCAGAAAACCGGGAAAAGAGGAGTTGCCAGCCGTGCGCTCTGATCTCTTTTCCTCAGTTCTTGTCAAGGTAGAATATATTCTCAATACAGGTATCAGAGTTTGACTCCAGTTTACCCTTATGTACCTTATTGTAGCATTCATCTAATATTATTGCAAAGACATGTTTCATTTTCTTTTCTGCTAGTCTCCAAGCTCCAGGAACACAAACTCTGCCTGGGCTTCCCCCTCCCACCAATTAGTTGGCCAGTGTCCATCCAGCACAGTGTGTGGCCTACTAATATTTGTGGGATGCTCCCAGCTTCAATGCTGAGGGAAGTTAGCTGCCAGAGAAATTGTGCCTGGTCTGCAGATGGGGAAGGAACATAGCAGCAATGCTGTCAGGAGGAAGGGTGAAGGGGCAGAAGTGTGGCTGAGAGGACTCAAGTGAGTATGGCATCTCACAGCTTCTTTCTCTTCTTTCCCCACGGTGCTTGCAGTTCAGGTTATTGGGGTTGGGGAAGGGAATTAGGAAAGCAGACATTTATCAAGAAATATTCCATATCCGGTCTATATTCCTACATCTGGTTGGCCCTCCTTTGGCTATTTTGTTCTTTGAAAAGTAAAGAGAGTTTTCTTAATAAATTTAGGATGTGGGTGATAAAATATAATTCCACACAATTTAATTTGGAAATTCCATGGGAAGAGTCCACATAAATATAGAAGACTGAATAATTTCATTGCGATGAAGGGCAAATAGCTCCATTATTGAATTATTTGTTGTTAGAAAAAAAATAATGTAAGTTGGCATGTTTTCTGGGATTTCACAGGCATTTCCTCTAATTCAGGGTCCATTAATTAACATTGGCAAATGGGCCCATATCCTGATTCTGAGACCCTAGTAAGAGCTGAGTCAGGCTAGTTCAAAATTAAAGTTTTAGGGGCACCTGCCTTCGGCTCAGGTCATGATCTCAGGGTCCTGGGATAGAGCCCCGCATTGGGCTCTCTGCTCAGCGGGGAGCCTGCTTCCCCCCGCCCCCCCCCGCCCCCCTGCCTGCCTCTCTGCCTACTTGTGATCTCTCTCTCTGTCAAATAAATAAATAAATCTTTAAAAAAAGATTAAAGTTTTAAACTCAAAGAAGGTTTTTGTTTGTTTTTGTTTTTGTTTAGGTTTTTTTTTTTTTTTTTTTGGTGTTTTTTATTAAGGTTTAGTGTGTGCCAGTTATCAGGGATATGAAGATAAGATAGTCTTTGCCTTCAAAGGGTCTTCTGTCTAGTAGAGGTCAGTCATGAGAGCAAATAAATTTAATGAAGGAGACGGGCTGGGATATTATATATTCAGGACCTGGGGGCCCAAAGGAGGCAGCAGCCATCACTATTTGGGGGAATACAAGAGCTTTATAGGGGCAGTGGCCTTAAAAGCTGACTTGAGAAAAGCCCTTGAAACAAATATTGTTCTACTTAGAGATAAAACTATTCCACCCAATTTTTTTGGCACACACAAAACTTATCTAAGAAAGGGATCATTATATGGGTGTCTGGGTGGTTCAGTCAGATAGGCATCTGCCTTTGGCTCAGGTCATTGTCTCAGGGTCCTGGGATTGAGCCCTGAATATAGCTCCCTGCTCAGTGGGGAGTCTGCTTCTCACTCTGCTTATGTTCTCCCGCGCTCTCTCTCTCTTTCTCTCTCTCTCTCATACACATACACACTCTCTCTCTCTCTCTCTCTCATACACACACACTCTCTCTTAAATCTTTAAAAAAAAAAAAGGATAAAAAAAAGCATAATTATCAAATGTGCCTTTCAAAAAATTGATAGAGCCATAAACTTTGTATATTTATTTTCTAACGCTTGAGTTTATTTTTAATTGATACTGTGTGACTTGGTTTGTTAACTTTTTTTTTTTTATTTGCTTTGATTCAGTAATTCAGTTCAATACTTACTGAACACTTACTTTGTGCCATGTGGTGTCCAGGCTCTGGCATACACAGATAAATGTCCTGCCCTCCAGTTCACAGTCTCATAGGGAGACAATATGTTAAGTCAGTCATTTAGAATAAAAGTATTACAGCATCCCAAATTAAGTGTTTTACTCAGAATAGTGAGGGAACCTGGTAAGATAGCTTGGAGGTAGTAAAATTTTGGTAGGGTTTTGAAAGATAAATAAAATTTGGAATTTTAAAAAGAAACTGAAAAAAAAAAAAAACCCACCAAAACCCTAAGCATTAACTTTTAAATTCAATGTTTATGGAGGATTGTCTATATGACTATATCAAATATAATTAAAAAATGTGTGGACTGACTTATATGTACTGTAGTGTATGTGACATAGGGCATGCATTTTTAGTTCTATTGTATTTATAAAGACTGCAAAAAAAGCATAGTTTATTAATATTATCTGTATTATCTTAGGGTTTTTTTTATATCCAGATTAATAAAATAATAATTTAGGAAACAAGTAATATTTTTAAAAATTTCCTGAGGGAGTGGGTAACATTTCTGCTCAAAGCATTTTTTAAAAACATTTATTTATTTTAGTGGGGAAGGGCAGGGGCAGCTAGAAACTTAAGCAGACTCTGAGATGATCTGGGAGGTGGATGAGGGGCTCTGTCTCACAACTCTGAGACCATGACCTGTGCTGAAACTAAGAGTCGGACACTTAATGGATGGCACCATCCAGGCGACTGTGCTCAAAGTTTTAGCATTTTGTATGCCCCTTGCTATAGTCAGTTTTGGTAGGACCTTGTGAGGGCACAGAAAATTTTGTGTTCTTCCCTTTAGAAATTTAGGGTTAGAAAACCATGATGGAGGGTCATACTTCTGCTGGTTAAAAAATAAAACATTTAACTTGGGTGAAATGCAGAGTCAGCCTATTTTAGGCAAAGAGAAAGCTTATCGGTATCTACTTATCATGTGTGCTTGTGAAAAAAAAAAGTCTATCTTTTCATTTCCCACAAAATAGATAACTTCCTCTACTATCCATGATTACAGATGCAATACGGCAGTTGAAATACCAGTTTAACTTACATACAAAGTTAGTAGCTTTCTAGGAAAGGAGCATTTATATTTTACTAGTATCTCACATCCATCTTTACCCAAATATCAGTCCTTTTGTTATTTTCCTAGTATGTATCATTACGTATTTTTATATTCAGACTCACACAAAGTTGAAATAATGATCTTTAGTAAATTTATGGCTTATATTCATTCACCACCCAACGAATATGTTTTGTCAGACTCTCTTCTCAGTACTAAGAGTACTGTATACTCTCTACAGTAGTATACAAAACACAACAGACAATTTCTGCTCTTATGAAGCTTACATTCTAGGGATAGAAAATAAGTGAAATAAGTTACTTTTTAGTATGTGTGTATTGTGACAAGTGAGTGCACTGGGGAGAAGTAAAGGAGGGGCAAAGGTATAAAGTGTTTCAGAGACCTGGATGAAGGGTTGTTGGCAATTTAAAATAGAGGTGGGAGGGAGAGATTTACTAAGAAAAAGAATTTGAATTTAGATCTGAAGAAGGCCTAATCTGCTGTCGGGAGCAGCAAGTGTAAAGGCCCTAGGGAGTCCTTTTTTCCCAAGAAATGGCAAGAAGGCCAGTGTTACTGGAGTGGAGATAACAAGGCAGCGTGGAGCAGGAGATGATATGGGAGAGGTAATGACAGGTCAAATAACAAACCATTTTAAGAACTTTGATTTATAATCCTTTGGTCTAGATATTAATTTGTTTATCAGACTGTATTGAACATTATTTTATATTAGGGATTATCTAAAGCAGTGGGGATACAATAGATTTGTAATACTGCACACGTAATGCTTTCCCATAGTTCATGTTATAGTAGAGTTTCCTTAATAACATAAATAAGAACATGTATTGAGCGTTTATGTGCCAGGCATAATCCTAAAGTCTCATGTATATTAACTCCTTTAACATTTAAATCAGTACTATAATATAGGTACTATTACCTATATTGTAATATAGGTATATTGTATATACATATATATGTGTATATATATATATAGGTATATTGTAATATAGGTAATAGTATATATTACCTATATATATATAATATATAATATACTATATATAATAGTATATATTACCTATATATATATATTATTATATATATATTATATAATATATATATATAATAATATATAATATAGCACCTATATTGTAGGTACTAGTACCTATAGTACTACTAGTACTGCTAGTACCTATAATATAGGTACTGTTAACTATATTACGCTAATTAGCACCTAGTAAACATCTAAAATATTTTACCATTTTTATCATTATTTTAAGTCTGGCATGGCATCTTAAAGTACATGTCTCCCTCTAAAAGTTTAGATTGAATAAATAAAAATTAAAGAAAATGATTTTGTTAATGGCTACTAATGATCAAAATTAAAGACATAATCTATTAGGTAAAGCAAATAACTCATTTGACTTGTAAATGGAGAATGGTGCTTGAATATGTTATTCTTCCCTTGTTGAATGTGTACCAATATTATATTATAAAATATAAATATTGAAGTCTTTACTCATAGGCTGCATAATTTGTTTTATGTAGAAGAATTACCAAAGGCTGTTGTTTACAACTGAAGTGTACCTAAGAGCTGTGGAAAATGGGCAATAAAATCAAGCTTTAGTGGAAGTACAGCATAAAAGCAACAATCATCCTGTGACTTAATGCCCTCAGTCTGTAGTTGAGTTAATAATCGTTGGCACAGAGCTGCTAATAGTCAAAGCTGGCCGTTCACAGCTTACTGTAAACAAGAACTATTTGCTGTCCTGGATTCAGAGCACATTTCCTTTGACAGTCACTTTGCTGCTTTTGTTCCCAGTAATCTTTTGGGACCATTTGTGTTGTCAAGGAAGCTATAGTCTCATTTCCCGACTTTTTTTATTCCAAAAAAAGAGATGAATTGCAATCTTGACATGCATTAAAACTTATTTTAAAGCTTGCTTGTAATTAAGGGTATTAGCTAATAATAATTTTGTATTGATTATGCAAGTACTATTACTTTAGTAATACACATTCATCTTTCATTTCCTCTCCTGCTGTATCTGTTAGTGTGAAGTATCTTTTGGGTTTTTTACCCTTACTGACATAAGGACTGAATTGAAGATAGAAATCTGACAGTATTTACCAGCTGAAAGAAGCTAAAGTTATAATACTGGTGATACTGGTTTTCTTTTGCTCATGAATAAATCATTGCCATATGGAAAGTGCCCTAAAATCACAAACCAATACTCAAAATGTTATTGTTAATAGAAGAACCATTACAAGACAGAAAATATAGAAGCAGTAAGTTTTGAGCAGTTGCTAATATTTCCTTTGATCTCTTTGTCCCAAACATTAAACTTGAAGTGTGTCTAGAAATGGCACTAGAATTATTCTTTTATTTCAAAGTTTGATGAGCAATCAAAATTGTACAAACTTCATCTTCTAATTGAGGCCTTGTTTAATTAACTAAACCTTGTTTGATACTAAACTTGATACCTCTCCCTCCTGCTTCCTCCTTCTGTCCTCCTTAACCCTAGCTCTCATTTCCATGACATTACTATCTTCTTAACTACTACATAATTTACTTATTTCTTTTCTGTATTATTTTTTTCTGTATTACTAGAATTAAGCTCTATGAGGGTGAAGGTCTTTATCTTGTTCTCTGATGAATGTGAAGAATCAGGTCTGAGAGTCATGCCTGGCATATAGTAAAGTACTCAAATATTTGTTTGATGAATGAAAATTGTGACTAATCCTTCCCTTTGCATCAAGTGAAGTCATTTTTACCGTATGTTAAAAGGAACTGTGTTATACATACACTGTATTGGAAGACTCATGGAAATTATTTTCATTAAGATTTCTATGCTTCCTCTTAGTGTACTTGGTAAAAAAAAAAAAAAAAAAGTATGGAAGCAATAATAAAATTCTGCTTAAAATTATCTTTAATGGCTTCCCATTGTTTAAGGATAAGGACTGAACTGAAATCCTTTCCATGGCCAGGAGGTCAGTGTCTCTAGGCCACATCCACTTTTCTAGCCACTGGTACTTCTCCCATTTCTTCAAGCTGCTCAGATGCCTCACAGTCCCTCTTACCCCATTTGTCCTGTATGTAATGTTCTTCTGGACATCAACCTCATCACCCTGTGCACCAAGTTGAATCCTACTCATCTGTCCAATTGCAGCTCAAGAAGCTTTTCCTCAGAGAAGCATTCACTATCACCATTTTGTAATTGCAGCCATAGGATTTACCTCCCTTTCAGACCACAGTCTTGACAAGGGCTAAGAATGTCTGTTTTTGCTTCACATTGTATCTCTTATCTCCAATACAGAGCTTGATACCTAGTACATTATTAAGGACATTTAATGAATGAAGGAATCCTTTGTTCTATGTCAGTACCAGACCAATCAGAATGAAGAATACCTTTGCTGGTGGAAATTCTCTTCAGGCCTGGGATGAGTTGACTCTCCCTCATTTCCTCCTTAGCCTTTCTCTCTGCTTCCCTGCCATCCCTGCCCCCACTGTGGAAAGGTGACTGGAAAATTGCCTTAGTAATCAGTTGTACTGCTATTATTTCCACTTAATAGAAATAGAGCAAGGAAATACAGATACCAAATAATTTGGTGTTCTGAAGAAAGGCACTTTATAAATAAAAGGCTCATGTTGTTCTGTGTTTATGGGTCCTATATAGTCTCATTGGATAAGACAAGTACCCTGATAATAAGATAAAAACTTCTGTGATATGGAGATTACCTACAAAGATGAAATCCATTGTTGAACTACTACAGTCTGGATTGTTGCCACTAAAGGAAGATTTCTTATTTGCATAAAGATAAATAGTGATGTATAAAAATTGTTGGAATGGTAACTGGTTTTACCTTGATGTTCAACAGAATCAGTACTGTTAGTCTCTCAGTATTTTTCTTTTTTCTTTTCTTAAATTTTGTTTGTTTATTTTTATTATGTTGTGTTAGTCACAGTACATCATTAGTTTTTGATGTAGTGTTCCATGATTCATTGTGTATAACACCCAGTGCTCCATGCAATCCGTGCCCTTCTTTATACCCATCACTGGGCCAACCCATCCCCCCAACCCCCTCCCTCTAAAACCCTGTTTGTTTCCTGAAGTCCATAGTCTCTCATTGTTCATCCCACCCTCTGATTCCCCCCCTTCATTTTTCCCTTCCCTCTCCTAAAGTCCTCCATGCTATTCCTTATGTCCCACAAAGTATTTTTCTTCTTAAAATACTGTGAATGAGCATTTATGGACTTAATCCATTTTGTTTTACTATTTGTTGAAAGTTCTGTGAAGTGAGGTATTTTTTTTATTTTGCAGGGACCCCATCATTCACACTGCATGGTGTGTGTGTATTGAGGAGTGGTTAATGGGGAGTCAGTTATGTGTGACTCTAACTATTGGTAAGGATCTGAATCTCAACATGGCTTTATATTTTCCTCTGCTTTTTGAGTATGCAGAAGCTTTCCTGACTGAGAGTGTGGAAGATAAGGTAAAGAGAAAATAAAGGTATTCTTCATCAGAAAGTCAAATTCTGTCTTGGTTTATATGCCCATGATGTAAAATAAGCCCATTACAAACAGGAGAAAATTAAATTTAATTTCATATATATGGTGAATCCACATAGACATGAGGTTCCCACTATAATTTTTTTTTTTTTTAACTTTGTTTATTTACTACAGAGCACTATCCCAGGACCCTGGGATCATGATCCCTGAAGGGAGATCCCTAACCAACTGAGCCACCCACTATGAATTTTTTTGGTGAACAGTGATGCTTAATCATTTCAGTAAATATTTTATTAATTGAAAAGGAAAAATTGAATAAAGATTGAAAACACAGTTAATTTGTGGTAGGATAATAAGTGTAAATCGTAAGACAGCCATCTGCCTATGAAAAACATTTTTAGGGGCGCCTGGGTGGCTTGGTGGGTTAAAGCCTCTGCCTTCGGCTCAGGTCATGATCTCAGGGTCCTGGGATCGAGCGCCACATCAGGCTCTCTGCCTCTCTGCTCAGCAGGAAGCCTCCTTCCTCCTCTCTCTCTGCCTCTCTGCCTACTTGTGATCTCTTTATCAAATGGATAAATAAATCTTTGGAAAAAAAGAAGAGAAAACATTTTTTTTTAGAAAGATTTTTTTTTAAAAGATTTTATCTATTTGACAGAGAGAGAGATCACAAGCAGACAGAGAGGCAGGCAGAGAGAGGGGGAAGCAGGCTCCCTGCCAAGCAGAGAGTCTGACATGGGGCTCCATCCCAGGACTCTGAGTTCGTGATCTGAGCTGAAAGCGGAGGCTTTAACCCACCAAGCCACCCAGGTGCCCCAAGAAAAGCATTTTTATATTGACAATTTAGATATTCAGGTAGCTCTCCAGAATATAATTGAAGAGTCTACTATATAATGTACTTATAATCACCCATCGTTCTATCAGCTGAAAAGGAAAACAAGTAAAGCTAATATTATTATTAGTCATAAAGTAAATTTGACTCAGTGCAGTGGTGATGTTTACAACTGTGCTAAGGGAAAATTCAAAGTAATGGTAAGACTTCCGCCGTACATTCAGATATGATTAAGTACTATTAATCTTTGCCATCAGATTGTTCCTAATCACCACAGGAATAGCTCAAGACAATAAACAATGTCTTAAGAGAAGTCTTGAGTGCTGTGAGTTCACAGGAAGATATCTCCTCCCTTCTACAATCAAGGGGTCCTTGGCTGGGACTAAGCTGGCCCTGACATTATTGCAGTAGCCTGTCCCTCTTCAGGAGCTTATAGACTCTGCCTTCTGAGGTTGCAGTCTGTTCGATAACCAGTTGGCTATGAATTGTATGCTAGCCCAGTGCACAAGCTAAGACCCTTAGATCCTGTTTCCAAGCTTGCCTTGGAATTCAAATCAATCATAACTCCTTGTAAGTTTACTCTGCATCCTATGTCATCAGTTTTTCTGTATTATCAACAGGGCTAATTAAAGAATTCACTTTAATAGGATCCCCATGCCTAATCAGTTCAGGTCTGCAAACAGTGATTTGACTGACTACATATTATAGCTGGACCTAAATGCTAAAAAATGGTAGCAGTAGAAATTGTAGGTACTTGCTGTGTACCAGCCATTTTACTGCATTATCTTAGCCAGTATACCAATATATTTAACCAGGAAGACCTGTACTATTGAGTTTAAGTCAAATGACCAGTGCAAATGTAAGTCTTCATCTCCAACAGAGGACTTACCGTAACATAAGAAAAAATGTGACTCAACAGTAATATTGCTATAGACTTTAGCAGTCAGGTACAAGATGCCAGTACTAGATTTGATATCTCTTGTTTTATGGAGGATTTCTGTGTTTATGTTTATGAACAATGTTGGTCTGCTGGTTTTAGTTTTTCTAATGTCTTATATCGATTGCATATCGATTGCAGGATAATTCTGATTTCTTAAAATGAATTGGGAGGAGTTCCTGTGTCTCCCATTTTCTGTACAGGTTTGATATTTTTTTCATTTTTAAATGATAGAATACTGTGAGGCCATCTAGGCCTGGAGTTCTCTTTGTGGCAAGTTCTAAATTATGAATTCACTTTCTTTAATAAATGTGGTAGATTCCATTTCTTTTGCTGTCATTTTTAGTAGTTTATATCTCTCAGGGAATTTTTCATTTTCATGTAAGCCATTGGATTTCTTGGCATATGATTGTTTATAGTATTCCATTACTATCCGTTTGCTATCTGTAGGAGTTTTATGGACCATCCTCTTTTTCCTTCACAAAACTAGTAATTAATCTTTCCTTTTTTCTTGATCACATTGCTAAAAATCGATCAGTTTTATTCATCTTTTCCAAAACCCAGGCTTTAAAAAGCTTATTTTCTCTATTTTTTTACCTTTCTCTTTCTTTCATTAATTTACATTTGTAATTGTTTCTTTGCTTTGATTTATTTGGGGCTTAATTTTTTTCTTTTTTTACTAGGTTCCTAAGATGGAAGCTTAGATCATGGATTATTGACTTCTCTTCTTTTTTAATATAAGCATTTAATGCTACATACTCCCTGTAAGGATTGCCTTAGCAACATCCTACAAATATTGATTTGTGTAGTTTTGTGTGGTGATGTTGTAGCTTTCCTATTATTCAATTACAAATATTTTATAATTTCCCTTAGGATTTCTTCTTTGATCTCTGAGTTACTTAAACATATTAATTCCTAATATTTGGGCATTTTCTAGATCGCTTTTACCAATTTCTAAATAAAGTGCATTATGGTCAAGGAACATACTTTATGAGTTAAGTCCTTTAAGATTTATTGGCATTTGTTTTATGGCCAAGCATATGATTTATCTTGGTGATGTACACTGTGAATTTAAAAAGAATATGTATTCTGCTCTTTTAGGTGGGAATATTCTAGAAATATCCATTAAGTTAATTTGGTTAATTCTGTTGTTTAACTTTCTATATTTTCCCCAATTTTCTGTTTACTTGGTCTGTCTGTTACTGAGAGGGAAGTGTTGACATCTCTAGCTTTAACTGTGATTTGTCTCTTTTTTCCTTCCAGTTCTTAGAGTTTTGACTTTAAATATTTTTGAAGTCTCATAATTTAATGCACATATATTTAAGGTTAGGTTGTTAGGTTCTCTTCATGAAATCAGCTTTTTATCATTAAGAAATAATACTCTTTGTCCTTGGTCATATCCCTTGTTCTAATGGTGTGGCTGCCATAGAGTTGTGCTATTCAGACCTCCTTTCCAAAAAATAGTATACTTAGCCCATTACTTTAGCTACCATCCTTGTGGGTGTTCTCCCCAGGATGCTGCCAGTCCATGACCAAGTGCAACACGATACTGGAGCTGGGCTGTTTGTCCCAATGCCAGGTCTTCTACTGGGTAGTATCTGCTGGGGCCTGCCCATCAGCCTGGCTGAGACTCTCGCACCTGCACTGCAGCCTGAGGCCCTTCCAGCCCAAATCTTCTTTCTTCTCCTCTTCTTTCACTGGTGTCAGATAGCATTCATGCCTGAAGGTCTTTCCTTGTCCAGTCCTGCTCTCTCTTACCTTTGTCTTGCACAAGTATTGCACAAATAAATCTCCTGAACCTCTGATTTAGTCTTGACATCTGCCTCCCCTAGGACACAAACTGCCACAGAAATCTGCTTTGTCTGAATTAATGTCCATTCAAG
>CM053616.1:67381345-67414024 GCA_028646535.1 Procyon lotor
TGGAAAAATTTCAGCCATTATTTCTGTATATCATTTTTATCCTCTGACCCCTATCCTAGGACTCCAGTATGATGTCACCCCACAAATCACTGAAGCTGTTCATTTTTTGCAGCCTTTTTCCCTCTGTATGTTTGACTATTATCTATATTGTCTTCAAAAGATACTAATCTTTCTGCAGTTAATGTCCTGGTAATCCCATCTAGTATATTTTCATTTCAGGCAATTTTTCATTTCTATAAATTCTTATTTTTAGATTTTCTATTCGTTTACTCATACATTTCCTTTAAATCCTTAGGTATGTTGAGCATATTTATAATTGTCCTTATGTGCTGATTCCTCAACTATATTATTTTGAATCTGTTTATGCATCTCATTTTCCTGCTTCTTTGAAGCATGAGTTGTGTTTCTTTTTAATTGAATGCTAGATTTATGATTTGTTTGTTTTTATTCATTGTAAAGTTTGTTGTCTTTCTTTTAAAAGGTTTGTTTGGGCAAGTCTACAGTAACCTTTACTATAGGGTGGACTTAGCCATACTACTAAACTGATACTTTAAAGTTATCTTGCTACTAAAGACTCCTCCAGGGTTGGGACCTGAAGCCCCAAGTGCTCAGCACAGACTTTCTATTCTGGCTATTAAAGACTCAGGTGTCTACTAGCACTTTGTCATATCTGTGAATCATTTAACTTAAAGATCCTTATTTGTCTTTTGTCTAGCATTATGAAGTTAACCTTATTTATGTGTGACTTACATTTAGCAGCAAACTCAAGGAGACCCTTATCTGGATTTCTTGAGCCTGCATAGCTTCTTCCACGTTGGTACTTGTCCTAGAAAATTTTGTCTCCTAGCCTCTGTGAGCTCTGTTCTTTGTCCCCTTAACTCAATGAGACCCCAGTATTCTTGAGTTTCCTCTCATTGCACTTCCAATCTGGAATATACGTCCAGGATGAAAGCTAGGGTAACTGTAGGATTCACCTCAGTTGTTCCCTTTCTTTCAGGGATCACATCTTTACTTTCTTCTAATATTTATAAGCACTTTTTCACATTTTATCCAGTTTTCCAGTTGAATGGCAGGAAGGCTACTCCATTCCCAGTTAATCCATCATGACCAGAAACAGAAATCTTATTTTACTTATTTTATTTTTTTTAAGATTTTATTTATTTATTTGACAGAGGGAGAGAGATCACAAACAGGCAGAGAGGCAGGCAGAGAGAGAGGGAAGCAGACTCTCTGCTGAGCAGAGAGCCCGATGTGGGGCTCGATCCCAGGACCCTGAGATCATGACCTGAGCTGAAGGCAGAGGCTTTAACCCACTGAGCCACCCAGGTGCCCCCAGAAACAGAAATTTTAGTTTTTATAATTATTCTGGATGTTTTCTTTTACATATAAAGTAGCCTTTGAGAACATCTCCATTGTTGAACAAGAAGCAATTTTTTGGGAGGGAGAGAAGAGACTCCAAGGTCATTTACTATCCCTGCATTGGCACAGGCTGAGATGGGACATAGGACCATGGTTGGGCATTTCAGAAAAAGGAGGGTATGGAAACTGGAAAATAAGAGGTGGCAGTGGCCCCTCTTCTTTCCAGGTACTCTTTCCCCAGTTACATGTCGAGGATAACCTGTACATTCAAACTATCCCAAGAGAGGAGTTTCCTGGCTAGAAAATTCTGTATGTCTTATTTATGGGTAAAATCGTCTTTCTCCATTGGATATCCATGGCAATTTAAGTATTTCATTTAATCTTTTTCTTTTGCACCACTGTTATTTATTGAGGACTTCAAAAGCAGGCGCTCTCTCTTTTAAGGATTTTTACTCAGAATTCATCTATTTTTCACCATTGTCCTAGGAGGCAGGCACTAATATGACCTCTGTATTATCATGAATAAATCATAGCATAGAAGGATTAACTGCCCAACCTCACACATTGTGCAAGTGGCAAAGCCAGTTAGACCTATGTCCTTCCTACTTCATGCCCTGCATTCTTGATATTGAACTATATTTTCCCTTTGTACTAAAGTTATTTTTGTACCTGTCTTACCAGTTCATGAATTGATTGGGAATAGGAACCCTGTGCTTACACATGTTATGTCTTCAGATTCCCTGAACACAGCAAGTTGAGAGGGAGAAAAGGAGGGACAACGATCATCTTCTTTGTCTCTCATTTTGGAAAAGAAATAATCCTAACCTCTTAGAATTAACTTGCCATCAAAATACCTCCTTATCAATAAGATTGATCTTTCAATGTAACTTTGTTTTACTTATTTTATTCCTCATTAATCATAGTTGCTAGAACTAGCCCACAGGAAATAAGCTGCCTTATAAAACAGCTGGCAAGAAAGAAACATTCATTATTATTCTGTTGTGCAGTGTCCATACCTAGTAATGGCAGACTTTGAAATAATGTGTTTTATGATATTTGCTCCTTTTAGTCACGCCTATAAATTATCTTCCTTTAAAGGTTAATTTTTATGTTTTTTTGGTAGCATTAGATAAATGTTTATTAAAATAAAATATATACTTGAGACTGTATAATAATAGAAATAGCATAGCAGAACCCTCTAATCAGTAACTTGAAGTTACCTTCTCTTTGTTTACTAACCAAGTCCACAGTGATACCTTGATTGGTCTGGCAGTAACTGGGGCAATACGGCTGTTCCCCAGGAAATAGCAAGTGGTACATCAGCGTCCCTGGGAGGACAGCGGGGCTTCCAGATGGGTGCTTCCAAGGGTTCTTCTTCCATCAGATGACTGTTGGATGGCAGTCTGGACAGTTCGTTCCCCTCCCCCAGGGTCAAATGTACATGTTCCAGGAGGCCTTTAAGCCACATGTGATAACCCTCGTAGTTGAGCTTACAAGCTCCCTGTGGACTGGTGTTTGTCAGGGCAGAGGCTACGTGTAAGGTGAGAAAGCCTTGCTGCTGGAAGCTGTCAAAAATCTATTTCAAAAGTATTTTAGTATCTGTAATTATTCGATGAAAAATGCCTCTAGCACTGGGGAAGCTGCATCAGAGAGAAGTAGGTTTGTAGCAAAAAAACATGTCACCATGTCTGAAACTTTGAGCCCAGAAAAACAGTATAGAAACTTGTTAAAGGCAGGAGATTCTGTTTTTTGGTTTTTTTTTTTTTTCAAAGATTTTATTTATTTGACAGAGAGAAACAGCGAGAGAGGGAACACAAGCAGAGGGAATGGTAGCGGGAGAAGCAGGCTTCCCGCAGAGCAGAGAGCCCGATGCGGGGCTCGATCCCAGGACCCTGGGATCATGACCTGAGCCAAAGGCAGACGCCCAATGACTGAGCCACCCAGGCGCCCCAGGAAATTCTGTTTTAATATGACCACCGCTCTCTGTTCTTCAGAGATTCTTTCTTGTTAGCCAAAAGCAATACAACTTTCAGACTCAGTGATTAGGAAATGCTTCTTCATATTGCAGAACCAAAATGACTTCATTCAGAGTGAGAAGCTTCAAATCTTTATTTTCCATTTTTAACACTTCCAAAAAGGTCTCTACTTAGCTCTTATTCTATCTATAAAGTGGGAGCCAGGAGAGAGGGCAGAGAGGAAAGGAAGAGAGACATGGAAGGCCCTATTTCTCAGGCAAAGCAAGAGAAATCCTTAGAAGTACGAGGGAATTATGTTTCACGTGATCTTTTAAGATGCAGGATCTTCCTTTCTTGGTAATTTTGTAAAATGGACAAGTATCCACTAAAGTCACTTTCTTCTTTACACGTGATAAATTAATGAGCAGCCATGAAGGAATTGATTTTTAGTCTCTGGTGGCCTGAACTGGCCTGAACTGGATTGTGGCAATGATGTGAAGGCTCAAAACTAAATCTGTTGTTTCAGATCCCTGAGACTCTCCTGTCTCCCGCTATGTTGTTATGTCATATTAAACATTAGTAGTTGGATCATAAGAAACACAAGGGACCACAGGTTTTTATCCTCCTTGTCTGGGTAATGCTCTTAAGAAAAAAATCAATGAGTCCTTGTCAAATCCCACTGCCGCCACACTAGAACTGAAGGGCAGCAGAGGAAAAGAGTTCCCATTTTTAACAGAAAGAGGCCTGAGGAAGGCCTTTAGGTAGATTCTAAATTAAGGTAAACTCTTTTTCACTGAATTAATTCATACCAATTATTGTACCTCCATGTTGTAAGAAACCTGTATTTTAACCATCTTTATATTGTATTCGAACAGGGTGATTTAACAGAACATTTAGTCATATTTATGTCAAATGTTCTCAAGAGCTCCAACTTGTCTTTAAATTCTATTATATTGCATTTGTCCTGGAATGTTTTTCTACAGAAAAAAAGTTGTGGTTCATTCATTAATTCAGTAAGTGTTTATTACAGGTTTACTGTGTGTAGAGCATTTTGCTTCATTTTTCTGAAATTATGCATGTATTTCTTCATTTATTTAACAAGTACTTATTGTATATTAATAAGTGCTAAGTGCTGTTCTTGATCCTGGGAATATATTTTTTTAAAGATTTTATTTATTTTATTTTATTTATTTATTTGACAGAAAGAGATCACAAGTAGGCAGGCAGAGAGAGAGGGGAAGCAGGCTCCCTGCTGAGCAGAGAGCCCTATGCGGGACTCGATTCAAGGACCCCAAGATCATGACCTGAGCCAAAGGCAGAGGCTTTAACCCACTGAGCCACCCAGGCGCCCCGATCCTGGGAATATTGTTAAGTATTCATTACCAGTGGGGAAGTGAGACAACAGGCAAGTGAACAAATGCATACATAATATAATTTTGGAGAGATGAGAGGGGATGTATTAGCTCTCTGTATCCAGCTAATAATGACTGATACTATGTAACAGCAGCTGGGAAATTAGATGCCAGTATGCAGTGACAGCATGATCTGCCTTTTACATAAGGCAAAATACAGGGTCTTTTATGGTTATCTTATGCAGTTCTCACAATTGACATGTAAAATACATGTCATTATTCCCATTTATTCAGACAAAGAAAATGAGGCTCAGAGAGATGGGGTGAATTTCTTATGTGAGGCCCAGAGAGATTGGGTGAATTTTTTTATTTAAAGCTAGCAAATCCCCAAGGTTTTTTGAATCAAGCCCTTGCCTTCTGACCATAAGGTGCACATTTTTGCTCTGCATTACTACTTGGTACATGTTGGATTAATTATCTACAAATTCTTTTGTTCCTCCATTTCAGGTTAAAATTCTTTCAGGAGTAGAAATGCTTACTAAATCATGATAGATACAGTGTTTGCTTTTGACTTTGAAAATACTTTTAATAAAGCTTTATATCTGTTTAGTGGGGAAAAGAAGGAAAAGGGAAGACTCTCTAAAACTTGCCCTCATACACTATATGGGTTTTCGTAAATCTCAGCCTTCTTGAGGCTGATTACACTTTGCAGTCTTCCTTAGGAAATGGGTGAAAATTGGAGCTGGGACACAAACAGGAAGACTGGGAGGCAAATCTGTCCCACAGGCACTACCTCTTTAAATAGCTACCGTGCAGTGGGAATTAGTTCTCCTCCTGCAAGAAACTCCAGTGCCCTTTGTTTCTTTGCCGCTGGGCTGGAGGCAACCAGTGCTGTCCTGTCTCGGAGTGGGAGGCAGTGCTCAGAGAGTGTGCAGTGGTGGATATGGGCTGGAGGATGGCCTCTTCACTTCTGGGCCATGAGGACACATGGTCGCACAGATGTTTCGTACTTCTCCCTTAAGAATATCCGTGAGACTTTTAACTTCCTGAAAGGTAAGGTTGAGATAACTTTCTAGATCAATCACTTGGGCTATAGGCTTCTTTCCTCAGACTGATTCTTTCATTTAAGAGAGGAAAGAAGAGAGTAGATGGTTGCTATAGCTTTCTTTTTTTTAATCCATTTTTAATTGAATAAGTGGAGCTTATGGTTTTATTATTAAGTTATAGGTACATAATGTTAAGTGATAGTAAACTGTTGATTTTTTTAACCTTTCAAAGATTTTTGTTACAGGGTGGATGTAAGTTTCTAAAACTGAAATATAGAAGGAGAAGAGTAGATAAGCCCTGTTCCTAATTTGGGAAGGCTAGTTAAAATGGAATATTAATAGATGCATAAACATGAATGGCTTAGAGGTCTTTTGATTCCAGTTCCTGCTTTTGAGCAGGAACCTTTAAAACTCTAATCCGGGGGTGTCTGGGTGGCTCAATCAGTAGAGCGTCTCAGTCTTGGTTTCAGCTCAGGTCAGGATCTCAGGGTCATGAGATGGATCCCTGTGTGGCTCCATGCTTAGTGCAGAGTCTCCTTGGGATTCTCGCTCCCTCTCCCTCTGCCCCTCCCCCTGCTCCCTTGTGTGCATTTTCTCTCTCAAATAAATCTTTTTAAAAAATAAATAAAACTCTAATCCAGTCTTTCCAGATCATTATCTAATTTTGGAAACATCTGCTGAGGTGGACTCCATTACTCAAGTAAGCACTTCCACTCTTTAAGGAAATTAATGTATTTCTTTGGTCAGGCTACTAAGCCTTTCCTCTGGTTTTCCATGTTAGGACAAAGGGCACCAAGTAGAAGCAGCTGTGTTTCTGCCCTGGTTCTAGAGAAGACGGGTAGATGGGGAGGGAGGGCCCATTGCATACCTGCCCTACAGAGAGTACTGTGCCTGGGATTTTTGTGTGCTGCCTTTGTCCATTTCTTCTCCTCTTTTTCTGGCCTCCGCCTTCTCCTCACTTATGTACCTTCTTTAAGAAATCTGTACCTATGTTATGGAATACTCTCAAAGCCAGCCTTAGTCTGATTAATAGCAAGCAGAAGGCCTGTTTCAAGAAACACAAATGCAGCCCTTCCCAGAAAGGTTTCCACAGTATCTGTTAACCTCCTTTCATGTTTAATTTTTAGAGCACTGTTATCCATACAACCCCTTTGTCAGTGACTCCTTATATGTCTTGTCTTTCTTGCTCTCTCTCTCGCTCGCTCTCTCTTTCTTTTTTTTTTCTTCTTGTTTTTCACAAGAAGGGGAAGTATTAGGATGGGTGCTTTTGTTGTTTATTTGAATTTCATTTCCTTCAAATTAGAATCATCTGCTTCAGAGTGTTCAGGGTTCTTTTTGGTTAAGTAGCATCATCATCTTTATATTTTTGCCAATATGTTTATAGTTTATTGTTTTTAAATTGTTTTACTAATGTATTTTATAATCAAAGGTAGAGTCTCCTCAACTCTATTGAGCCTTCTTTTTAGATTAGAGTGTGTTAAGAAAGCCCATTTAGAGAAATACTGCTTTTCGTGTATGGTATGAATTGGGAGGGGTAAGGCCTTTTTTTCTTTTTTAGTTTTACCTTTAGATTTCAGAGTGTGGTAAGCAAAACCAAGGTGTATTATTATAGGCAATACATTTACAGCATAATGTCTGGGATATGCTTGATGTGCTTGTTTGTGAAAATAATTTTATGCTAGCGTGCTTTGATGATTATTACTAAATAGGGAGTCTTTCTTTTACTTGAAATCTTGTAAGTAAAAGGGATTTATATTATTTTTAGAAATTGTTCTTAAATTCTATAATTTTGTTTTGATAGCCCCCATAATTCTTCATGTCATAACTGCCCAACCCCCTTTGTACACATCCTATCTCTTATGAATTTTGTTATGTACTTGTTAAACTATAAACTAAGGGATTAATTGAATAGTAACTGTGCTAATCAAAAACAAGTTCAGAAAATATAAAAAAGAACTTCACTTTTATGGTCCTAAAGCTGAAAGAAAAAAAAATAATCAGAAAGCAGAACAATGCTTAGCTTACTTAAGCAAGCAGTATCTTTATAGAGGAGTTCTGAAGACAATGGGCATAATAATGCAAGGCTATATTAGCCAAGGTTCCAGTAGAAAAATAAAATCACTTAAGCAATGAACTTCAAGGAAATCAGTGCCCCTCTGTAATAAGTAGAATGACAAAGTAAAGTAACAGATTTACTGGAAGGCCTACTACTGACCTGAGTTGAGCAGAGTGCAGGAATGTGTTTCAAAGCCCCTTTAAAACCCCAGAGGTGGTGTTTTGAATCAGTCTTGCTGACGTAAACACAGACCCTGTCTGGAAATTTTCCAAAAGTGGAGAGGATGAAGGCAGTTCAGTCAAAAGATGTGCAGTGGTATTATAGTAAAGACATGGGAGAAGCAATTTACCACCATCTTGGGAGACCCAGTATAACAGCCTTTCAGCTATCTCTGAAGGTGTAGTGTGACCTGGTGATAAGACCATTCGCTGAGAGAAGATTGCACTGAGAACAATCACCCCCAAGTGCTTATCTAAACAGAAGGAAGGGGGGGAATGAGAAAAAGGGAATTGTTTCTTAGTGATATAGAAGCCAGTGGTTTATTTAAGGGGACAAAAACTATTGAGAGGAGTGTTTGGACAATGTCAGTGCTGATGAGATGGACATTCATTGCTAGGGCACTTTAGTGATGAGTAAATGATAGGTTTACAAAGCTCAGGTACCAAGCAAACTCTGTTAGTAAGTGAGCAGAGTAAACAGGTCCTGTCTGTGTTAGCTATGAAGCTTACCGTACATAATGCTCCATGTGTTAGATGTGTTTAATTAAATGAACAAGAAGATTTAAACTTTCCAAATTTCTCATATGGATATACATAGTAGTAAAATTGGGGTCTCAAATGAAAGGATATTTCCTGTCCAGCTGGACATCACCCTAAAGGAGACTTCCCAAGAATCCAAATTCTGGTGCTTCACAGAAATCACAATTTGGGACATGAAGCAGCCATTATTTTGTTTAAAAAGACAGAAAGGCACAATATTTCAGTTATTTGTGTATTAAAGTGGTACATAACTATCTGAAACTTCTGGAATAAGTAGTTGCTAAAGGATATGTTTGTTGCTGTTCCATAACTTACAGAGTTCATTCCAAATAATGCCTCCATGAACTTCAGAAGGAATGCTGGAAATATGGAGCAGTAACCCCACACAGTGCTGCCTGTCATAGCAGGAGTATATAGGAGAGCCTTCCGTGCTGGTGTAGGGCATCCAAAGGAACTATGTGACTATTCAAGACAGGACGCTTTGATGCAATATAGTTAAAATGGAGGCTAATGAACAGTTTGCCTACTTGAAAAGATTTCTTTTTAAATAATAGCACATTATATTGTAATTGTCTTTCGTTCTTTGCCAACCTTGAATTATTCAATAGGTATGAATCTTCTAGTGTATTTTAGTTAAAATATGACAGGATTTATCACTTGATCCCTCCCCAGCTGCCGCAGCTGCTCCTCCTCCCCTCCTTTTTCTAACAAAACAAAACACCCAAAGTGCAGTCTCTTTTTGCATTAGGGAAGTCAATGGGTATCCTTTACCACTAAGAGGTTGCCATTCCTTCAGAACTGCTTACTAATCTATGAGATGGAAGACATCGGAAGCCAATATTAGACAACCTCATTTTGAGCTTTTTCAAGAAGTCTAATTTCCAAAGTCCCAGAAATGCCTGAGCTATCAAAACATCTGCCACTAGCAATCTTTAGGTTTTGTTGGTAATGATGAGTAGAACTTGAGAATGGGTGCAGGCATTTTATGAATTCTCTTTCCTTTATCTTCACAAAAACTTCGTGCAGGAGTGGGTATCCACAGTTTACAGATAAGGGGACTGCGGTACTGTGAGACCAAGTGTCTTGCCCACATTTTATATAGCTGATGAGTGTCAGGGCAAGAATGTGAACCAAAATTTTTTTGACTTTGAGGCCTGGACATTTTCTCCCACACAATGCTGAGTGAATGACAAAATTGCTTATTTGTGTTTTCCCATTTGGAGTTAATAGGAAAACTGAGATTTTTGGTGGAAGTTGCTGTAGGACTTTGAACAGTCAAGGAAGGCTGTTTCTTCTTATTAATAGGACCCCCATATTCTCTATTCTCTCACTTTTTACTTCCTTTTCTGACCTATTCTCTTGAAGAAGGTAGTATGTGTTCTTCTTCCTCAGGAATATGTAAATATTATAAATATATAAGTTATATTTATATAATATTAAATATATTAACATATATAATATATATACTTATATAATGTGTATATTGTGAGTCTGGCCTCTATATTATATTACACATAATATATATGTTCTTCCTCAGTAATATATAAATATTATGTAATTTAATTATATAAATATTATATAAATATATAAATATTATGTAATACAAATTATATAAAATTTATATATAAAATATATTTATATATACGTTATAAATTATATATTTATATATAATTAAATATATAAATTATAAATTATATATTTATATATACTTAAATGTAATATATAATTATATATTTATAGATAAATAAAGCTTGTGCTGGTGCATGTGTGCGCACGCGCGTGTGTGCGCACGTGTATGTGTGGGGGATATTTTGAGAGATAAGGGAAAGGATCACATTACCCCCTATAAACTGCAAAAAATTGAGAAGGAATGTATTACAGAGAATTATTGTATGTTCTTAAGCCCTAAGTGGCTAAATGAGCATTTTCAGTAATCTGTTTACAATTCTGTTTACTGAAGATTTGGCTTTTTGGCAGTTACTTGACCACTTCGGATTATAAATTGATTCATCTGTCAAAGTACAACTCAAATTCCATACCCTCCTACTCCCGTCTCCCCATCTCACTGTTTCCTTCATACTGACATCTCCAAATTCCTGACGACCATGTTCTCAATATCTTTCCTTTAGTATTTATATACTCTTACTCAGTAAGGTGAATTTTCTTTTTAAAAGTATTATCTTGTCTTTGGCTAGCTTGCAGGCACCCGCTGGACACTGATTGCTTCCTTTACTTTGGTAACATCCCTCTTCCCATGTAACTAATAGCTGATCTTTAGTATTAGTTGATTCATGGGTTATATTATCCTCTCATTGGTTCTGTTTTTATATTGTGATTCTAAACAGATTGTTCTTCCCAAGACATTCTTGAAGTGTTTAATGATAGTGATCATGCTTCCTTGGAGCCTTCTAAATTTCTCCAGTGCTTTCAACATTTTTACAAGTGGCGTAGCCCCTTGACCTTCTATCTTCATCCATCCTGCTCTGAAATGAGTCCTGGCTGTCAACATCCACCCTTAGTGGTACCCAGAGCTGAATTCCAATTCTGCTGTGTTTAGGATAATCATCTCCTCTTTGTGTGTGATACATTTTTATGCCGCTTAATCTTCCACTTAATTTTCTTGGCATCCATGTAGTGCTGTTAGCTCGTACTGACCTTGAATTTGGCCAAAATCTCTGCATCTTTTTCATATAAACTTCACTCTTGCCAGGAGGCAGTCATCCTAAACATGGACAGCTGAAGTTTCTGGACTTTATCCCCATTCCTATTAAGTTTCATCCTGTTAGTTTCAATCCCTTAGGCCTCCCAGTAGAGAATTTCTTGAGTTGGATTATTATCCAAAATAGTCTATTAGACTGAGTAAGGAAAATGATCTTCTGAGAAAAAAGTTCCTAAGCTTTAAAAAAAAAAACTCTATAATCTTCCCAAAGAATGTCTCAACTCATGTTACCTTGTTGAGAAGACTTTGCATAGCCTAGTAGTTAAAGGCCCATAGTGTCCTCCTGTGGCATCTGAAAAGTTGTCACAGCCACGCTTTCTGTTGTATCACTCGCCAAACTAGACTCCTTGTTCGTCCCATCCCATTCCCTGCACCTGCCTGTCTGTGTGACTTTGCTCACCAGGACCTAGAATGCACATCATTTCCTGTTCCATCTCTGCCAGTAAGAATCCTGCACATCCTTCTCCTTGAGGTCTTTCTTGAACCTTAATAGAGAAGAATTTCTCCTTCTTTCCAGTTCCCAAAGCATATGCTGAATTATACTTAAATGAGTGAAGTTTGATATGGTGGTTGAGAGGCAGTGCTCTGGGAATAGATAGGCTGTGTGCAAACCTGGACTGTACTCCTTAGTAATGCAGTAATAGTGGGCTAGTGAATTTTTCTCTTAAACCTCACTTGTCCCATCTATAAAATGGAGTACCTGCCTTATAGGGTTATTATGAGGATCGAACTAGTTAGTATGTGTAAAGTTCTTAGAATAGTACCTGGCACATAGTAACTGCTAATTTTGTTGGTGAAGCTCAGAATAACTTATGGACATGATTTTTTGAATCCTCAAAATATGGCTATCAGAGGAAACATTTACAGATTTATGGAGAGAGAATATTGGAGAAGAACATTTTCCTCAGGAGAGCTTGCGAAATGGTCTCCAACCAGAGGCCAGACTCACAACTATTTTCACTTGCAGTCAAATATTAATCAACATTTTTATAAGCACTGTGCATATTTACTTTTATCAAGTAGTACATATAACCTGGAGAAATATGGTCTTCATGTTATAAACTGTGTTTATCAATATTGCAATTAAAATAATTGCTCAAAGCTTAATTTTAATTTGTGTGCCCATAGGTTCATGCTAATTTGCATTTTGCTTTGTACAGCATGACAAAAGGAATTGTAAAGCATTTTTTTCCTTTTATGAAGTATAATCTGTATTCCTTAGAAAAAAAGCCCATCATGGTTGAGCAACATCAGAAGCTCATGTGTTTAACATTGGGCATTTATCATGAGGATTAGCAGTCTATAGCCTGATAACTCACTCTGACCTCAGTATTTATTGAAGGTACCAAGAATCTTGTGTTGGGCTAGGTAATGTTGAGATGTTAAGAAGCAGCAGTTAAAGTTTCTGTACTGAGGTATATTTGGAGATGTAACAGTAAAGAAAGTAATAATATGAGGCAAATTCTAGTTCTGTACTCAGGGAATTACTAAGTCAGAGGTATAGAAAACTGAGTAGTATAAGAGCCTCGACAGGATCGTTCTTAATTGCTGCCAACCTATTTCAGTCCTCTTCTAAAGTGTCCCTTCGAGAACCTCTAAAAACTAAATAATACAAACCTTGAGGACATCACTAATCAACTAACAATAATATATTTGTACAAAGTGTTTCTTCTTTGAAAATTTGCTCTAGATATACTTGACAATGAGGTATTATTGTAATAACAAGCAGATTGCCTTAATTAGTTCTGATAATAACCTTATGTTATTATCCCATTTTTTGAGACAAGGGGAAGTCAGGTCTCAGAGTGGACACATAAGTTACTAACTCAATAAGAGGTAGATCTGTGATTCAGTTCACATCAGCCCAAAAGAAAAAACCTCTTTCTTAACCAATAACTCTCTTGTCCTCCTTGATCCCTATTCACCAGCCTACTTAAGGGATCCTTGATTAAATTATTATGGATGAATGTCAGCAAATATAATTGGAGTGGGGGATAGAGATGAGTTAGAAAAGGTAAGCTAAGGCAGATTGTAAAGAAACATTTATACCAGCTAATGGATTTGGAACATTCTACCAGTTAGGTTAGCCTCATTCACTGATTATTAGCAAGAGAATGGCATTATATAATTTTTGTTTCAGTAACCTTTGCAAGTGTACATAAAGGATATTAAAAAGTCAGGGAGCCAAATATTGAGAGACAAGTTAGGGGTGCAGTAGCCTAGATATATCATAGATTTGTATACTGGATGTACAACTAAATCAAAAAAGATGGATTTGAGAGATGTGTCTGAGGTAGATTGGGCCAGATTTGTGGACCTGTCCAATATGGTGGGTAAAGAAGGGAGAGAAGTGAAAAATGGCAGGGTTGTAATGATGCCATTCCTGAGGCTGGGGAAAAGGAGTGATTACAGTTGGGAGGGGCTGAGTTTTGAACATGATGAGTCAAGCATATGAAGATGATTTGACATTCCTGAAGAGTGTGAGCTCAAGAGTGATCTGGTCGAAGATTAGAGAATCCTCAGCCAGTAAGTGAAGCCACAACGATGGATAAGGTTATGGGGAGGAGCTCGGTGCCACAAGTAGACACTGGAAGAGGATGAGAGACAAAACCCAGGATAGCCACCAATATCGAAGGTGTGACCTTCCTCAGTGGTGTTTTACTCTCATGGCTACCCTGTGGACTCTGGAGTAGGTAGGTATCTGCCAAACCTCTGTCAACATGACTCTAAGCTGTTCTTTATGTTGGCTTCCTTTGACAGGGTCTAAGCCGTTAGCTGTTGATTGTTAGCAGTGTCACTCCCAGAGGATTGATCAGCTTCAAACTTGGGAAATAGTTGCTTTTTGTAAATTGACTAAGGATTGGTATAGTCTAGAGATAATGTATAACTCACTCATAAATCAATTGTTAGATGTCCCATTTTTAGGATTTTTTCATAAAGTTTGCATATTACATTTCTAGTTTTAAAATAAATTAATGCAGTGATGGAATGCACACGAAATAACTGACAATTTCTTAAATAGCTCCAGGTTTCTTGTGAAATGTCTTAAAACGTGACTGGTGGCTTCCTAGGTACTAAAAATGTGGTGAGTGCTTTGTTTGATTCTATTGTGGCGTGCTCTTTTAGTAGAGAGCAGAAAATTCTCTAAGAACTATTCACATTGCCTATTCATGGACAGCTATTTAGCAGTGACCACAGCGTGAGAAGTAACAACACTGGGGGTAGCCTGGGGGAAAATACCCATGGCACAGGGCAAAGAGTTTCAAATCTTGAGGTCCTACTACCTAAATTGGATTCCTACATCTTACATTACATACCCATTACAGCTCTGGGTCCTCAGATGAGTGGCAAACTCTCTTTAAGTCTATATATATATATTTTTTTTTTGCCTGTACAAAGAATTGTAATAGTACCAATAATATTTTTCATAGAATTGTTGAGGATGTTCAACAGGTATTTTACCCAATATTGGGCACTAGGGAGTGTTTTATATAATTACTGAGTATTAATGCACATTGGCTAGGGTTACTTTCTCTCTTTTATTCTGTTTTAAATACCTTTGTAAGTGCTGCATTCTTTGGAAATGTTTTTATCAGACTTTCCTGAATGTAATAATACAGTTCCTAGCTAGATGATACTATGAAAAATAGATTCTCTGATATTAGGGGATATGGGACTATGACAGCAGTTCATTATAATGCATTTAGAAGACTATACTTTTTTAGGGTTCCCTCCCTTTCTCTTACAGAATCACCACTTCACATCTGTCAGCGAAGTGCTGACCTAACTCTGCAGCTTAAGCAGGAATCAGAACATCTGAATCCATCTGCTGATATGGTATGTTCATTTCCTTTTCTCCAGTGCAGTTCTCAAGGAACATTTGCCCGAGTTTTACAGTAGAAGTTTTTTCTTTAATATTCCTGACATACAGTCATGCAGATATAAGAGCCCAGGCTATTATCAAAATCAAACTTAGTTTGGGCCCAGGCATTATTGAAGGGTGCACTGTGTAGTGCATGTAAAAACAACCCTGCATCATGTTATCATGGAAATTCCCCCACATTGCATATTAAGATAGATATTGAAGGTCTGCAGTTAAGCAGAGGTATCTACCTCTTTGGGCTGCTGATCAGGGTTGTGGAACTTGCATAATAGAAAATGAGTAATAGGGGCACCTGGGTGGTTCAGTCAGTTAAGCATCTTCCTTTGGCTCAGGTCATGGTCCCAGGGGCCTGGGATAGAGCGCTCATTAGGCTCCCTGCTCAGTGGGGACTCTGCTTCTTCCTCTCCCTCTCATGCTCTGTCTCTCACTTTCTCTCTCTCACATAAATAAAATCTTTAAAAAAATGAATCATAATCCTGACAAGCTAGACATTTTCAGGAATTACACACGCTTCCCATGTTTCCTTGGGTAGAACCAGATGCAAGAGGCTTTACCATTGCAACTACTTGGTTTTCACAAACCATATAGGAACATTTTGTTTATATTCTGGGCTCTATATGTTGTTTTCATCGGAATTCTACAAAGTTTCAGTATATAACTTCCAGGGCACAGCTATGCTGTGATCCCTTAAACAGCCATTTATGAACAGTAACTGCCCCGATTCTAGGGCAGAGGTCACATTCAGTTGCTCACTAGTCCTTGTGGAGAGCAGAAATATTTGCCTCATCTTGTATAGCATTTTAAACACCCTCATTATTGGGAAAATAGGCTAGTTAATGGTGAACATGCATTTGTCAAGACTTGTTGTAGACCCCTGACAATTCTTTATTGTTCCAAAATTACTCTGGCCAATGTGCATCTTTCTAACAAATCTCTGGCAGAAATTCAATCATCTTGCTACAATAGTAAATCAAAGAGAACCCAAAATGTCACAGACATGGAACCCAGGAGTCCCCGGTTTATATAAGAGACCCTTATGAACTGGAAGTGTTTGAGAAACTATAGAAGAGATAAGAGGCTGCAGCAAGATGTTGGAAAGAGAGGCAAGCAGAGGGGGCAGGGCCCTCCTGTGAGCAGTGGAGCCGGCAGCACGTTCACACATGTGAACAGGGTTGACCTTGCCTTCTACCTCTCAGGCGTGGGCCCATGTGCTTCCAGGCAGGGCCCTGCTTTTTGAGTCTGGGCTGGACCTAGGAAGCCGTCCCACCTGTAAATCAGAGCTTAGGTAAGATCCCAGGTCAAGGCCAGATGACCAGCCAGGATCTGCTTCTCCAGTGTTTGCAGAACTCAGACCATGGGGCCACTGCTTCTAGATAGAATTTGACCTTAACTGAATATTCACATATAACATTTAAGTGATAGAAGCTGAAGAAAATCAGTCTTGTAATGCACATGAATTTCAGTCACAGACTATAGTTTTCTTCATTTCTGGCAACAAAATTTATATTCTAACTCTAATTCCCCATTTCTGACAGGTAGCAGACAAAGTTAATCTAGTCTGTCTGTCAGTCCGCTCCATTCAATTTAGCGCTTTCTAAGTTGCTTCTGGTTAAGATTCAGGAATATTCAGAATTTTTCTCTCCATCCCCCTCCTTCCCCTCCTTCCTGGATGTTGCTTTTTTTTTTTAAAGATTTTATTTATTTATTTGACACAGAGAGAGATCACAAGTAGACAGCAGAGAGGCAGGCAGAGAGAGAGGGGGGAGCCTGCTCCCCGCTGAGCAGAGAGCCCAATGTGGGGCTCGATCCCAGAAACCTGAGACCATGACCCGAGCTAAAGGCAGAGGCTTTCACCCAATGAGCCACCCAGGCGCCCCTGGATGTTGCTTTTTAAGGAGTACTGCTCTAGAGGCAGTCAGGGGACCTGTATTCTGGATCAGCACCCTCTCCTTCCCCTGACTTCTCAGAGCCCCAAACTGATGCCCAGACCCTGATGGGATTGGGTGAAGAGCCTGTGGGATGCTATCGTGGTTCTGTGGGCATGGGTGTCATGGGTGTGCCTCCTGCCTGGCTCCCTGTTATGAACTCCTCACTTTGCAGCCCCTGCTATCAGGACCTCTGTCTCCAGCCAGATGGAGAGTCAGTCAAACTCCTCTTTCTGTCAGCTAAGCTCAGCACCCCTGACCTCTGCTTTAGCCCACCAAGCCCTCTCTACTCATTCTTCCTGCCCTTGCCACAAGGGATGTCTCTGCTTCTGTCTCCCTTAATAATGAAAGAAGGGAGGCAGGAAGCAAACAAGCATCTTGCCAGATACTCGCAAACTTCTGGGGGAAAACCTGTGATGATCCCAAATCCCACCCTAATAGATAGGGGCTTTATTCTGGGGGTGGGACACAGAATGCATGTTCTCTAATGGCCTATAATGCTCTTTTTCCTCTCCAAATTTCCCCTTCTTCCCAGGGTAGTAAACGCATGCACATACACGTGCACGTGCAAACACACACACTCTCACACACTCACATGCACAAAAACCCAAAAACTTGTTTTGCCAGTTCATATCTCTTTTCAAAACAACTTTTGTCTTTCATTTGAACTAGAACCAAGAATTTGGAATCTTGGTTTACTTTTTTTTTTCATTTCCCCTGAGGCTAGTGGTGAACTGGACTGCCCCCTATCTCTTGGAATATGGGCTTAGGGAAAGGGGTAGAAGTAGTGAAGAGGGGCAGAGCCAGTCAACATTATATCATATCCTGGCAAAGGGCGCCCTGATCTGACTCACCAGGCAGGGGCCACATTGGGCCCTCAGTTCCTTGCAGTACCAGGCATTT
Source organism: Procyon lotor (assembly GCA_028646535.1). Classification (NCBI taxonomy): domain Eukaryota; kingdom Metazoa; phylum Chordata; class Mammalia; order Carnivora; family Procyonidae; genus Procyon; species Procyon lotor. The sequence goes on from CM053616.1 coordinate 67,399,302, forward strand.
TCGGCTGACCTGCACAGCAGGGACCAACTGCTGTACAGTCCCTGCTATTAATGACGAGGAACAGGGCACATTCCTTGGGGTGGTGAGAAGGCACTTCTTTTTAGGGTAAATGATAGGGGTTTTTAGCATGTTGAAAATCCAAATATGGATGTTGCATTTTCCATTTCTTAATGTATTCCTAAGAGCCTTGATTGGAGCTCTAATGAGGAATCTGTGTATGTACATGTATACACATATGTATACACACACACATACACACGATTATAATTGGATTTCTCTACCAGACTTCTGGTTGCGTTTTCTTAGGAACTGACTGTCTAGTCATCGTGCTTACTGTTTCTAGTTTTCCTTGGGTCTGCTTTCTTTCCCAAGTCTTGGAAATCTACCAGTGGTATTGCATCTAAATTCTAAAGGATTTCAGGCACAGTGCTTCTGAAACCAGAGTGAAGACTGATCTTCTTGTCTAACCCTGACCCCAACCTGCCAGTCCTGTTTTTTCAAGGTCTGTAGAGGCCACTATATTAACTTCCTGAGCTGGTCTTTTAATGGTTTCCCAGCACTTACTTTATGCCTCTGCCTCAGGTATTTAGCTTGTTTTTCTTTTATCTTTCAAGCTGCCCCTTGAGGTTCTTTTCTCTCTAAAGATTGCCTACAGAATCAACACAGACTCATTGCAGTCTTTTATCCTGTAGCCTAATTAGACAAGGCCAGACTCAGTTTTAAAGGTATTTACTTTTAACCATAGGGAATAATGAATAGCTAAATTGGTCAGATGTCCTTCTGTGGGATAGCTCCCTGTGCCTTCCATTGTACTCTCCCTTCCTTCTGTGCTCTGGGGGTCATCTACAACCTCCCCCGCTACCCACCTTGCCCTCTGGGTCCCATTTGGGTCTGGCCAGTGGGAAGCACAACAGGGTGTCAGAAGGTGGGACAGGAGTGAGTCTTCTCACTCCCTAAGAAATTTCTGTGTTCTTCTACCCAGGATATCCAGGAACACAGATGTTGAGATGTCCTGCTATTCCTGTTTCACCTCCAAGGTTCTTTAGTTCTGGTAACCTCTCCCTCCCTTCCCCCTTTTTTTTCTGGGGATGGTGATGGCTCCTCCTCCCAGTTGCTAGCCTTAAGGGCCCTAATTTTTTTCTTGTTAGCATCCCCTATTGCTGCTCACATCTTAGTAAAATCTCAATTACTCTATTTGAATTTGTTATTTGCTTTCTCCCAGGACCTTGATCAAATCCATGCAGTTTCAGATGTTAGAGCACAGTTCTGGGTGCCTTGCTACTTGAGGTGTGTCTAAATTGTGGACTGTATTTGTAATCCCTGGGAACTGTGTTAGAAATGCAGACTCTTAGGTTCTGCCCCAGACTTCCAGTGTCAGAAGCATTTTAACAATTTTAACATTAACATTTAACATTTTAACAATTTCTCTGCACCTTGAAGATTGAGAAGCCCTACTCTAGAGGTAAGTTTCCTCCTAACGGAGTAAATGGCAGGAGCCCTGTTGAGTTTAAGCTTGCTACTTAAAATGTCATCTCTTTAATTTCTGGGGAAAGCCCATAACTCCCCTTGCTTCTCTTGCCCTGCTTTCAACCTTCACCCTATCCTTCACCCCATAGCAAAGCTCACATCTCTTGTACCCCTCTTCTTATTTGTTCACCCATTCTAAACTCCAAGTGTGTACTGTCATAGGTGTTAAGGATACAAAGAATAAGGCAACACATGCCTGCCCTCAACTAGATTATTAAAGGAACGAAGACATGTTCATATTCAATGTCAAGATAACAGGAGGTACATGCTGTAACAGAGATAGGGACAAAATGAGGTAGAAACAAAGGCCAAAGTTATTATCATTAACTATAAATATGCTTAGTGAATGTGAGGAAGTCCCTCTGTAAAATCTTGTGAAAGCATTGTGTTTTCTGATTCTAGTCACATTTGATGATCTTGAGTAAAGATATCTGATTGTAATCCCCTCTCCTCACACTTCATCCTCATGTCACATTTGACAAATAGCAGTGTTTCTCCTAGGAACAGCCAACAGTAAGTGGAGTCACAGCCGTTTGTGTCGAGGCAGCTGCAGAGCAGCAAATGCTTACAGGCAGCCAGCACCCTAAAGATGTTAAGGAGCTGATTTTTTTACAGAAAGGAAATTCATGGAGGAAAAAAACCCAACTGATTACCTCATAAGCTGTCCTTGGAGTTAATTTCAGCCCTTGTTTAAGAATCTAAATCCCCTTTTCATAAGGGTTCTCAGAGGAGTTGCTCGTTAGGCCCCCATCTTTTGTCACCTGTAAGCAACATTCCCATTCAAGTCTCTGCATAACTGATGTAAATGAATTAAGGTACATTGCAAATTACCCAAGCAAAGTGGGGGACAATTTTCATACCATTATGAATTTTTTTTTTTTAAATGAGATACTGGCCTGTGAATATTGATCTAAACATTCATTCGTTCGTTCATTCATTCATTCATTCATTCAAGAGGACCAGACTGTTACTCAGAACATACTCTTGACCCACAGTTTTTGCCACCTGTTCCTGGCACTAGAACTGAGTGATAGAGAAAAGATGTCTTCATCATTTTGGATTTTTGAACTTCAATGCCCTCTTCTTTGGCCCAAGTGATGCCTTAGGCTAGCACGTGTTGCTCCCTGCTTCCTCTGCTAGTAAGCAGCTAGAATTTGGGTTGACTTCTATCACCACTTAACAGTCAATTGTGACTCCGTTATTCTTATATTCCTGGCTTGTCATAGTCCTTTACCATATGGGAAATAATTGAACCAACCAGTAGTTTCTGAGAATTCCAGAGAAATGGACAGAGTTGAAAAACTAAGAAAAGGGCATTATTCTGCTCTTAGTCTACAAATGAACTTCCATGTTAATGTGAGCATTAGAGAAGACAGAAATCTTCAGGTTTTGCTTGGTTTTAAAAAAATAGAGTAGAAAAGGAAATATATCAGAGTATCACACATAATGAGACTTTGATGAAGTTTATATTTGTTGCATGTATGATGTATCTGTGTGTTGGATAGAGAGATATATATTTCTGATATGGACCAAGGTTAAAAAGTTTTTGAAAAATACTCCCTAGGAGATAACATAATGTTTAAAATAAAGAGTCTTTTTTTTTTTTTTAAGATTTTATTTATTTATTTGACAGAGAGAGAGATCACAAGTAGGCAGAGAGGCAGGCAGAAGGAGGTGGGGAAGCAAACTCCCTGCTGAGCAGAGAGCCTGATGGCGGGGCTCCATCCCAGGACCCCGAGGTCATGACCTGAACTGAAGGAAGAGGCTTTAACCCATTGAGTCACCCAGGCACTCCTAAAATAAGAAGTATTGTTGGAGGTTGTTGGTGGGGAGAAATCAGGAGTAAGGCGCTTGTCTTCAAGTGGAGGGGAAAAAGTCAGTTAAACAAAATAACATTTTGAGGTCAAGTCACTCAAGGATAATTGACTCAAGTCAATCAAGGATAATGATTTCTAGAATTGCTAATTTATACCAGCTTAACTGCACTGTTAGCACTATTGTCACACACTTATATTATTATATGCTCTCTCTATATATATGCTTACTATACATTTTCTGTTTTTTTACCATTTCATTTTCTTTCCCCCACCTTTCTCTAGTTTTTAGTGAAGATTTTTTTTCTGAAAAACTATCTTGATCAGATACTCTTGAAGAAAAAAATTAAGAAAATTTTCCTACCTATGCCAGCATCTGAAAAGGATTAAGTGTATACCCAAGTCAGGACAGCTGGCTACACTTAGGGTAAAATGTTAGAACTCAAGAGGAAAGCAACCCTCAGAAAGAGAAAGTTGGAACTCAGTTTACCCCACCAGCCTCACTTCTGAGCCCAGTATCTCCACTGTTGTCCCTCTTCTACCCTCCTATCACTTGCCCACCAGAATGCCTTCTTAAGGTGACTGATCAATGTTCTTAATTCTTCAAGAACATTATTCCATTGTTCCTGCTATTGATAGGTGATTCCCTGAAAAATAATGTAAGATTATACCATTTAAAGTAAGACCTAAAGGATTATAACACATTCTTCCCACAGCAAGAACTGACATTGAAAACTATTAAAATTTAGCCAGCCATGGGGGAAAAAATCTTTATAATAGCACATTTTCTTCTTAGAGCTCAGTTTATTATCATAAAATTTTTTATTCTCCAAGTTTTTTCCTTTGGCCTTAAAATATCAAAAAAAAATGATGTTAGAATATAGTATTCCACTGTGATCATTTATTTCGGTTTGAATTTTGTATTGAAAATGCATTTTGAGAATACAGGGAAAAAAACAGCTAAAATAAAAATCAATTTGAGTGAAGAAGTTCTTTAAGTTAAATTGTTATTTACCTTTCTTTGATACCAAGTGTATGTTACTGGCTCTTACTTTTTAGGAATGAGATTAAAGATGACAGTAATAATGAAGATACTGATTTCCTTTTAGGGATGCAGTCTACAGTTGGGGAAATTGTTTTCATGTAGATTAGTGATTCCCAAAAGTGGGAGTTTTTTTTTTTTCCCCCAGAAATGTTATTTTTTCTTTTTTTTTTTAATTTTTATTAACATATAATGTATTATTTGTCCCAGGGTACATGTCTGTGACTCGTCAGGCTTACACATTTCACAGCACTTAACAGCACATACCCTCCCCAATGTCCACACCCCAGCCACCCTATCCCTACCCGCCCCCCTCGGCTACCCTTAGTTCGTTTCTTGAGTCTAGGAGTCTCCTATGGTTTGTCTCCCTCCCCATCCCTTCCTGTTTCATTTCTCTCCTCCACCCCCCCAAACTCCCGCCTTGCCTCTCAAATTCTTCATATCAGAGAGATCATGTGATACTTGTCTTTCTCTGACTGACTTATTTCGCTTAGCATAATATCCTCCAGTTCCATCCACGTTGTTGCAAATGGCCAGATTTCGTTTCTCTTGATGGCTGCATAGTATTCCATTGTATATATATACCACTACAGTGGGAGTTTAAAAAAAAAAAAAAAAAGTGATATATGGGCCCAGTTGATCTGGAATATAGCCCAGGCATTAAATTTTAAAAAGTTGTAATATGCAGTCAAAGAGAAGACACCTTGAATATTACTCTGGTGTCTCAGCTTCCCATAGGTGTTCCGATGGGTGTTTCGTTTCACTACTCAAAAACACAGTTAATCAGAGTTTTGATTCTTTATGAAGGGTGTTAGGCACAGCTCTCAAAGACTTCTATATTTCTTTTTTTTTTTTTTTTTTTAAAGATTTTATTTATTTGACAGAGAGAAACACAGCGAGAGAGGGAACACAAGCAGAGGGAATGGTAGCGGGAGAAGCAGGCTTCCTGCAGAGCAGAGAGCCCGATGCGGGGCTCGATCCCAGGGCCCTGGGATCTGACCTGGGCCGAAGCCAGACGCTTAACGACTGAGCCATCCAGGCGCCCCAAAGACTTCTATATTTCAAATAAAAAGGCACAATAGGTTTGTGTGTGTGTGTGTGTGTGTGTGTGTGTGTGTGTGTGTGTTTAAATATTTTATTTTTTTATGACAGAGACATAGCAAGAGAGGGAACACAAGCACAGGAGAACTGGAGAGGGAGAAGTAGGCTCCCCACTGAGCAGGGAGCCCCATATGGGGCTTGATATCAGGATATTAGCCTGGGATATTGACCTGAGCCTAAGGCAGCCTGGGATATAGACCTGAGCCTAAGGCAGATGCTTAACTGCTGAGCCACCTAGATGTCCCATAGGAGATTTTTTAAAGTTGTAGTTTAATCTGTCTTTTCTAATGATCTCCAACAGTTATCAGCCACTGCATAACCCATCTGTCATTTCCCATTCATAACTAACTTGAGTAGTTCTGTGTCTTTCAACATACTCTGGTTCCTTCTGCCTTTTGTCTAGTCCGAAACTACAGCCCGTCTATCATTTCTCCAGGCCAGCTGCTGATCCGAGGTGCTGTTGATTTTCTTCCTATGGCTTTTGACTACATTCATTAATTTGGTCATTCATCAAATACTTTCTGAGTGCCAGACTTTGTGTCAGGGCTTGGGATACAATGATGACTTAAACATAATATTTTCCCACAAAGAGGAATTTATTCTCTTTGGCCGTTTTTCCTCTTATGCCAACAGATAGAGGCTAAAATAGAGTATCTACAACTGTATTTGGGAGGCGAGTGTAAATGGCTCTTAACTGTCAGCAAAAGCTTCTGAGAGGTTATGGCATTTGAATTGAATCGTAAATGATAAATACGTTACTTGACCTGGCAGCAAAGGGGAAAAGGGACATTCCTGTCAAAGAAAACAGCCTTGCAAAAAATGTCACAGTCCACAGCTTATTCAAGCAAAAGTGGGAAAGGTCTGTGTTGGTGAGGAATTGCAGGGGATGAAGCTGAAAAAACAGACTGAGAGAGAGGCTATCCGACCTTTTTATGACATGCTTACTCATTTGCTCCTGGACTTTTGCACAGTAGGAAGCCAGCAGAAAGGGAACCCCATGAACAGGTCCACACTTTGAAAAGATTCATTTCGTAGTGGCTTGGAGGATGGACTGAAGAGCAAGGAAACAGGAAACAAGGAAAGTACTTTGCATTAGGAGGCTGAACTATGGTACAGGCACCATTGACAAGACTTGAAAAGGACTTAAATTATGGGGAAAGCATGAGCCTTGTGGAAAATCTGGAAGATCACAGAAAAATGTTAAGAGAAAAATACAAATAATCTATACTTCTTTCATGAGACAGAACTGCCATTAGTGATTTGTTCCACTTTTCCCTGCACATTTTAAATGGTTAAGATAATTTTAGATCTCGATTTTTCATTTAACACTATGAAAAGCATTTCTTGTTATAATAAAGACATTATTAGCATAACTTCAGTGGCTACAGAATCACATTTGTATGGATGAAAAATAAAAAACCAAATTATTTCCTTTTAGTTGTTTCCAAATTTTCATAAATAACTTTATATTTAATATTTTTGTACATTCAGTTGTCTAAAACTATCATTTCCTTCTTTTTTTTTTTTTCCTTAAGATTTATTTATTTGAGAGAGACAGAGAGTGTGGGGGGTGGGTAGCAAAGGAAGAGGGAGAGAGAAACTGAGGCTGACTCCACCTGAGTGTGAAGCTTTAAGCAGGCGGGACTCAGTCTCACCACACTGAGATCAGACCTCAGCTGAAACCAAGAGTTACGCTTTAATCAACTGCACCACCTTAAAATTATTATTTTTTTAATTTATTTTTTTATTAACATATAATGTATTATTTGCCCCAGGGTATATGTCTGAATCATCAAGCTTACACATTTCACAGCACTTACCATAGCACATACCCTCCCCAGTGTCCACAACCCAGCCACCCTATCCCTACCCCCCATCTCCCAGCCACCCTTGGTTCGTTTCGTGAGTTTAGGAGGCTCTTATGGTTTGTCTCCTTCCCCATCCCATCTTGTTTCAAAAACTATTATTTTTTTATAGGCTAATAACTTAAATAGAATTTATGTGTTAAATCACACTGATCTTTAAGAATTTAATGCTGCTGTATTGCATCTCAGAAAAAGTATAAAAAGTTGAGCTTTAGATTTTAGAAATATCCAAGATACAGGATAATTTGGTTGGATTTGAACAGTTGCTTTGGGAGAGTAAAAAGTGATGAACTGGTCTAAAATGATCCCAGTTTTCTAATTTGGCAGACTTGGTGAACTATATCACCACCAGTCAAGAAAAATGAGAATATAGGAGGAACAAACTTTGCAGGGAAGATAATGAGCTCTCTTTATCTCGGGCTAGCTGCGTTTGAGAGACTGCACTGGTAGACAGTCCAAGTAGTACACAGTGGGCAGCTGAAAATGGGTGAGGTTCAGCAAAAGGGGTGGAAAACTCATAGTCTCGATCTGTGAGCTGTTTGGCAAATAAGTGTTGGTCAAAGTCGTAGAAGAGGAAGAGATAAATCAGTAAGAATAGAGGGGTATAGAGGGGTGAAACTCAGGGGATCACTGCTGCTTTTAAAAGCCAGATACAAGAGGAGCCAGGGAAATAGATGAAGAATGTTCGGGGAAACCAGGAGTTAGCATTGTTACAGAAGCCAGGAGTGAGAGATTTTCCAAAAAAGAAAAAATGATCTATAGCCCCAGTTGTCAACCCTATCAGACACATTGTCTCCTTGACCATCCCCAGATGATATTTGTAGATAATACACCAATGCACATAATTTAAAAATCAATATAATAGCCCAACTGTAATATAAAGAAAAAAATGGAACTGCATTTTAGATAGTATTTTGATATGTCAACATTGGGATGTGACTAAAGGAGACGACACAAGGAAGGAGTCAAATGATTGACCTGATACACAGAAGTATCACGGATGCAGATACCACAAGTGGAGACCAGTCTGCCTGAGCTGGATCACTGCATACGACATAAATTTGTAGAATGGTGGATATTCAAACAAAGTACAGTTTTTCATCAACTGACACTATAATTGTGTTGCTGAAAAATCCAGTATATAAAAAAGACTTTCACTGACTCAGACTCTAGGTTCCAGCGATTATAAACAGGTCTTCCAGCTGTGGTGACTATCCAGGAGGGCATTCGAAAGTCATGTGTAACACGGGACAATTCTTTCTTGGTATAGGAATATCTACTACATTGTAGGACTCCTAGCATTCTTGCTGCTGCTGATTAAATACCAGCAAGAGCCCCAGTCATCACAGTTATCAAAAAGCTCTCCCACAGCATTCCAGAACACTCCCTATGGAGTGAAACACTTCAAGAGAGAAGCATAGGTTCAAAGTGTCAAATGGCTCTCCTTCGTCTTTAGAGTTCTTTAGTTTTTATCGTGCTGGCTAAACAAGAGGTGGAGGGGAAATAACATACTGGTGTAGTAATCATGACCTCTGTAAAATTGTGTGGTTCTCCTTCCCTAATCAAATGATAGAGTTTTTCCACTGTTCATGCATAAATTGCTCCAATCCCTTCCTTCCTATCTCAACCACAGGTGGTTAGGGTAATTCATTAGACACGTAGTGTTGTAGTTCCCTTAGCAATGGCTCTCACCTAGCCAGTTTTCAGCCTAATTACACACAAGATCTGTTCCTTAAAAGCTGCTTCCAGGCTGATGCTTATAATTACCTGGTTCAAACTTATATTTTAAACATTAAGCAGAACATAATGAGGATCTTGAAAGAAATGCCTCAATTCTGGATGATTTTAGTGTCATTCATACTGATCATTTTGGGTACAAAAGCTCTCTACATGTCTTCCAGGAAGACCGTTCAATTCTAAGTCGTGTGACCGTGGACAAGTCACTTAACATCTGGGGCTTCCCTTTCTTCTAGTTAAAATACTTCTAAGATGTGATAAATGTGAAACCCTGAAATGCCATAAAGTACATGGTCCATTCTTGTTATGGACGACAATTTAATACAGAGGACCATGGCATGTGAGACTAGGCGAGGTTTTTTTATGCTCAAAGCAATGACGAATAAGAAAAGTTGCTTCTCTAGTGGTTCTTTGAACTTCAAATGTTCAGACCGTGGATGCTATTCTTATATATACTTCTGTTTTATTTCATGCTTATTTTTCCTTTTTCTTTCTGTATTACCATGCCCAAAGGAAATGAGCAGATATGGGGTGGATAGAAACAATGTGGAAGAAAAGTGAAATGTAGGCCTTTGGAAATTATGTTCTGAATGGAAGAGATTAAAGAATTGCAGTCATTTTTCTGGGAACTGTTTAAATGCCTTTCCCTACTCTGCTTCCTCCCCCTACTTCAGTTCCAAGAGAAGCCATACTGTGAATTGTAAAACACAGCATGTGTTTCTTGGCAGTGACGTTTAAAAGGTGGTAGGTTACCCTCTGTTTGCTTTCCTTGGTAAAGGATGTATATTTCATTCTAATATGCTGAGGATTTGATCTAGACTCATCTAGAGCCATGAAGGTTAAGGGTAATTAAGAAGGACATCAGAAAATATAATGCACAACATAATTGGAAAATTTTACACCCAGACTCATTCATCGTTGTGAGAATGTCCTGGATTACTTACTCAAGCTTCTGTTAGGCCATTTCTGCAATGGTTATTAAGGGGAGAGCGATGTTATATTTTGTAAATTCTGTACAATCATGAAATGTCTTTATTCATTTTCAGTTAGGAAGAACAAAAATATTAGATAACAAACTCTTTTAAGCTATTTTTCCACTTAAAGTCAAACAATATTTCTCTTTAAAAGAATGTGTATGGTGTGCAGTCCTAGACTTGAGATATTGCAAAATAGATATATGGAAAACTAATTGTTCTTAAAATAGTTGCCAAGTCTTTTTTATTCTTGGTTTTCCCAGCCCATCTCACTACATGCAATGAATACTCCTCCCCAGCCCCTCTGCTTTTCCCCACAAACTCAGTTTCATAGTAGAGTGGTAGGTTTTGTTCAAATCTATTTTTTTCCTTCATAATGTGATAAGTAAATCCCATTGGCTTTTGCTTAATGTTGTGCCTGACTTTAAAAATGCTAGAGAAATTGCCATTTTTGAAAATTGGTTCATTGACCTTTGGCATGTAACAGAACCATGGGGTAACAGTCCTGTGAACTGCGGAGGGGTCTTGGAACTAATCAGTCCTACAAGGAAAAGCTTGATCCTCCATTGGCTGGTGATGTTGTGCTGCTGTTGGGTCCCTTGCAAGACATAGCTATACTCCAGGAATTTCATTGAGGAACACATTATCTTCCTTAAGTTGTGATATTAAAAAATTTCACTATAGGGGGGCCTGGGTGGCTCCGTGGGTTAAAGCCTCTGCCTTCGGCTTAGGTCATGATCTCAGGGTCCTGGGATTGAGCCCCACATTGGGCTCTCTGCTCAGCGGGGAGCCTGGTTCCTCCTCTCTCTGCCTTTTTGTGATGTCTTTCTCTCTGTCAAATAAATAAATTAAATCTTAAAGAAAAATTCATTTGGTTTCCAATTTTTCTTGTACATTCCTTAGATTCACTAATGGGTCTAATTTATTAGACCTTTATTTCAAATCTTGTTTTGTTAATTCAGTAGAACTTGAACCTCTCTCTATATGTAAAAATGCAGACATTTTAAAATCATATGACCATTTTAACTTTTCAATTATACTTTTTCCTAAATGCACAGAAGTAGATCAAGCAAATTTAAACAGGTCTTCTGAAGAAATGAACTGAAGCATTGAAATCTTATTCTCACAGATTGCTATTAGTATATTTTCCTGCATATTTGTTTTATTAAATACTATCTAAATCAAAGAGTGGAGCTCAGAGCACTCTTCTCCCTAGATGAATGGACCATCTGAATAGAAGGATTCAGACTCAGAGTATGAAGAAAACAGCAGTAAGTTTTAACTGAGCTTCCCATTCTTCCCACGGTCCAGCAAGGAGAGTCGGGTCTTAGAGTTTCTCAGAGCTCCAGGAGGACAGTCTATGCTCCCAGTGGGGAAATGGGGGGCATGTTGTTCTAACAGCCATGGCTCCTCAGGAAGTGGTCTGTTCTCGTGATCTGGGGAAGACAGAGGATTTCTCTTAGTGTGTCCTAGGCGGGCGCACAGCAGCAACCTGTGACCCCAACACATTCGGTTGTTCTGGCTCAGGAGTCAGCAAACTTCCTTTAAAAGGCCAGATGTAAATGTTTTCAGCTTTGTGAACCGTAAGATCTCTTTAGTAACCACTCAACTCTGCCACTGCAGCTGCAAGTGACCATAGATTACACTCATGCAAATGGGAGTGGCTATATGTTAGTAAAGCAATTTTTTTTTAAAAGGCAGCTGCAGACTGGATTGTCCACATGTGGTTCCCTGACTCCTGTTCTTGGCCACGTCCCACCTTTTAATTGGGATAGCTGGGTGTAGCCCAACCCTTAAAGTGAGAGGAGATGTTTGGGATGACCAGATATTTATAGGTTGGGCCTCCCTAAGCAGTTGTGGGATCCACACCACCACCTGGGACATCCAAAGGAAAGTTTTAAAACATATAGCCAAGAAAGTTATACTCTTACATTTCACGTGTAACATTGGAGTCTACATTCAAATTGTGGCAGATGGTAAAGCCAGGCTATCATATCTAAGGCCTATAGGCATTGTCTTTGTTTGGGGACAGTCTGGTAAATGGACGGATAGAAGTGCTTAACAAAATGTGTAGCAGCATGCAAGGGCTGCTATATATTCCAGGTATTTAATAACTCTTAGATCCAGGTACAAGAGCAACAGACCCTAGGAATAGATAGCCAGCAGCCAGGCTCTGCCGGCAAGGAGTCCCTAGAAAGAAGCTCTGGAGAAATGCTGGGTAGCACAGGATGCACGTGTGCACACCCAGATAGCTCTGTATAGTTAAAAATATCCACATATGTATGATTCGTTTTTCAGAGAATATAGAGACCACATGGGCTTACCTTTCTTCATTACAAATCTTCATCTTCCCTCTCTGTATACCTGACTGAGAAAAACAGGACTTCTGCTAAGCTTGAACCCGTGCCTTCCTGCCCCTTGGCAACCTTGCTCAGTCCCCACTGGCCTCTTCCTTACAGATCAGTCTTTTTTCTCCTAAAAGCATTAAAGCTTATTCTCACAGATTGCTATTAGTATATTTTCCTGCATATTTGTTTTATTAAAGACTATCTAAATCAAAGAGTGGAGCTCAGAGCACTCTTCTCCCTAGATGAATGGACCATCTGAATACAATGCCCTGCTGCCTTCAAAGATACTTCTCTTCTAAATCAAAACCACTCATTTGAATACAACATTTTCTATTTGACATGTTAATCGTTTTCTTCAAAAAAGATAGGGAGTCAGGCTGGCCAAGAAATTCAGTGGTAACCATTTCACTGACTTTTTTTTTTTTTTAAGATTTCATTTATTTGAGAGAGTGAGAGAGAGAAAGAGAGAGACTGCATGAGCTGAGCTGAGGGAGAGGGAGAAACAGACTCCCCGCTGAGCAGGGAGCCCCATGTGGGGCTCAGTCCCAGGACCTTGAGATCATGACCCAAGCTGAAGGCAGACACTTAACCTACTGAACTACCCAGGTGCCCCTTCATTGCATTTTTTTAACATTAACCTGGTTTTCTCTCTTTTTTTTCTTTTCTGAGTTCTGTTAAGTTCAGCTTTCTTGTTGCTTTTCAAAGATACTTCATTACAATATCCTATAGGTCTTATAAAGAATGAGATTGGCAAGTTAACCTGTTTAATATAGTCCCATCAGACCTTCAGTGAATGAAAGGAGAAACGTCCCATGTCATTCTGAATCTTCCTATTTGTATTTCTCTCTCCTATTTCTTTATACATTTAATATATACTTGGATAAAGCAGTATATATACACACAAAATCTGCGATTTTACATTTCATTCAAACTTAATTTAAAAGTTTAAATTTAACAAGTAACAAATGGGAAATGAGAAACAGACATTATTAGTAAGGGTGGCTGCTGGCAGAGAGCTCTGAACTGCTGACGGCATAAAGTAAGGTTTATCCAGACAGACTGCAGAGCTCAGCAGAGGGGCCAAATTTATATGCCTATGTCCAGTAAATATTTATTGAAAGTAAATAGATTTGGGGGGCCTAGTGGGTCTCTGCCTGTTTGTCTGTTAGGGTTCGGGTGTTATGTAAGGATAAGTTTCTGTGTCAGGTGTATCCTGTTTCAGAATCTGTCCTGTTTTGTGGAAGACAGCTCCTTTCCCCCGCCCCCCCTTTGGCATCAGTCTGCCCCACCTGAAGCGAGACTTTAGAAATGGAAAAAGCATAGATCACTTGGAGGCTTTTTGGCCTTCGTTCTCTGTCACTTTGAGACTGGAAGAGAAAAGATGGCTGTCAAGTCCTAGATCCCTGTTCTCCGGATGCTCTCAGAGCCAAGGCTTCAGAATGTTGTCTGAGGCCAGAATCATCCTGGCGGTTGTCTCTGGAACAATACATACAACTTAAGAACTCTGGATTTTCATGAACGTAAAAAAAATGAAAGTTTATGTGATATTTCTCCCCCTCTCCACTTCCCCAGTCTTCTGTTTCCTTTTCCCTTCCATAATAGCATAGCTTTGTTATCTTTTGAGAGCTGGCACTGCCTGGAACTGATTTCTACAATTTGGAGGTCTGTGAGGGAGAGGAAATTGGAGAACAGTGATTAACTTCAGATAATGGTTTATAAAAACAAGTTTTGTTTTCTTTTTAATGCAACTTGAGTTTAAAGGGAAAGCATTAAACTTGGAAGGAAGAAGAGATATTTATTTTGTTTAATAAAATTCAGAACTTTCTAGAACACATAAAAGAAATTATAAAATGATGAAACCTGTAAAATAATTTTCTGAAACATGTTTCATTAACAACACTTTTGGTTAAAAAGGAATTTCTCTATTTGCCTACTATTCATCTTTATACATTTAATATGTACTTGGATAAAGCAGGCATTATGTGTGAACCTATGATATGCTGGAGGATGTCGAAATAATCTAATGCGATTTTTTTTAAAGATTTTATTTATTTATTTGACAGAGAGAGAGAGATCACAAGTAGGCAGAGAGGCAGGAGAGAGAGGGGGAAAGCAGGCTCCCTGCCGAGCAGAGAGACTGATGCGGGGCTCGATCCCAGGACCCCGAGATCATGACCCGAGCCAAAGGCAGAGGCTTTAACCCACTGAGCCACCCAGGCGCCCTGCAATTTCTAATTTCAGGTAGTTTTAGAAACTAGTGTAGGTGAGTCCTATCTTCAAGTCAGTGTAATACACTATGGTATCTCACTGTGGTT
>CM053616.1:67414524-67448228 GCA_028646535.1 Procyon lotor
CTGAGCAGGGAGCCTGATGCTGGACTTGATCCCAGAACCCCGGGATATGACCTGAGCCAAACGCAGGCACTTAATGGACTGAGCCATCCAGGCACCCATCATATGTTTTCTTCTAGAAGTTTGAAAAGATTTTGGGTTTATATTTAGGTCTATGACCCATTTTGAGTTGATTTTTGTATATAGTCTGAGGTATAGATGGAAATTCTTTTTATTTCTTCTTTTTTTTTTAAATGGATCTTCATTTGTTCAGCGCTACTTTTTGAAAAGATTCTTCTTTCCCTCACTGAATTGCCTTTGCACCTTTGTTGAAAACCTGTTGACAGTACTTGTGTGAATATAGTTTGGGGCTTTCTTCTCTTCTTTTGGATCTTTGTGTTTGATCGCAGTACTATATGGCTTTCTCTTGTAGCTTTCTGATAAGTCTTGAATTTAGGTTCTGATTTTCTTTTTTTCTTTTTTCTTTTTTTCCCCATAGTGTTTGGTTAGTCCGTGTTCTTTGTATTTCCGTATGAACTGTAGAAATCATACCAGTTTCTACAAAGAAAGCCTGTTGGGACTTTGATTGGGATTGTATTGAATCTATAGATCAATTTGGGGAGAATTAATATCTGAAAGTTATTGAATCTTCCAATCCATGTACAACTTACATTTCTCCATTTATTTAAGTCTTATTTAATTTCTCTCAGCGATGTTTATAGTTTTCAGTGTATAGGTCTTCCTCATCTTTTGGTCAGATTTATCATCCTAAATAGTTTACATGTTTAATGCTTTGGAAATGGTATTGTTTTTAAATGTTGATTTAAATTACTCACTGTTAGTATGTAGAAATACAGGGGTTTTTTTGCATTGTGTGTTATATATTGTATAAAATATTGTATATTGATCTTTATCTTGTTACCTTGCTGAACTAATTTTTAAATTTTAATACCTTTTTTCTTTATTCTATAGGATTTTCTACCTAGACTATCATGATATCTGCATTACAGATAGTTTTGGTTGTTTCCTTCTAATCTGGATTCTTTTTCTCTTTTTTTCTTGTTTGACTGTGCTGGTGAGAATCTCCAGCACAATCCTGATTAAAAAATGGTGAGAGCAGCCATCCAGGTTTGTTCTTGATCTTAGGGGGGAAGCGTTTAATCTTTTACCATTAAATATGATATTTTTTCCTAGATACGCTTTACAAGCTGAGGTAGTTCTATTTCTAATTTGCAAAGTTTTTGTTTGTTGTTGGTTTGTGGGTTTTTTTTTCCTTTCTTTTTTCTTTATAGGAATGGATGCTGGATTTTGTCAAATGCTTTTTCTGTATCTCTTGCAATAATCATGTGGTATTCATTTTTACTCTGTTAATAATTAAATGATAATTGTGATGAATTTAATGAACTAACAATTTTCAAATGTTAAATCATCCTTGCTCTCCCAAGATCAACCCTAGTTGGTCATGATGTATTATCCTTTTTATATATTCTTGGATTTGATTTGCTAAAATTTTATTAAGAATATTTACATCTCTGTACATGGAGGGCTCTGGTTTGTGGTTTTCTTGTCTTGTAGTATCTATCTTGTTTTGCTCTTTGGGTAATGCTGGCCTCATGGAATGAGTTAGTAAATGTTTCCTCCTATTTAATTTTCTGAAAGAATTTGTGTAGAATTGGTATTATTTCTTCCAGTGTTTGGAATTCTGTGGTAAAGCCATATGAACCTGGAGTTTTCCTTGTGGGAAGATGTTTTACTACAAATTCAATTTGCTTGACACATACAGGGCTACTCAGATTATCTGTGTCTTCTTGAGTGAGCTTTGGAAGTTCGTGTCTTATGAGAAATTTGTATTTTTATAGCTGAGTTGTTGAACTTAATTGGCATAAAGTTTTTTATAATATTTCCATATTATCCTTTTAATATACGTAAAGTTTGTAGTGATGTCACCATTTTTCATCTTGTGTATATGGCTTGTTTGTGTCTTCTTCTTTTTTTCCCTAATATATCTGGATAGAGGTCTATTAATTTTATTGATCTTTAATACAACAAACATTTGGTTTCATTGATTTGCACTATAATTTTTCCTATTTTGTTATTTCCTGTTTTCTGCTTACTTTGTTTTGTTTTGTTTTTTAAGATTTTATTTCTTTATTTGACAGAGAGAGAGCAAGAGAGGGAACACAAGCAGGGGGAGTGGAAGAGGGAGAAGCAGGCTTCCCTCTGAGTGGGCAGCCCGATGCTGGGCTGGATCCCAGGACCCTTGGATCATGACCTGAGCCAAAGGCCCATACTTAAGGACTGAGCCACCCAGATTCCTGTATTTTGGGTTTAATTTACTCTTTTAATGACTTTCTTAAAGTGAAAGCTGAAGTCATTGGTTGGACAGCTTTCTTCTTTTCTAATATAGCTGTTTTGTGCTATAAATTTTCCACCAGCAAATACTTTAGCTGTATCCCATAACTTTTATAATGCTGTATTTTTAATACTTTTGTAGTTTATAATTTCATCTTGTTTTCTTTTTTGACCCATTGGCTATTTAGAAATGGGTTGTGTAGTTTTGTGAGGATTTTCTACATGTATTTTTGCTATAGATTTCTAATTTAGTTTATTTGTAGTCTAAGAATGTGTTTCTATGACTTGAGTTATTTTTGATTTATTGATACTGGTTGTATGGACCAAATATTATGTATATGGGTAAATGTACACTTGAAAAAATATGTATTCTGCTATTGGTGGTAGAGTGTTCTGTAATTTTCAGTTAAGTAAGTTGTGTTTTATATACTTATGGACTTACTGTGTACTTGTTCTACACATTGTTTAAACAGGGTTTTTGGGGCATGTGGGTGGCTCAATGGGTTAAGCCTCTGCCTTCGGCTCAGGTCATGATCTCAGGGTCCTAGGATCAAGCCCCACTTTAGGCTCTCTGCTCAGTGGGGAGCCTGCTTCCCCCCTTTCCCTCTGCCTGCCTCTCTGCCTATTTGTGATCTCTTTCTCTCTGTCAAATAAATAAATAAATAAAATCTTTAAAAAAAAAAAAAACCAACAGGATTTTTTAAATCTCTTACTCTAATTGCAATTTTTATCTATTTTTCTTTGCTGGTCCATCAGTTTTTGCTTTATATGTTGTGATGCTCTGTTATTTGGTACATAAAAGTTTAAGCTTGTTATTTCTTCTTGATTGGCCTTTTTGCTATTATAAAATGATTTTTATTAATCTCTAGTAATATTTTTTGCTCTGTAATCAACTTTTTCTATTACTAATATAGCCATCTAGCTTTCATTTGATTTTTTTAGCATGACATTTTTTAAATCCTTTTCCTTTTAATCTCTTTGTGTCTTTATGTTTGAGACATATTTCTCATCAACAGTGCTTTTAAATGTCTTGTTTTTTAATCAAATCTGATGATCTTTGTCTTTTAATTGAAAGTTTAAACTGTTTTAAGTTTAATGTAATATAATTGGGTGTAAATGTACTATTCTTATATTGTGTGTATTTGTCTCTCTTATCTTTTTTTTTTCTTCTTTTTGGGGGCTTCTTCTGGATACATTGAGTATTTTTATTTAATAGATCTTTTGTTATGGTATTTTAGTGTTTTCTTTAAGCTACATATTTTGATCTTTATGTTATGTCTGCCTTCAATTAATAATTACTTGATAACATAGGTTAATTTTAATATTATTAATATGTAATAATATATTATTTCTGTTTTAAACAATCAACTAGCCTTTAAGGAGACTTACATAATAAGGTAAAGCATTGTATATTTACACCTGTAATTACCATTTTTTACGCTCTTCTTTTCTTTGTATAGATCAGTGTTTTGCTTGGTATCATTTTTCTTCCATTTGAAGGATTTCCTTTAACATTTCTTGAAGGAAAGTTCTACTGCTCATGAGTCTTATGATTTTTATTATGACTGAAAAAACTTGATTTCTTTTTTATTTTTGAAAGATATCTTCACTGAGTATACAATTTTAGGTTGATAGTTTTTCTTTCAAGTATTTAAAAGATGTTGCTCTGCTCTCTTTAGATTGCATTGTTTTTGACATGAAATCTGATATTCTTTTATTTGTTCTTCTTTACATGCTCTTTTTGTATTTTACTCTGATTTTAAGAATTTTGTTCTTTATCACTGATTTAAATAATTTGATTATGGTGTGCTGCGATAGGTTTCTTTGTGTTTCTTATGCTTTGAGTTTATTGAGCTTTTGGAATCAATGACTTTAGAAAATTTTCATCAAATTTGGACATTCTGTTTGGGTCTTTTAAAAATCCTGCCTATATTCACTCGTATCTGTTTTCTTGAACATACAGGATAAAGTTCTAGTAACTGCTTTAGTGTTCTTGTCTATTAATTCTATCAACTCTGTCATTTCTAAGTCTGTTTGTATTGATTGAGTTTTCTCCTCTTGGCCATACTCTTTTGCTTCTTTGCTAGCCTGGTAATTTTTTAATTGTAATTAGTGTGAATTTTATTGTGTTGGGGCTATATATTTTTATGTTTTTGTAAATATTTTTGAAGTTTTTCCTGGCACTTGAAAACTGTTTGATCCGATTGTGTCTTGCTTTTAAAATTTGTTGGATGTGACCAGAGTAGCATTTAGTCTGTTGAAGCATTCTCCCTATGATAGAGGTAAAATGCTTCTGAGTACTCTATCCAAGGTCCTGTAAACCAGGAGCTTTTTCACTCTATCTGCTGGGAACACAAACTATTCCTGACCGTCTGTGATTACTGGGGATCCTATTCTCTGGTGACTTCTAGACTGGGGTAGTTTTCATATATGAAAACTGAAGACATGAGTGGAATCCTCTTGAGAATCTTCAGAGTACCAGGTACTCTCCAGTACCTGTGAGCTCCATAGTTCCATGGCTTCCTTGACTTCCAGCTCCATTTCCTAAACTCAGAGAGACCAGCAGGAGAAGCTGGTTTCCATTAGGGAACCATGGCCTGAAATCCCTCTCTAAGCTATAACCTAGGGCTATTTTAGGACTCAGTTTGTTTGTTTTCTGTTTTGTGATCACTATTTTTAGTCTCCCATCACTTAATAATCTTGAGAATCTTTTAATAGTGTGTGTGTGTGTGTGTGTGTGTGTGTGTGTGTTCATTTCAGGAAAGAGATAAATCTAGTTCCTGCTACTTCATCTTTGTTGGAAGTCAGCACAATTATTAGACTACATGACATCTTCCTGTTGGTCACAGAGGCTGTGTTTATTATCTCTTACTCCTTTTTAGCTGTGTGCCTCTGTTTATGCTGTCTCTATTGATGTGTCTTCAAGTTCACTGATTTTTTTTTCCCATATCGAATCTATTAATCTACCCAGTGAATGTTTTATTTCACATGTTGCATTTTTTATGTATAGAAATTTCATTGTTTGTTTGTATCTTCTGTTTCTTTCTGCATTATGTTCATGTTTTAAGTCCTTAAGTATTTTGAGTATTTTCATTATAGCTCTTTTGACTTTTTTCCCTGCCAGTTTCATCATCCCTGTGTCTTTCTAAGTGGCTGATTTTATTTTGGTTATGAGTCATTTTTTTCTTCCTTTTTCATATCTCTATTAATTTCACTTGGCTAGTTGAACTTGTGAATTTTAGGTTTTGGCTTGATAAATTTTGTTGTATTTCTTTAAAGATTGCACAGATTTATTTTGGCAGACCATTGTTCGTGGATTTGTGGGGAAGCGAGTCCATTCTAGTGTCTGGTCTACCTCTCACTAGGGTAGTTTTAATCCTACTAGTACGACATGAGAATTTTAAGGTTTCTATTGTATGTCCTGTGTGTTCTACCACATCTCTTTACTCTGTCTAATGTGAAGTATGATACTTTGTCATGGGTGAAAATAGAAGTCCACCTGATACACCTAATATATACACATTCTAATATATACACACCTCTGTACATTGCTGGCCTTGTTTGAACTCTGGAAATTTTTTGTATTAAAACTTGCTGGTTCTTTTCCCAGGAGTTAATTTTTTTTTTTTTTTTAAGATTTTATTCATTTGACAGCGAGAAACACAGCGAGAGAGGAGACACAAGCAGAGGGAATGGTAGCGGGAGAAGCAGGCTTCCTGCAGAGCAGAGAGCCCGATGCGGGGCTCGATCCCAGGACCCTGGGATCTGACCTGGGCCGAAGGCAGCCGCTTAACGACTGAGCCACCCAGGCGCCCCCAGGAGTTAATTTTTATCTAATCTTGTGAGGGTTCAACTTCCGTAGCCCTGACAGGTGTTTAACCAAAGAGTCAAGGGGACCCCCATGCCAGTTCTTAGAGCAGTTTCACTTCATAGATCCAGCCATTCTGGTACTCTGACAAGCAAATTTTAGCTGACTCAGCCTTTCTGAGCTTTGATATTTGCTCTTTACCTCTGTGAGACTGCTGCTGGGTTATCTTTGGGATCTCCTTCTCTGTGAAATTGCCTCCAAGGAGATAAGCATATCCACTGGGAGTCTCATTGCATTTGTTTGCTTTCTCTGGGCATCACAGTCCTGCGTAGCCTGTTAAAGTTTAAAAACAATTGCTTCCTTTCTTTGCCCAGTTTCCTAGTTGTTTACAGTAGGAGGGTAATTCTGAACCCTCCTGGTCTCTCAAGGTTGGAAATAGAAGCTCACTTTATGAATTTTTTTTTAAAGATTGTATTTATTTATCTGTCAGAGAAAGAGCAAGCACAAGTAAGGGGAACAGCAGGCAGAGGGAGAAGCAGGCTCCCCGCTGAGTAAGGAGCCCGATGTGGGACTTGATCCCTAGATCCTGGGATCATGATCAGAGTCAAAGGCAGATGCTTAACTGACTGAGCCACCCAGGCACCCCTATGGTATTTGGCACCTTGAGCCTCATATGTAGTACTAGTAGGCATTCAATAAATATTTGGTAAATTATTCATCATCATCATCATCATCATATTGTAGTCAGCAATAACATTTTTATTCCTTTTACCCATGTTTCCTATTTCATTTTCACCTCTAAATCACTCTCATTAAATTCTTGGATACTTTGCAAAAGTCTTGTATTGTATTCTCTTTTCTGTTGCCAAGCCAAAATTTTGGCTGATTGTTAAGAAAGTTGGAGCTGAGTAGAGGAAATATTCGAGTTTAATGATCTGTATTTTCATGTGAATTCTAAAGCATTCACATACAAATTACTTTTATGTCTTTCATGGAATTACCAATAAGTGCATAGATAAAAGTATGCTCAGAATTCCATTAGCCCAGGTTAAGAGGAATGTAGAATAGGTTTGAGAAGTTCTTTCCTTTGGGAGAGGTCACCTAAAGTGGATCTTAAGTTAGGAGGGGAGGGAAGACTCCAAGTTTAGGGAAAGCATGACAAAAGCCATTTATTCCTTAATCTGTAGGAGGTGTAGTTGAGGATACCATTGTCTTGAAGTTTCATTGCAATATCCAGATAGAGATGACCAGCAGGCCCTTGGATGTGTCTGAGAGAGTAGTCAGGAATGGAGTTATGGACTGGGAAGGTATTAGTATATAGGTTAACACTAAACTCTGACATTGGAAAAGTTTTTTTGAAGAGGAGGTGTCTATATAGATACATTGAGTATGAAAAACTTTGAGAGATACTGATATATAAGGATTGGTGGTTAAAGAGGATTCAGAAAGTAGGCAAAGAAGTACCAGTTGGAAATGTTTAATGAGAATCAGGACAGAATGGTCTTGCTAGAAGACAGATTTGTGTTTCTCACAAATAGGTGACTCACAAATGAGTGGCACCAGAATTACTTTCAATAGACATGGGGGTGGTGTTTGTAAAAATACATATATTCAGGTCTCTCCCCAAATCTGAGTTGAAATTTTTTGAATAGGGCCCAATAAATATGCATTTTATAGAGTTCTCGAAGAAATTTTTCACAACATAAAATTAGCCACTGGACTAAAGTTTCAAGAAGGAAGAATCCTCAACTTAATCAAATATAAAAGAAAGTACTAGTATAATTAGACTGTAAAAGCATCCATGGTATTTGGCCACTTGAAGAATAGTCCTGAATCCTGAATCTTCTTGCCGCTGCGACTACTATGGTCACGTTTTGCCAAGTTTCTTCAAAACTTATTAATATGTTAATATAATAGACATTCATTGAATGAGTAAGTAAATCATCTTAAAATGAAAGATTTTGAGTGTCTTTAGTAACTATTTTGGTAGATTAGAGAGAAGGAAAAGTTTGAGGGAAGAAGGGCGAGGGGCAGGGTACTGTCTTTGAACCAGCTGATTATATGCTTTTTGAATTTGTTGATTGTCATGTGCCTGCTCCTCAAAAGTGGACATGGTCCTAGCCTCCATTCCTTTGCAAAGTCTGTCCTGTTCATTCAGTAGACATTTTCCAAGGGTTTGCTATGCAGCAGTCATTTAATACGTGTCTGTTAAGTTCATCCAGATAACTTCCAAGTACAACAAACTTATATATCCCTGTTTATTATGTTTAGAAATGCAGAGGTGTAGGAGAGGCTCGAAAAGCTTTCACTTACCATCGTCCTGGAGGTTTAACACTACAGTTCTATTTTTTTTTTCTATTATAATATATTTTTTATGCCTTCTTTTGAGAAAAACATGGTGCTTTTTTTTCTGTCTCGGATAATAAAACCAATAACATCTTTTGTGAAAGAGCATATTTCTCAAAGGGTTACCCAATAGCCATCACTAATAGTCACGGTCTTTCCCATAATTATTAATTTTACCTTAATGAATTAATATATATCCACATTTACCAAAAATTTAAGAAAGCTGTTCTTTTGTTGTTGTTGTTAAAGATATGATTTTAAAATCTTCGCTGGAGAGTCACATTTTCCTAGAATAATTCTGTAAGGGACATAATTGGGAAACTATGAGTCATTTAGTAAAATTCAAGGTCAATGAATATAGTTGTACAAGTTATTTATTGAATAAGAATGCCAAGGGGTCAGGTGGGGCAGAGATTCAGCTTTGCCCCATTAGGCTAACCATATTTTTTCTGAGAAGATAAACTTTATTGAATTCATACAACAGTTCTATATAGGCTAGCAGAAACCCTGGTAGAATTTTATTTTACACTCTACTCAAGTACAGATATTCTGTTAAGCAGAATCTGGTACATTTTGCTTTAAAGAAGGAGCTTTTGCATGGAAAATGAAAGCAAAAATGAAAACTCTTGCCCATTTATCAAAAACTAAAAAGTGTCAGCTTCTTTTTTAAATAAATGAAAGTAAATAAAATGAAAAGCAAGACCTAAGTCCTTTGTGTCATTTATATTTCTTCTTTACACAAGCTCACCAGTTTTGTGCATAAGAGTCTCTCCAGGGAATTACTGATTATCATAATTAATCCCAGCCATTGGTAAAGAAAGAAGATAGCATTACTGGAAAGGAGTGGATAGAAGAGGGAGAACTTCCTCTTTTTGAGTTATTCTTAGAGAAAGTTTCCTCTAAAATGATAGAAGAGAAATCACTGTATTTCCCATGGCATAAACTATTGATCTGGGATTTTTAGTTGTTTGTCTGCTATCAGGGATTAGGTATTGAAGTACTAAAGCCATTCATCTTGAATGTGGTAGAGCTTCAAAGGCAATGGCAACAAGAACCCCCACCACAGGAGGTGTCAACCATTATGAAATTAGTTATTTGATTCTCTTTTGTGGAGCTTACAACTCTTGTTTTTCCAAAGTTCACATTTAACATGGACCTTCAGGTTACTGATCAGTGCCTTTCCCTGTCATTCTGTGAGTGGGACTTTGAGGACCTTAATTCTGACAGTTGTTTTTATGTCCTCTTTAGAGTATGCAAAGTGCTCTGAATGCTGGCTCTTAATGGTTTGCTAAAGGAATTTATCTGATGATGAACAATATTATAACAAAATTGGAGAGGCTGAGGTAGAGAACCAATGAAATTACCTTTAACTGGATGTTGATGATGATGATTATCAATAGCAACAATAATAAAAATGTGAATTTAGAATTTATTATTTTATTTTAACCTGACTGTGATACTTGGGAAATGTCTCTACATGCCACAAGGAAAATTGAGTAAATGAAATTCAGCTTCTACTTCTTTGAGTGATTTTAAATAAAAGATGTGAATTATTGGCACTATTTCAAGAAATTCTAATACATCATGATATACCAGCCAATGGATAAATTAAAAAAAATGTGATTTATTTTTAATAGTGCTAATATATTCATTTTAGATCAAATGTATCACAATTGTTTTTAAATGTGTGGTATATCTATTTTATAGACAGTGTATATGGTCTGTTACAATTGCCAGTTTTATTAACTGGCAAAATTTCAGATTTTTAGAAAATTTTGTATCAAAACTTTTTTTTCTTGTGGGGCACTTTTGCATATAGCTCTCTTTGTTTAATGAAAATTTTGACTGGTGACATATTCAACATATGATAGGAATAGGTTCCACATGATTATCATATGCATTTTAAGAAATCCATTAAGAGAAAAAAAGAGAATAGTCTCTAATGTAAAAATGTAAAAGTATGAAGCTTTTGGGTTGGTTTTTTTTTTTTTTTTGGTGAGTGAGTAAAGAATATAAAATATAAACAAATTAGGAAACTGGTGACCAGGGGGAAACAAATGTGAAATTAGATATAAGAAGATTAAATTTATACTTATAATTCTCAGTAATTAGCATTGTATGCTCTGTGTGCTCTTGAATGAGTTACTTAATTTCTCTGAGCTTCATTTTTCTCATCTGTAAAATGTGATTTATTTGGGCATTTCTCAAATTTCCTCTCAGCCCCCCAATTCTAGGATCCTCTGTTTTATTGGAAACACTAGTTACGGCTTTCCAATTTAAAGCTGTTTGTATGGAAGTTAGGAGCAACCATGTTAAAGTTAACCAGTGAAAACAAATGGAACATAAAATCATTATTGCTCACGGAACCCCACAGAACTAAAATCATCATGGAATAAGTCTGAGTGTGGAAAATGTGTTGTGAAATAAGAGAATCATTCATCCAAATGACCAATTAATTCCTGCCAGAATTTAATAAGTTAGTTTTATATTCACCTTGGATTTTTACTGAATGGTTTAAAGTTGAGCTGATACTATTGCCCCGTGAGGAAAAAGGCCAGAGGAAAACCTTAACAGAATGGACCACAGAGCTATTTAAAACCCATGCACATGAGGATGACCACGCACAGGAGAATGACTGTGTTGGGACTCCAAGCAGAGCTATTGCCTGTTTATCCCTTTGATCTTGTTGGTGATTCTGTCTGCTGTTGAATTTTTGGAGCTGAAGAAGGACAATAGACAAAAGAATTGTAAAATAGTACAAAGATGCAATAGAATAGCATTTTCACGTTTTGTGGCTGACCATTCAATGACTAGGTAATAACAACAATAAATTGGGACCAGAGATGTGGAGGAAAAGAGATTACATGGTTGCATTCTAGCAAATTGTCACAGCACCAGAGAGGCAGACTTTCAGATGACACCAGATTGGGGATTCATTTGGTCAGTTCCTTTGAAAGTCATGTATAGTAATACTGGCCACAGCAGGCCCTTTAGAACCACAGAATAAAAATATACACTGAAACTTGGTAATAATCAATTACTAATCAATAGAGAAAATGTATAACTTAATTTTGAACTAAGAAGACAATCTTTAAGAAATTTATGTAGATTTCTTAGAGAAGAGTAATTTTAGAAGCACAAAATAATATAAATCACCAAGACTCTGCTAATGTCATATATCACTGAAGAGATAAATACAATATAGAATTCTATTAAAGAGCAGGGAAAACTGCTTTTTGCTTACAGTCTGTCTTATAGATCTTTTCCCCCTGGATATCTCCTAATTGAATAAAAAATATGAGCCTCTAAGCAATGATTAGGTGTCACCAAACTAGTTTTCCACTAATAATTTTAACTTATCTTTGAGGATAATGTGATTAGTCACTTATGGGATTGACTGAGCTTCACCAAATCAATATCTACATCAAACTCATAAACTGTGTATTTGTTTAAAATGTTCATACTTGGTGATTTCCTTTGCCTTAAAAACAGACATTTTATCCTGTCACCTATTTAGAGGATTATTAGTCAAATGGGTAAGACTGTTTCCCATCTGTGACTATTATATTTTGCTTAAAACAGCCAATAGCCATTCATAGGAGTGTCTTTCTCTCTATTGCCCTTTTTGAAAATTTGATTTTTTTTTAATTTCTTAAAACTTATTTGAAATCACAAATTTTTTTTAAAGAGTTTTTTTTTTAAAGAGCAGTTTTAGGTTCAAAACAAAATTGAGGGGAAGATCCAGAAATTTCCCATATACCACCTGCAGCACACATGCACAGCCTCCCTATTATTAATATCCTCTATCAGAGTGGTATATTTGTTACATTGATGACTTTACACTGACCCATTGTAATCAACCGAAAGTCCATAGTTTACAGTAGAGTTCATTGTTGGTATTGTGCATTCTCTGGGTTTGGACAAATGTGTGATAACCTGTATCTATCATTAAAGTATCATACAGAATATTTTCATTACCCTAAATATCCTCTACACTCCATGTGTTTCATCCCTCCCAACTATCCCTCAACCCTTGACAAGCACTGGTCTCTTTACTATCTCAATAATTTTGCCTTTTCCAGAATGTCATGTTGTTGGAATCATATGGTATGTAGCTTTTTCAGATTGTTTTCTTTCACTTAGAAATATACATTGAAGGTTCTTCTGTGTCTTTTCATGATTTGATAGCTCATTTCTTTTTAGTGCTGAATAATAATTTGGCTGTACCATATTTATCCATTTACTTACTAAGGGACATATTTGTTATTTCCAAATTTTGGCAGTTATGGATAAAGCTGCCATAAATATCCACGTGCAGGTTTTTGTGTAGACATAAGTTTCCATCCAACTACTTTGGGTAAATACTGAGAAGCATGATTGCTATATTCTATGGTTAAGGGTATGTGCAGTTTTATAAGAAATTGCCAAATTATCTTCCAAAGCAATTATACTTTTTGGCATTCTCACCAGCAATGAATGAAAATTATTCTTGCTCCATATCCTCACCAGCGTTTGGTGTTGTCAGTGTCAAAGCTTTTAATTATCAAAATTTTTAAAAGTAAGTATTATAATTTTCTCACATAATTTTGTTACTGATGAACAACTAATATAACAAAATTCTTTTAAAATCTGTGGTTCAGCATGGTGACTAACGTAACATAATAAAAAAATAAAAATAAAATATACAGTTCAAAAATATAATGTATGCAGTTCGGTGATTCTAGTATAGTCACAAAATTGCGATACCATCACTATTAATTCCAGAGCATTTTCATCTTGCCAGAAAGAAACTCCATACCTATTAGCAATCACTCTCTATTTCCCCCTTCCCTCAACCAAGATAGGGGAAATTTAAGAAACATTATATTTTGATTTTGACCTGAGTATGTTTACATATATCCAAATAAGTGATATTCTAATTATGTGGTTTAGTGGCTTTTTCTTGGTAAAGCAGTAGATGGAACATGGCATAAATTACTTTCAAAGTCAAGCATGTGGCATTCACTTTATTTATAGCTACAGATAGAGAAAAATGTGCTGTCCTCCCTCTACCCTCAAAAAAGGATTCTGTCGTTCTTTCTTGTAGAAGAGCTTGTTGTCCCATTTGAGCCTCCTCCTTTGTGAATTCCTGGGGTTCAGTGTTTAATGGTTGAAAGTTGTTCTTTCCAGGTTGCAATTTATCCCCTTCCTAGTCCAGTGCTTGTACTCAGAGGTAATATATACATGCATAAGAATTTAATTGCTTACAGGAACCTCAGTTGAAAAATTTCCAGCTTTCAAAACCATTTCAAATATTTCCTGATGAGTGACTGAGATTTGTTTGCTGTTTTAAGCCTCCACCTAATCTACAAACATATTTTTCTGTATTCTTGTCTGCCAGTAGAGAGGTTCAGGCAGACCTGTTTACCTTTTGATGGAATCATTTCATTAGCTTTCTCTTTGTTCCCCAAAGAGAGGTGAAGCAGGCCAAGAGAGGAACAGAAAACCGGGATGGTAGGAGAGTGAAGGATGCCAGATGATATTGAAAGACAGAGTCACTGAGCTTGAGAAAGAGAGCGGGAACCTGCTCTGTGTTCTTGTTTCTCTTACTCTGAAACTATAGCTTCCATTTATCACCATTGCCTTTCAAGTGCTTTTTGCAAGACATCCAAGTTGAGCTTGTTTATAAGCATGTTAGAATCCAAAGACTGCTGAGAAGCCAGAGCATAAAAACAAGGGATTTGTCTTCTTATTTTATCTAAATGGACTCCTGAGGGAGCTAAGAGGGCAAACAGCTGCATTACTGGGACTATGCCGAGGGTCTCTTCCCACAGACTGAGCAATTTCACTTGCAGAGCTTTTCTGCAAAGGCTTGTTTGAGGTCAGGATCCAAGATGATTGCTCTAGATGATTGTGCTGTGCTGCCATTGGCATCATTCGAAGACAGTGACAACGGAAAATTCAATCCTTCTTTCAGAAAAAGGAGGGGGAAATTTTTTATTTTGGTATATTTTTTCTAATACCGTTGGAATATATTTGATTTGAGAACAATGTGAATATATTCCCTTATATTTAGACAGGGATATTTTCAGCAGGAATGAAGTTTAACTCTATAGTATACTGACCAAGGCCATACCAACACATGGGATTAGGCACATAATTTGGTAGCTTTTTAAGTTGAAAATCATTACATTAGACACATCTTCTTTTAGGAGGCAGACTGTATTCTTACTTGAATAATTCCCTTAGTGGAGTGGAGAAGGCATCTAATCTCACCCTATTCCAAATGAGTTATTGAAGTATTCCTTCCAGTTATATCATTTGAGAGTCATTTGGACCACAAGTAACAATAACTACAAAGAGTAGTTGTTTTTTTTTAAAGATTTTTTTTATTTATTTGACAGAAACACAACGAGAGAGGGAACACAAGCAGGGGGAATGGTAGAGGGAGAAGCAGGCTTCCTGCTGAGCAGGGAGCCCGATGCGGGGCTCGATCCCAGGACCCTGGGATCATGACCTGAGCTGAAGGTAGATGCTTAACGACTGAGCCACCCAGGTGCCCCGGGTTGTTTTTAAAATTAGGAGCTTATCCTCACATTTCTAGAAGTCCAGAGATAGGCAGCATCTGAAATTATTTCTGAGGTGCAGTAATGGCAAGGCTGATCTCTGCAATTTTCTTGACTTTTCTCTCATCATTGCAAGATGCCTGCTGAAGCATCAGTCATCTCGTCTACATTCCAAGAAGGGAGAAGGAGGAAGAAAAATAATAGTACTTATTTCAGGAAAACAACAGATCTCTCTGAAACCATCTGGAAGAATTTTTCTGATGTGTCTTTCGCCAGAACTGTGTCAGATGGCCCTTTTTGGCCTAAGAGAGTTGAAACAAAGCTTGGGCATGGGGTTGGATCAGAGAGAAGTTCTGATAAATGCAGTTTTATTTGTCTCATTATATTTCTAGTGATGTTTTAGTGCCCTGATGATATTTTAGCACCCACTATGGCCTTAATGTAAGTTTAGTTTACAAGTGTGCTAAAAAATTAAATTATAGCAGTCAGTTATTAACATGGGCTTACTATGTGCTATGCAATTCACATATATTAACTTAATCCTTATAATAACCCCTGGATATGTATATGACTGATATGCCCTTTTTACAGATTAGGCAATGGAGGAACAGAGGTTCAGTAGCTTACTCTGAAGGTCATATATCCAGAAAGTGCCAGAGCCCACACTGAAACCTAGGCCAACTGGCTTCACAGTTTTTCTTAAAATAACCACATTATATATCTTCTATGGTATAAAGATATGTATAGCTATACACAGATACACTAATACCTGAGGGGGCTTTTGAAATTAAGAAAGATCATTGTAGGGAAAGCATTTGGACAGGATTAAAAAAGTTTGAATCATACTCTGGCTCCACTGTCACTAGTCATTCATTTGGCAAATATTTCTGAGTTCCTGTCACTGGCCAGAAACTGTGGAAATGAGATAGACACGGTTCCTCTATATTCTGCTGGGGAAAATCAATCCCCAAAAATGAAGTAAGTGGGTAGATGAAGTGTAAGTTGTTGACGGATGGGAAGAAGGAAGTGCAGAAAGCTGAGATGATGGGTAACTGGAAGAATGCTAATTTAAGATGGCTAGGCAAAGATCCCCTGAGGAGGTGACATTTACCTTGGGAGCTGAATGATGAGAAACATCTTGGCATGGACATAGTAGGAGAATGTTCCAGGCAGAAAAACCAGTGAGAGAAAATTTCCTGAGGGAAGAAACAGCTTGGCTTTTTAGAGAAACTGAGAAAAGATTAGCATGCCTAGTGCTAATGCTGGGGAGAGTTGATATAAGGTGTGACTGCAGAAGCAATTTGAGGACAGAATGTGCTGGGCCGTGAAATCCTTGAAGAGCATTTGCATTTTATTGTAATTGCAGTGGCAAGTTATGTGTCTCCACTTTGCTGTCAGTAACTGTTTTCCTCATTATATAAGACATGAATTCTTGTTTTGGCTGCTTTATGGAGTTTATGTAAGGATCAAGTAATGTAATATGTATGGTAGTAAGTTGATATATATGAAATTCTTTACAAATAACAGTAAGGGCCTGTAGAATATTTCTCAGCAAGAGCTATGTCGTTTAAAAATATTCTACGGAATGTACTTAGAAAGATTGAACTTGGTTAGAGCTAGCAGGTCATTAACAAATATGATGTTAAAAGAAATCTAATATGTTTACAATGTTTTGTGGGAGTTCTGCTTCCAGTTAGGGCATAGACTATATAGTGACTGACTCTCTTTCCCACTGTAACAACTAGAGAACAAAGGATAAATGTAAAAATGATATGTTTTAAAAACCGGTGGAGAACTGTGGACACACCACCTAAAGGAGATAAATCTCAGGGAGGGCAGAGCTCCTCCTAGGTGACAGAGCTCAGTTGTCATTTCCCTCCTTAGGCATATTTCTCCCCCCTCAGTCTTTACACTTGTGGGCAGACAATCATACCTGCTTGGGTAGAGGGCCTCTGCTGGGGCAAGGAGATAGTAGTACAGCTGTTAATGGCTGTCTGTACTGGCAGAGCAGATCAGAATCTGTTGAAGCCCCAAATGCAGCACCTCCACACCTCATAATCCTGTTCCTTGAGATTTTTGCTGAAAGCCTTACAATATAGGAGGCCAAGTGTTAGGGAAAGTTCTTAGTCCCATGGTGTTTAATTTAAAGCCCTCCTTGGTGGTGGGGTGGGAGGGCTGTAAACACACAGGACATTTATAAAGCATTTAGAAACAGAGGTAACCTAAAACTGATTAAAGTTGCAATACAACTTAGACCCAGCTCAACTCCTAATTGGAGTCAAGTGATCTATGTCTTACTCTAATTATTAGACAGAAGAAAAGGGAAATTACTATTAACTCCAGTTTTCTAGAGTTTTAGAGTTTCCAGTTTTAAAAACAATGTCTGCATAGAAGAAAAAATTATGGGATTAGTAAAAGAAAGGGAAAATGTAACCTATAAACAATTGACTGGTATTTGATCACTATACCAGGTATACTAATGGCACAGACTTTGGCATTAAGAGACAAGAACCTTTAAATAGTGATATTATTAAAGGAACCAAAGGAAAAGTTGCATAAAATGGATAAAAGATGAAAAATGTCAACAGAGAAATAGAATTTCTAAAAAGAAATAATTTGACATGTTTCATGAAAAAAAAAAACATAATACCAGATTTGAAGCATTCATTGAATGGACTTAACAGCAGACTAGATGCATAGAAGAAAAGAAAAGTGAACTTAAAATAGGGTAGTAGAAATTCAACTGAAGAACAGAGAGAATGGGGGAAGGAGGGGAAAGCAAAGCAAACCATGAGGGACATTTGGGACAATATCAAGTGGCTGACATACATGTTACTGGTGTTTAAAGAGGAGACAAGAGAGAGAATGGGACCAAAAAAAAAAATGATTGAAGAAAAATGGGTAATAGTTCAAAATTGATGAAAGACATTGACCCACAGATTTAAGAAACTTAGTAAACCTCAAGCAGAATAAAAACAAAACTACAGTATAGGCATTTCATAATTAAACTGCTAAAAACAGAAGAGAAAAAACATTTATGAAAAGCATCTAGAAAAAAAAAAGACATTGTATTTAGAAGAATCTCAATAAAAATTATAATGGACTTCTGATGAGAGTCCAGAAGACAATGGGATGATCTCTGTAAAAGGTCTTAAAAAACAATAAAAAATGCCAGCCTAGAATTCTTTGCCCAGTAAACAAATTTACCAAACTGAAAAGGAATTAAAGATGTATTCAGAAAGAAATCTAAAGGCGTTTGTTGGCAGCAGATACACAGTACATCAAATGCTAAGGAAAAAAAGAGGAAATGCCAAGTGAAGTTCTCAAAGCTGATTGCAAATGATCTGTTATGGGTACAGGGACATGTGGGAAGAAATAAAAGAGCACCATAAAGGATAAATATAAAAGAATACTTATTTAATTTTTAAGAATATTATTGACTTTTAAAAATCAGTTGGCAGGTAGAGAGAGAATTATACTACTTTAAGGTATTTATGTTGTTCTCAAGTTGTAAAATACTAATTCAGAGTAGACTTTAAGAAATTCTAGATCTCCAATAATCATTACTACATAATACAAATTATTTCTAGAAAGATAATGGAGGGGTAAATGGAATAATAAAAGCTCTTTTTAATGCCACTTTGAATTTATGGAAATTACCATGCACTTAAAATCTAATTTGAAACCTAATGGTGTTTTCCCAACAAAAGTTACTGTGTAATAGAATTGCATGCTGTTTTTCATGTAATGTTTTCCTGGTATTGTTTTGGAATTAAAAAATACAAACAGTTTACGAAGATTGAGCTCTATTTATCCTAATATGGTGAGGTATGAAACTACATATTAAGTCTCATCAAAGTATTGGATGAGCCTGAGGATCATAGTTATGTAATATTTTAAGAGTGGAAAGTCATGGCCCCTACTCTGCCTTGGGATGAAGAGGGAAATATTTGGAAATCTAACTAAGGAAGTGAGAACTCTTCCCAATGTGCTTCTCCCAAAATTACTGTCTGACTTCTTTGCCAAAAAAAATAGTTGATCACTGCATTTATAGAATTCTTTGGGTGGATTATCTCAAAATGAATCAGTGTGTCACTTAGACACTCATGATCTATATTTTAGATGTGTTTTCCTTGCCCCAGCAGAATGTTATTATGATATCTTCTCTGAGATTCCATGAATGTAACCTTTGTATAAGTACGGAACTATGTGCTATAACTAAAATTATCATTATTAGCTCTAAATGTGTATGCTCCTCCTGTTCTAAGATTCACTTATTATTTCTCAAATTTCCCATTTCTTCAGACTTTTTCAGTGCTTGGGTATATATCTGCATGTTTAATTTCTTAGATAAATTATGTTATACTGTGCAGTTATTGAGGTGATAGTTCTGTATTGGCATGGAAAAGATATCTATTAGAAAAATACCAAAAAGTGGATACTGAATAATCTTTTTGAGTAAAATAAACAATGAAACAGTAAAAAAAAAAAAAAAAGGATGTCTATGACATGTTTTTGAGTGGGGAAAAACAAAACAGCTTATAGAAATGTATTGATGTGATACAGATGGAGGAGAAGACCTTCAATTTCCACTTTATAAATTGTATATTATTTAAACTTTTATGCTTAGAATACTGCATTTGTAGTCTTTAAAATCTTGGTCCATGTATGCCATTAATACTGTAAATTTTTCAAAGCCAAGAATATTCATTTTTGAAAGAAATAAACCCAAAAAAACATCTACAACCAGATAAAGTTTTGGACATCCATATATTTTTTTCTGAATGTGGTATATGAAGGCTGTGTGAGCAGTGGCAGCTGATTACAGCTTATGAGTAGATGTTTCTATGCTAAAGTTCTACAAATTTGTTAGTGGCTTTTAGTATTTGTCTTATTGCAAAAGGGAGAAGTCTTAAGAGCCTAAAACTAATAAAGGAAGCAATAACCATCATGATACCTGTGCCAATTTCATGTGTACTGAAACCATTAGAATCTGTCTTCTCAAACTAAAGAATTCAGTGGAGAACTCCTACCACCCAAGTTTTAAACAAAGCTGCCTAAAATTATTTTTATCACATGGCACAGCATAAGAAAATAAAAGTAGATAGTTCATATTTTCCTGAAATGCTTTGAGTTTTAAAAATAAATTAGCTAACTCACTGTCAGTTGATATTCAAACCTGACATTACTTACCAATTTGGTAGTGTTAGGGTCAGTGATAAAATTCCAGAAATTTCTGCTAGAAGCCGCTTACAAATCTAGGATTCCTAGAGGTATAGAAAATATGAACACACGGACTTTTCTTACTCCCCTCTCTCTTTGTTTGGTCATGCATATCAGTGTTCTTTGCATATGCTGTAGGGCATGGCTAAATTCCATAGCAGTCCACTGCTGCTCTGTATATAAAAATGAAACTTTCCTGAATGAGTCGTAATGCCACAGGTGGACACTGCTGTGCCATTGCTTTGGTTGCCTCTTTCCATCTGGAAGTTCTTGTTTGGGGTGTAACAGCTCAGACAGCACATTAGTTAAGAGGTAGTCTCACTCAGCCTTTCGGTTCTACTCAACCTGAACCCAAGGATAAGAAGGCATACTTAGAGTTCTTTGAAAGAAGTTGCACACCCACTCCAAATTGGAAAATTAAAAAGAAAAAAATAACTTAAGAACAAGAGCAAATGATCATACTGCATAATGTAGCTCAGTTATTCATGGTTGGAGACTGAAGTGTTGTTGTTAATCAAACATTGTATTTGTCAATCGTATGTCTTGGAAATCAAATGTATTATGATTAATTATGTATTATAAATTTTTTTCAGTTTTATTGAGATACTTGACATATAACATTGGGTTAAATTTAAGATGCATGCCATGCTGATTTGATATGTGTATATATTGCAAGATGATACCATAACAATAAGATCCTTTAACATCACCACCTTACATAAAAATAATTTCATTATTTTTTATGCACATCTTCAAAATTTCTCAGAATTCTAGCATTTAGGCATGTATGTCCCCCATTTTGTCTCTTGTTTTTTAAAGAAACACTTGTGGATATATTTTTTTAAAGATTTTATTTATTTATTTGATAGAGAGATCACAAGCAGGCAGATAGGCAGAGAGAGAGGGGGAAGCAGGCTCCCTGCTGAGTGGAGGGGCCGATGCGAGGCTTAGTCCCAGGACCCTGAGGATCATGTCCCAGGATGCTGAGATCATGACCTGAGCTGAAGGCAGAGGCTTTAACCCACTGAGCCACCCAGGCGCCCCTTGTTGGATATTTTTATGTTCTAAAGGCATACACATGCAAATTTATTTAGTCTTTAAAGCAACTCCATGAGAAAGTGTCCCATGAAGCTGCTCCATGCTCTGTTCAGCTGTGTCTTCAAGATTGCGCGGGATCCTGTTGAGGCCCTCCTAAATAATAGGAGCCTGCACTGCCCTCCTCAGTGGTTGGACCCTACCCTTCGTGGTGATCCAGTTCTCCCTGAACCAACTATGGGTCTCTGTGTGCCAGGTCATTGCCCTCTTCCTCATCCTAATGTAGAGTCATTCTATTTAATATCACAGATTATTTCCTCACACTCTCTCATTATTTCAGCAGCCAACTTTTTTAAAATTTATTTTTCTTCCTATCTATCTATCTATCTATCTATCTATCTATCTATCTATCTATCTATCTATCTAAAGTAGGTTCCATGCCTGGTGTGGAGCCCAGTGTAGGGCTTGAACTTATGATCATGAGATCAAGGCCTGAGTTGAGATCGAGAGTCACCTGACTGAGTGAGCCACCTAGGCCCTAAGTTTTTTCTCAGTTTTAAAAATTTCTGATGAAATAAATAAAATCTTTAAAAATTTTCTGGTAAAATACATGTAAGGTAAAATTTACCATCTTAACTGTTTTTTAAGCATATGGCTCAGTGGTGTCAAGTACACTCACATTGTTGTAACCATCTCTACTACTTCTCTCCAGAACTCTTTTTCTCTTGTAAAACTGAAACTCTATACTCGTCAAGCAAAAACTTCCATTCCCGCATCCCCACAGAAACAGGAGTTTCAGGATATTAACCCCTTGTGTAACCACACCCCAGCAGACTCTAAGCCAAGGGTGTATGATGGTCTGGCAAAACTAAAGAAATTACCCAGAGACAGGGATCAAGACATAGATTTATTGGGGGAACTTTCATAGAGGATGTCCAGGAGCAGCAAACTGGACAGAGCATCCCCTTCTGGACTCTACATGCAGTAAGCTTTTATAGTAGAGCAACTAGCCTAGCAACTCTCTGTAGCCCTTCCCTTCTTTGCACAGTCAGTGTTCGAAGGAGATGAAGTCCTGCCATCCAGACATTCTTTATTATAAGGGTGTTGCTCTGAGTTGGCCACCCCTGGAGCCCCTAACGTTGAACACTGAACAATATATTCTACCCATTATGTTTGATGGGAAGATAGAAGGAGGACAAGATCTCAAGAGAGTGATTAACAGGGACATTCAGATCATGCTTGCATAAATCAACCTTCCAGTATGTACCATACACTCCTTATTTGATTACTATAGCTTTGTCATATAGTTTGAAATCTGTGGTTGTGATCCCTCTAACTTATCTTTCTCAAAATTGCTTTGTCTCTTCGGGTTCTTTTGTGGATCCATAAAACTTTTAGGATTATTTGTTTTAGTTTTGTGAAAAATACTATTATTATTTTGATAGGTATTGCATTAAGTTTGTAGATTGCTTGGGGAGTATGGACATTTTAACAATATTTATTCTTCCAGTCGATGAGCATGGTGTGTGTTTCCATTTACTTGGGTCATCTTCAACTTCTCTCACCAGTGTCTTATAGTTTTCAAAGTACAGGTCTTTCACCTCCTTCATTAAATTTATTTCTAGGTCTTTAATTTTTTTTTTTTTTTTTTAGGTCTTTTATTCTTTTTGATGCAATTGTAATAGGATTATTTTCTTAATTTCTCTTTTTTCTAATTCATCATTAGTGTATAGAAACACTACAGGGCACCTCAGTGGCTCAGTTGGTTAAGCATCTGCCATCATTTCAGGTCATGATTTCAGGGTCCTGGGATTGAGCCCAATATCAGTCTCCCTGTTCAGCAGGGAGTCTGCTTCTCCCTCTCCCTTGACCTGTTTCTCCCCACTTGTGCACATGTTCCCTCTCTCTGACATAAATAAGTAAAATCTTACTACAGATTTCAGTGTATTAATTTTGTATATTGCAGTTTTATTGGATTCATAGATTGATCCTAATAGTTTTTGGTGGCATTTTTAAGGTTTTCTATATATATTATCATGTCATCTGCAAATACTGATGTTTTTACTTCTTCCTTACTTATTTGGAAGCCTCACATCTTTTTCTTATCTGGTTGTTGTCACTAGGGCTTCTAGAACTGTTTTGAATAAAAGTGTGAGAGTGACATCTTTGTTCCTTATCTTAGAGAAAAGTTTTCAGCCTTTCACCATTGAGTAAGATATTAGCTGTGACTTTATCACATGGGCTTTATTATGTTGAGATATTTTCCCTTTATAACCACTTTATTAAGAGGTTTTATCATGAATGGATACTGAATTTTGTTAAATGTTGTTTTCTGCATCTTTCGAGATGATTATATAGTTGATACCCTTTCTTTTGTTATGTTATATATCATGTTGATTGATTTGCAGATACTGAGACATCTGTGGATCCCTGGAATAGTAATATTGAATGATTCTTTTAGAGTATTATTGAATTCAGTTTGCTAACTGAGGATTTTTGCATCTGTGTTCATCAGAGATATTGGCTTGAACTATATGTTTTGGCTAATACAAGTAACTTCATACTTTATGAATGTGTGAAAATTATAAAAAATATTTTCATGGGGATTCCTACACAGCCACAAAGTCATTATGCATTATAGAGAATAAAAAAGAAGGGCTACCACTGAATGGAGATTATCCTCTCAAACCCCTCTCTGTCACACTTCATTTCTCCATTGATTTTATTTTATTTTATTTTATTTATTTTTTCTTTTAGATTTTATTTATTTATTTGACAGAGTGGGGAGAGAGTATCACAAGTAGGCAGAGAGGCAGGCAGAGAGAAAAGGGGAAACAGGCTTCCTGCTGAGCAGAGAGCCCGATATCGGGCTTGATCCCAGGACCCTGAGATCATGACCTGAGCCGAAGGCAGAGGCTTTAACCCATAGAACTACCCAGGCGCCCCTTTCCCTTGATTTTAAATCTAAATTTTATTTTGTGATTTATAACATAAAAGACTGATTTTTACTAACAATAGATATTATTCTTTCTGCAGAAAATCTATTCCTCGTTGCCGAAGAATTAACAGGATGCTCTCCAACGAATCCCTACATTCTTCTGCATTTAGCCGTTCCAACTCACAAACCTCCATAGACAGCACCTCCATGGAGGAGTTTTTGCGGGAAATAGAAAGCATTAAAGAGAATAGCATGGGAGGACAGGAAGAGCAGATACCAGCTGAGGTCAAGGCTGTGGATGGTAAGGTGCTGGATCTTTCATCCCATGTGTCTGCTGTCTTTCTTTGTTTAATCTCTCTTATTC
The DNA here is from genome assembly GCA_028646535.1 of Procyon lotor. NCBI lineage: Eukaryota > Metazoa > Chordata > Mammalia > Carnivora > Procyonidae > Procyon > Procyon lotor. The sequence continues at coordinate 67,439,112 of CM053616.1, forward strand.
TGTTTGCAGGTAAACATCATTCCAGTAGTAGTTTAACAAATGAAATCAGTAGAATTTGACATATCAACTCCCAGCTCTCACGGGTTTATATCTACTGGACTGGCTCATGGTGGCTTATATATACAGTGACATGACCTAAGAAGGAGGGCTCTCAAAATCCAAATTGATTCCTTACGTATCACTACTTAGGAGTGCTATGTCTATCATTGATTTGACTCATCATCATTTAGCAGACCAAGTATTCTAATTTTGATGGCTTTTATATTTGTATACTTGACTTTTAATTCTAAAGGAAAAAAGGGGGAGAGAGAGAGAGAGAGAAGGAAAAAAAAAATGCCAGTACAATTTTGGAGGGAAAAAAATTGATTTTGAGGCATTTACTAGTGTCAATATATTTAGGGAATAGATCACCTTGCATTTCTCAAAATAAAAACCCTGTCAAATATACTAATTTTCAGTGAAACTAAACAGAAAATTGAGAACTGAAAAAAAAAACCCAACTAATTAGCTTACTCTTTTTAAAAAGAACTAAATGACCTTTCTTGGATTTAAATAGGCCATCTCCAGTTGCTGCCTATCAACAAGTAAATGCATAAGACATCCAAGAAGGACTGAAGGTAGTTTGGTAATAAGTATCCACCTAACAATATTTTCATTAGCCTGTGATTAACCTGACTAGGCTAGACGACTACCAAGATAGACTGAAACTTTAAAAAAATTTTCACTCTTCATTCCTTCTTCTATAAGTTTATCCTTCTTAGGTCTGAAAAATAATAATTTAGGTACACCACAATTATTATATTTCACAAACCATTAGAACTAAGAAGTCCTTCCACACATTGAATGAGAATCCATTCAAGGGAACCATCTCCATTAGTGGAGTGTATTCTTATTCTTCTAACTTACACCCTTACTTTTTACCTTTTCAGATCCAGAAAGATAGAAAGATATGTGAAGGAAAATACCCGTCATTCTTCATCCCTTTTTCTTACTTGCTAGCTTATTATCTATATTAAAAAACATAAGTTCATACTGATAACCTTCTATTCCAGTTCACCACAACAAGGTTTGTTGTTGTATCTTCTTTTTCTGTATTTATAACTGTCTCCTCTAATAATGAGAGACCTGGCTTTTACTATCCTTTGCCTAACCCTGGAGTACACAGAAAATATTTTCAGACTTGCTAACCTAAACTTCTACAAAAAGCATAGCTGATAACTAGAGTTTAATATTTATTTACAGATTTTTTTCTTTTGAATTATATGCGCAGAACTTAAGTGTATAACTCACAGAGGTTTGACAAATACGAACTTTGTAAGCTCACAGTAATCAAGAGAGAGGACGTTTTAGTCAACTCAGAAGACGTCTTCATGCTTTTTCCCAATCTTGTCACTCCCATGACTTGATGTATCTGGCCAAAAGCAACCATGGTTCTGATTTTCTTGTGTCATAGCTTAGTTTTGGGTTTAGCTTCTTTCACTGAATATAGTGCTTTTGAGTTTCATCTGGTATACCAGTAGTTCCTCGCCTTTTATTATTGGGTAGTTTTTATTAGTTTACTAAGGCTGCTGTAGTGAAGTATCCCAAAACCCAGTGGCTAAAATAGCAGAAATTTATTTTCTCACAGTTGTAAAGACTAGAAGTCAAGATGTCAGCAACTTCTCCGAAGATGTAGGGCACAATCTGTTCCATGCCTTTCTCTTTAGCTCTTGGTGTTGCCCACAATTCTTACTGTTCCTTGACTTGTAGACAACACACACCAATCTCTGCCTCTATGGTCCTGTAACCTACTCCCTATATTTTTGTCTTTCTCCTTCTCTTCTTATAAAGACACCCCTTATGCTGGATTAAGGGTCCACTGTACTCCAATATGACCTCATCTCAGTTTACATCTTAATTACCTCTGCTAAAACCTTGTTTCAAGGTAAGATTATGTTCATAGATATTGGTGGTTAAGACTATCTTCTTGGAAAAAAAAAAAAAAAAGACTATCTTCTTGGGGGGCCCAATTCAACCTATAAGAGCAGAATTCTGTAGTATGAATATGCCACAATTTGTTTATCCATTTAACTGTTAATGGACTTAAGAGTTGTTTGCAGTTTGGACTATTATGAATAACGCTGCTCTGTACAATCTGGAAAGTCTGGAGATATGTTTTTATTTCTCTTGGATATATATTTTTTTCATAGAATATGTTTAACCACAGAAGAAACTGCCAGCTTTTTTCCAAAGTACTTGTACCATTTTGCTCTCTCTCTACCAGTATCTGACAGACAAATCTATTGTTTCACATACTTGCAATATTTGATGATATTAGACTTGTTAATGTGAATGATTCTAGTGCATGTGTGGAGGTATTTCATAGTGGCTGTAATTAAATTTCACTGATGACTAGTGATGTTGAAAACTTCTTCCTCTGCTTAACTGTCCATTCATATAACTTGCTTTGTGAAATCTTTTGACTATTTTTATTTTTTATTATTAGTCTTTAAATTTATTTACTTTAGAGAGAGAGAGTGTGAGTTGGGGGAGCAACAAAGGGAGGGAGGGGAAGAGAGAGAATCTCAAGCAGACTCCCTGCTGAGCACAGAGCCTGATGCAGGCTGGGTCTCAGGATCCTGAGATCATGACCTAAGCCAAAATCAAGAGTTGTACACTTAGCCAACTGAGCCACTGAGGTGCCCCTTGACTATTTTTAAAATTTTTCTTTTTATTATGGACCTGTGTGAACTCTTCATATATTCTGGATACAACTCTTTTGGCAGATTAATGTACCACAGATATTTTCTCACTGTCTGTGGCTCGTGTATTCATATCCTCAATGGGATCTTTTAATTGGTTATTTCTCTTGTTCTCTCACTTTTCAAGCTGGCATATAGAAATACAGTTGATTTTTGCCTCATATTTCATTACCTTTCTAAATTCATTGTTTAGTATTTGTCTACTAGATTTCTTAGGATTTTCTACATAAAAAAGGAAACAGGAACAGAAGAAGTTGTGCTTTTTTCATTCTGATTTTTGTGCTTTTATTTCTTTATCTTGCCTTATTGTGCTGATAGGGCCTCCAGTACAGGCTGAATAGAAGTGGTGACAGCTCATAGCCACACCATATTTGCTTCTGTCTGTGATTTTTGTGTTTAAGTTGCTTGTTTTTTCTATCTTAAGATGGAAACCTGGACCATTGACTTTACATCTTTTTGAATATGAACAGCTCCCTGAAGCACTGCTTCTCTCCATCCCACAAATTCCGACATGTTATATTTTCATTATCATTCAGTTTTAAATGTTTTAATGTCTTAAGATTTACAGATGTTTTTGGAGATAGATCCTTTGTTATTAGTTTCTAAATTAATTGTGTTATGATTAGGTAACAGTTTGTAAGCTTCAACTTTTGCCATTTATTTAGACTTATTTTATGGCTCAGCATATGGTCTGTCTTGGCCCAAGTTCCATATACACTTAAAAAGAACATGTTCTATCATTGTTGGGTGGTGTGGTGTTCTGTAAATGCCCACTATATTTAGGTGGTTGGTACATTTGATCAAATCTATTATATCCTTACTCATTTTTGCCTAATTTTTCTATCAGTTATTGAGAGAAGGTTGTTAAAATCTCCAACTTGGATTGTGTATTTATCTATTTTTCCCTCTGATTCTGTAAATTTTTGCCTCATCTTTTAAAACTCTATTATTAGGTAGCATATACATTTATGATTACTATTCCTCTTTGTTAAGTTGGCCCATTTGAACTGACCTTCCCTAATATATTTCTAGTAATACTTCTTGTCTTAAAGTCCCCTTTGTCTAACAATATAGTTCTTTTGGCTTTCTTCTTTTTTTTTTTTTTTTTAAGATTTTATTTATCTGAGAGAGAGAGCACCAGCAGAGGAGGGTGGCAGAGGGAGAGGGAGAAGCAGACTTCCTGCTGAGCAGGGAACCCGACCTGGGGCTGGATCCCAGGACCCCAGGATCATGACCTGAGTTGAAGGCAGATGCTTAACCAACTAAGCTACCTAGGTGACCCTCACTCTGGCTTTCTTAAAGTCACTGAGTGTGTGGTATATCATTTTCTATCCTTTTACTCTGGTTTTCTCTTTGATGTTTCTTTGTAGTTTCTTAATATACATTTTAACTATACTGCCTTGATTTTTTTTTTTTAGTTACTGCTCAAGTATTTTAATATTTACCTCTAATTTGTCACAGTCTACTTAGAGTAAATATTGCACTTCTTCATATAAAATGTAAGGATTTTACAGCAGTATAATTCCAATTCCCTTCCTGTACAGCCCTTTGTACTATTGTCAAATATATAACATCTACACATGTTATATCACCATTAATACAACATTATTTATATGAACTTATGTATTTTTATTGTGAAATAATTTAACTTACAGAAAAATTACAAATATAATTTAAATAACTAAAATTTGGAACAATTTGATCATTTGAGAGTAACTTGCCAACCCCTGTTATTCCCAATTACCTTAGGTCTTTACATATTTATATATGTGTTGTGTGTGTGTGATATCACATATATATTATATACTTTTGTTTTATATAATATATATGTATACACACAGACACACTTTTGTCTAGTTATTCTATCGGTTACTGTGAGGAGGTTTTTAAAATCTTCATCTCTGATGGCTTGGCCTGTGGATTTGTCTCTGCGTGTGTGCGTAACCATCCTCTATCTAATGATAGTATAACTATTAAAATTAAGAAATTATTTTTGATACATCGCTGTCATCCAGTCCTTAGACTGCACTTAAATGTTTCTGTATTTCCTATATTATCTTTCATAATAAAAGAATCCAGTTCAGAATCACTTATTGCACTTAATTGCCATGTTTCTTTACAGTATAGAACAGTTTCTTAGTTTTTCTTTTATATCCTTTTATATCCTTATATTTTATATCCTTGACACTTTTGTAAATTATAGGCTATTTGGTATAATGTTCCTCTGTTGGGAATTGTCTCAATGTTTCCTGATGATTCAGATTCTGGGTCTGCGTCTTTGGCAGGTCATGATGCTGTATTCTTCTCATGGCACCCTATCAGATGGTTTTGATTTTCCCATTAACGATGGTGTCTACTTGATTCACTTCAGGTGGTATATACAGGATTTCTCCATGTCAAGGTACTCCTTCCATCTTTGTGGTCAATATATATTTTTGTGGGAGGTTTTTTGAAACTCTGTAAATATCCCATCTGTATCAAACTATCAAATTCTTTTTTTTTTTTAAAGATTTTATTTATTTATTTGACAGAGAGATAGAGAGCACAAGTAGGCAGAGAGGCAGGCAGAGGGAGAAGGAGAAGCAGGCTTTTCATGGAGTAGGGAGCCCATTGTGGGACTTGATCCCAGTACCCTGGGACCATGACCTGAGCCAAAGGCAGCCACTTAACCGACTGAGACACCCAGGCGCCCAAATTATTTCTTTATATCAGAATGAGCTCCTGGTTTATTTAGTAGGTTATTTGTTAGTGGATTATCTTTCACTGTCATTTATTTTGATGTTGAAAGTGTTCGATATTTGACCTGGGAAACAGCTAGGGAATATATATGTATATGTGTGCCTGTATATAGTTGTACATATGCATAAATGTGTGCATACTCACACGTGTACATGTATGCGCTTGTACAACAGTGTGTACTTGGATATACAATATAATGTATATGTACATACGTAGACATTTGTATCTACATCTCTAAAACTAAAGACATTAAGATACATGAGTTCATAGTTAACCTTTAGTTCCAATCTAATATTGCTAGGTTAATTCTACTTTTCCCTTTCCATATTTGTGACTCCTTTCTTTCGGGGTTCGGGTGCGCTGGAAAGACAGAGCTTATTGAGTAGATAAGTATAGTAAACTTGATTCAAGAGTTAACAGTGGGCCACTGCCAGAATAAGAATGGCAATGGCCCCAGAAGCTCTAGCTGCTTTGTGTACATCTTTTAAGCCTGCTTTGTGTTCATGTAAATTTGAGTTTGATTGACTTTTTTTTTCTGGTTTTGCTGTTTATTTATACATGTATTAATTTATGTTCAAATGGACTCATGGATATTTTTTATCTAATGGATTATAATTCTTCATGATTACTATGTATTTTGATGTCCAAATGTCCCATCTTTGACCAGCAGCAATCCTTTAAGCTGGATCTCATGTTATTTTGATATGACTCTTCCTTCTTTAAGCACTTCTTTCCTTTTTGTTGGAATAAGAGTTTTCAAGCTCATCTCATACTTTCCCTAACCAGCTCTGGAATCAATCTTTTCCCTGAGAAGTCCTGGTTTCTTTTAGTAACAATTGGAATTTAAAAATAAAAATCCAGGCTCTCTGTTTACCCAGCTGCTAATGGTCTATTCCTGCTTCTAATTCTGTGCTGTCAAATATAATAGCCATTAGTACAACTCATGGCTATTTTAATATGAATGCATATTACATACAATTAAAAGTCAGTTTCTTTTTTTTTTTTTTTTAATATTTTATTTATTTATTTGAGAGAGAGAATGAGAAGAGGGAGAGTCAGAGGGAGAAGCAGACTCCCTGCCAAGCAGGGAGCTTGATGTGGGACTCGATCCTGGGACTCCAGAATCATTACCTGAACTGAAGGCAGTCGCTTAACCAACTGAGCCAACCAGGTACCCAAAAGTCAGTTTCTTAATCATACTTGCCACATTTCAAGTGTTCAGTCCAAATGTGCCTAGTGACATAATGGACAGTATGTACATAGTATATTTCCATCATCACAGGAAATTTTTTAAATTTTTGTTTCTTCAAATATATTAACATGTAATGTATTATTTGTTTCAGGGATACAGGTCTGTGATTCATTAGTCTTACATAATTCACAGCACTCATCATAGCACATACCTTCCCCAGTGTCAATCACCCAGCCACTCCATCCCTCCTACCCCCCTCCATTCCAGAAACCCCCAGTTCCTTCCCTGAGATTGAGGCTCTTATGGTTTGTCTCCCTTTCTGGTTTCATCTTGTTTCATTATTTTCTCTCTTCCCCTATGATCCTCTGCCTTGTTTCTCAATTTCCATGTATCAGTGAGATATCTTTTTTTTTATAATTATCCTTCTATAATTGACTTATTTCATTTAGCATAATACCCTCTAGTTCAATCCGCGTCATTGCAAATGGCAAGATTTCATTATTTTTGATGGCTGCATGGTATTCCATTGTATATATGTATATCATATCTTCTTTATCCATTCGTCTGTCAGTGGACATCTAGCCTCTTTCCATAGTTAGGCTATTGTGGTCATTGCTGCTGTGAACATTGGGGTTTAGGTGCCCCCCCAGATCACTACATTTATATCTTTGGGGTAAATACCCAATAGTGAGTTGTTGAGTCATCAGGTAGCTCTTTTCAACTTTTTGCGAAACCTCCATACTGTTTTCCAGAGTGGCTATACCAGCTTGCATTCTCACCAACAGTGTAGGAGGGCTCCCCTTTCTCTGCATCCTCACCAACATCTGTCCTTTCCTGACTTGTTAATTTTAGCCATTCTGACTGGTGTAAGGTGGTATCTCATTGTGGTTTTGATTGTATTTCCCTGATGCCAAGTGATGTTGAGCACTTTTTTGTGTGTCCGTTGGCCATTTGGATGTCTTTGGAAATATATCTGTTCATGCCTTCTGCCCATTTCTTGATCGGATTATTTGTTCTTTGGGTGTTGAGTTTGAGAAGTTCTTTATAGATCTTGGATACTAGCCCTTTATCTGATAAGGCATTTTCAGATACCTTCAGAATCCCATTCTGTAGGTTGTCTTTTGGTTTTGTTGACTGTTTCTTTTGCTGTGCAGAAGCTTTTTATCTTGATGAAGTCCCAGTAGTTCATTTTTGCCCTTGCTTTCCTTGTCTTTGATAATGTGTCTAGGAAGAAGTGGCTGCGGCAAAGGTCAAAGAGGTATTTGCCTGTGTTCTCCTCATGGATTTTGATGGATTCCTGTCTCACATTCCGGTCCTTCATCCATTTGAGTCTGTTTTTGTGTATGGTGTAAGAAAATGGTCCAGTTTCATTCTTCTGTATGTGGCTGTCCAATTTTCCCAACACCTTTTGTTGAAGAGACTGTCTTTTTTCCATTGGACATTCTTTCCTGCTTTGTTGTTGTGACTCCCTTCTTAGAAGAAAACTGGTTTCCACTAACTTAAACATATATATTTACTTGATCAATCCCTCCATGTATTATCAATTTCCCCTCTTTTTCATCCTTGCACTGCTCATCCCACTTGGGCTCCAACATCCCAGTCCACCCTTCTCCTCTGCATAAACACCTGTCTTACTGTGCTCTAAGTAATATCTTTATGCTTTAAGACTTAATTTTGGGAGAAGAGGAAATAGCCGTATGTCTTTTAAAGAAACCAGTGTCTGCATTTTTAACATTTCCACTATTTTATATATCTGGTATCCATTTGATATTTTTTCCATTTAGCCTAAAGCGCTTCCTGTAGTATACTACAGAGCAAGTTGGTGGCAATAAACTTCTAAGTTTTTATTCATGTGATAATGACTATTTTACCTTTGTTCTCAAAAGGTATTTTTGCTAGACATATAATTATTGGTTAACAGGTTTTAATTTTCATTCTGGATGTTCTAAATGTCATCCTACTGTGTTCTGACCTCTACTGTTTCTAATAAGGAGTCAGTGCCTTCATACTGTTGTTCCCCTGATGTAATCTGTTGTCTTTGACTGCTTTCAAATTTTCTCTCTCTTTGGTTTTCAGCAGGTCATCCTTAAGATGCTTAAGTGCTGTTTCTTTTGTATGTGACCTTCTTGGTGTTAGTTAAGCTAGCTGGTTTTTCAACAAAATTTGGACACTTTTGGACATTATTTCTTCAAATACTTTTTTCTGTACCACTGTTTTCTCTTTTCTGAAAGTCAAACTATATGTATGTGTGTGTGTGGGGGTGGGTGGGGGGTGGGTGTGTGTTTGTCTTGTGCTTAACATTCCCAGTAGGTCACTTTGGCTCTGTTTTAAGTATTTTAAAATACTTTTCTCTCTGTCTTTCAGACTGGATAGTTTCTGTTGTTATAATCTTCAAGTTTACCAGCCCTTTCTTTTAAAGTCTTTTTTTTTTTTTTTTTTTTTAAT